>CACVBM020001356.1:0-60317 GCA_902728155.2 Microthlaspi erraticum | reverse complement strand
TAAGAAATTATGTATAGTACTAAATTAAAGGTCGAAGGTAGCTAATTCATTGACCGGGAATGTTATGAATTTCTTGACTCCTTTGGTAATTATTCTTGACCATCGAGTTACTGATGCAAGTGAAAAAGTAAAGTTTATTCCTTAGGTAATTATTCTTTTGACATGGAATGTTATTAACTTAAAGTTCATGCCTCTGGTCATTATTTTCTTGACCATCGAGTTATTGACTCAAGTCAAAATTATTTTGGTAGGGTAAATCCGAAATTGAAAACAAAATAAATCAGATAATATGTACGTTAATAACTTGTAAAATATCTCAAAATTCTTTTTCGGAAGCAGTTGACCATATTATTTGGGTAAGATTTTAATAACATGTAAAATAAATGAAAACCAAGAAATCATGACATATTTGACACTTACAGATAAGATAATTGGAGTTGGAAAATACTCACTTTCATCGTTCCAGTTCTTCTCTATGAGACTATGACTACCCCCTTTTGGGTTTATTTCAACTCTCTCACTCAGCTGATTTAAGAGAAATATTAATGCCCTTTATTATCTCACTCAGCTGCTAACCAGTTTCATTTAGGGTTTTCGTTTTTTTTTTCATTTCCAATATGTTTATTCTTATGGGAACAAAAGTGTGGCTTAGGAGAATGTCAATTACAACTATGTCCTGTCTATATTTCATCAACAGAATGTGAACTGTAATAATAATAAAATAACAGAAAAAAATATGGGAAACAAATATATTTATTATTCATCCAGCTAACGATTGGGACAATATTCAAGTAAATATATCATCACTTTCATGTGCTCAAGCCAGTAACTAAACTAGCATGAACCATCACTGTGTTTTTGCCAAAAAGGAACAACTATCGGGTCGAGAATTTAAGTGGCAACACAGAGATCGGCACTGAGGACCTTGAAGTCGTATATCGTGTCCCTTACGTATGTGAATACGATGTCTGAGTGAGGATAGGCATATGTACCGCTTCTGAGGAGACACACGTCACGGACTTTAAGCAAATACAGATCGACCCTTGTGACCGAACTGAAACCGGCACATGACAACTTTACGTTTTTTACTTTGCAGCTACAAAGGTTCGTCACTTTCATTTCCCACTCCGGTTTGTTCTGAACCAATTTTCCGGTCCTCGATTGTTTCACAATTATATCACTTAGCTGACAGTCCCCATATCCTTCCAAATTTCCACAAAATAAAAGATAAATAATTATTTTCCTTGCTGTACGTATATATATAAAATAAAATAGCAATAGATTGGAAGATATTGGTTATAAACTTATAATTAATTACATGCTACGTTTCATATCTTCTTATAAAGAAGAACATTAAGCTTTAAAAATCAGATCTACTATATTGGATATGCAGCAATTAGGATTACGTAATTCTTTTTGTTTTGCTAATGAAGACTTTAGCAAAAAACATTGAAGAAACAAGAACATGTGAAGATTGAACCATAATGTGATTGTTCCTATATAAAACATACCTTCGAGTTGGGTGACGAAGGCGAGTGAGAGAACGAGGCAAAGGAGTTTGCAAGCGTTTGATGCCATTGTCTGATTTATGGTCATAAAAGAGTTTATCAAGTGTTTGATATGTGGCTGCTCAAATGTGATGTCGAGTAATTTATAGGGGAGGTATTGGGGTTAATTTGTATTACAGACAAGTTTTGGGATATTTCTTCACTAGTTATGAGAATGTACTGATTTAATTCTATACTTCTCACAATTTGGTCATAGTTTAAGTTAGGTAATAATTTAAAGGGTCAAACTTCGTTGACCGCCATGTTATTAACTTGGTCATCATATCATCCAATTATTGACTTGAGTCAAAATTCTTTTGGTAGTATAAATACGAAAATGAAAATCACTTGTAATCTTTACTAATTTAAAGAAGCTGTTTGGGGCCTCTCAGAGCACTTCACAGATTCAACCATTGAATGTCATGTGGCATTTAAAAAAAAAAAAATCAAATAAGTAAAAGCTTCAAAGAAATTCATTCCATCAGTTTTTCCGAATCACGAAGCCCAAATCGCTTCGGCCCGTTTGGAGCCCCATTGTAACACCAGGTTATTCTATTCGCCTTCCTTCTTCTCCGCTCACTTCTCCACCGATTCCCTTTCCCACTCCGCCATGCACAGATTCCGAGGAGTTTTCAAGCTGCCACATCACCTCCTCCTAAATAGAGTTCCAACCCGAAACCCATCGTCTCCCACAATTTCACGATATCAATGAACCGAGATCCATTCATCTCATGTGGTTTCTCAACTTCACGTTTCAAAATCTCTATCAGATAACTAAGGGATACAATTTCAGTATCCCCATTCTACAATGACTTCAGGTTTTATTTAGTAAAGATTCTACAATGACTTCTTCTGCTGCAGGAGAAATCAAGACGACGAGTAAATTAGTAAGAAATTGCCTGTCTATTATGGATTTTTTTTCCCTGACTTGTGTATTGATTTTATCATGTTCTTTTCCATCACTCCGATTTACTGTTTTTTGTTGTTATGCCCAACCATCGATTCAGGAAGAGAATGCTATAAACTGAACAATTGTTGTTGTTGAAGGAGTAATTTGGAAAGGAGAGAAATTGATTCAAGTGGTTCCTGAAACTCTTGATTACTCCCTGCCAAGGTTGGTAAGCAAAATCTCTTGATAATTCGTTTGAACTAGTTCAAGTTTTAGCTTTTGTAGTGCTGTGTCAAATTCTTTTGAAAGTTTCTTCCTTTTCGATCAATTTTTGTTTTTTTTTTTTTTTGTTATTCTCAATTCTACAGGGAAGAGATTGGTTTTTGTCACAAACAACTGAACAAAGTCAAGGAAACAATATGGCGAAAACTTTGAGCCCCTTGGCTTGAATGTTAACAAGGTTAGTGACTTGGTTTTAAAAAAATCTAGCTACATTTGCTGTTATGAGGTGACCAATTGTTCGTGATTGAAGCAGTAACATTTTTTTTTCAGGAGGAGATATTTGCATCTTCTTTTGCTGAAGATGCGTACGTGCAGTCTATTAACTTCCCAAAAGATAAGAAGGTAAAACCATCTTTAAATCGAAACTAATATGTCTCAATCTCATGTGCTAATGAAATTATTAAGAGTGCCTTTGCAATAGTGCTAATGTAAATATTAATTCAGGTCTTTGTGATTGGTGAAGAAGTCATTTTGAAGGTCCCGTATGTATTATCATGACTTTTCTTACTAGCTTCTTGGATTTGTTTTTCAAATAGATGTTAACTTTCTCTTCTTGGTTCTAGGTGATCTTTATGTATATAGCTCTTCCTAAATACTTGTGCTACAAAAAAGAGCAGCACTTTGAAATTTCTTCCGTATCTTCTTTTTTCTTCTCTGTGTACGCAAAAGAGCAAGTGTTCTCAACAGTTAACTGCTCAAATGCAGGAGGATGGAAAAGCCAGATTCAATTGAAGCCAGAATTTCTTATGAGCACGATCACGATGTATGTCATCATCCTTCCTTTGCATTTGATTTCTTTTTGCTTCTGTTTCTATCCTTTAACTTATAGAAAGCATGAAATGGTTGTGCTTGATACTGAAACTATACTTCCAGGTAGGAGCTGTTTTGATAAGTTGGATCGAACAATGGCGATGAGAAGAAAAAAAAACAGGCATTCTAAAAAGTTGTCGATTGAGTTGGTGGTGGGTTGCGTGAGACTATGGTTGTATGAACAATGGTGTGAGCTACCGGATATGGGGTTCGTTGTGAGCTTCAAATCGTTTTTCAATCGGAACAAAAGGTTCTATCTTTTCATATCTTCTAGATGAAATTCTGTTCCTTTTTTTTGGCTTGGGCTGAGATTTTTGGATACAAATCCTTGCGATTTGTTTATCCTTTCTGGCTAATTTGTCTACTACAATAAAAAGGATTTGATTCACTCGATTTTGACAATAGTTGTGCAGGGTTTAAGTCGTCGATCGATTGGTGGTGGGTTGCGTGAGATGATGGTTGTATCATGTACGAACATTGATGCGGACGACATGCAAACATGTGTGGTGAGCAGATCTATTCTCTAGCTTTTAGTTTTGTGTTTAATGTGACAATAATGCATATGGCACTTTCTTAGCAAACGTGAGCTCAGTGGAAAAAGTAGAAGATTCTAGCCATCTATTTCTGCTTTTTGGCCTTTACTCTATGAATGATGCGGTCGAGAAGCCAACGCTTTGTCGGGTACGCTTATAATCTTCATTATTCTCCCCTTATGTTTTCTTGGTTAGTAAAGTTTATGTTCATTCATTGTGTCCTTAAAGATAATCACCTTCGTGCTTTTAGCAGCAATTGTTTTACCTGAATAATTGAATTCTCATAACCGAGTTGAGATTGTTTTCTTACCAGGAAATTAAAGGCAAAAAGAAAGACAAACGAACAAGCCATAATTTCCTAGCTGCAATTACTGACTGAAAACCCATGATTTTCTTGGGTATGTTCATATATTTTTATTCAAACCTGCTTTTTATGTTCTGGTTAGGAAAGCATACTGTTGTTCATTTTGTGCTCCGCTTCTAAAAGATTGTTGTGTTCAGCTTTCAGCAACAGTGTTTGATTATTAAAACATGGTTTGTTCTTAACTGTGCAGAAAACTAATGGCAAGAGGAAGAACAATTTACATGTTTCTTTTCCAGGAAGCAGTTTTATGGATTGAAATGTTTCATTCTCCAAGGCAAGCAACTCATCATCTCCAATTCAAGATCACTGATGCAGTAACGCAAAAAAATAACAAGAAAGACCCAGTTCGGGTTTGAAGAAGAAACTCTAGAATAATACAAGGTAAAACAACTCTAAACCTCAAACTTTCTTCAACTTTCCGATGATGTTTTACATCACAGCCATGATAGCATATATGGCTTAAGGATACCCGGTGTAGACTCATGGTGACTTATTTAGTATGTAAAACAAATATTTATAATGCCTCTTTTATGATCACGTTTATGACAAAATAATAAATCGCCGTATGCCTTCTCATATGCAGATGGATTAATGGGAGCTGTGTGAGTTATTCTTTGCTCTTGACAAGCATAATCATAAGGTGTTTGTTGGTCTTGACGTTCAGTGAGTTGTGAGAAATCAGCAAAAGTTTCGATGTCCTTTCACTCATAACAAATATGAATGACCCTTCACTATCTATTTTTTCTCAGAACGACGTAAGAGGATAACAGAAGATATTTGTTTTTTTGTGAGGCTTTGTGGCTTAAGAAAATGTGGTAGTTCTCATCATATCATGGATCCCGATGTTCTGTCATTTGAGAGAGAGACGAAGCGGGTTGCGAGATGAAGATTATGGTATTACCAATCTCAAGCTGCTCCAACTCTTAAGTTGCACCAGACTCAGTTATGAACCAAGCCGTTTTGAAAGAGACAAGAAAATGCTCGGAAAATATGATTCTAAAGCCTGGACCAGAGTGTCCTTTGCCACCGCGAAATGATGCAATGAGGAAAGAAGATGCAGAGTGTGGATCACTGATGTCTGATAAATCTCGGACCTATCATTTTTCCGGCCAGAGAAGAGTCGGAGAAAGAGATATCTCGGTTAGAATGTGTTCACGTCTTCTTAGTAGCGCAGCTTTGTCTCCTCCTCCTGCACATGTAAACATATACTTCTTTCTACTGTACTGTGACTCTGCATTTGTCGTATGTATTCTTCTCATGTAATTTCATGGATATTTTAAATAGTTTGTTGGTAGTAGTTTGGAAATGCCATTCCCCATTTTGGATATTTCATAAATTAGAAGTCTGAGGTTTCATTGACAGAAAGACTATTGAATATTTAGATTACTAGAAACACATAAGTGAAGATTGCAAGCTACTCATCTAAACACTTAGCTTTAAATTTTGTCAGAAACAATTTTTAAGAATACTAAATATTCATTTTTGCTTTACAGCCTCTGAACATTCATTTTTATTCATATTTACTTATAAAATTTAGTACTTGAGCTTTCAAAATAATAGTTTTGGCAATTCTAAAATATTTAAAAAAATATACTTGGCTATAATACTTATAGTAATCAAAATACCTGATATTGAAAATAAATGTATTTGGGAAAGAGTATAGATCAATTTACTAAATAAATAGAAAGATGAAAAATATTCAAGAATTGACACATCAACAATTTAGTATTTATTTATGGAAACTAAAATACCGTTTTGAAAATGTCAAAATATTTAAACATTTGTACTTATGTTGAATCATACGTTTTACTAATGATATTGGAATCTGAAACTAAAAGTAAGAAATGATTATTAATATATTTATTATATATTAGATATTTTTACAAAAAAAAAAAAAAAAAAATTAAAACACATAGTCCCGCGCGTAGCGCGGGGTAGCCTCTAGTTAAAATTACACTCGGATTTTCTAATCTAGGAGCTATCGAGGATTGTGGTCGATTTGAAGCCACCACATGGCAGCTTTATGACGTCAGACTTCAAAGGGACAAGTCATCGTCACTCTCACTTGCGGTCTTAACCGTATGATGGATAAACTATTGAAAATTTGTTACATTACACTGCCTATCTTCCAAATCAAGGTTATATATTATTATGATATATTTGCAAGAGATTTGGGCTAAGAAAATTATGTAATAGACGAACGAATGATGAATAAAGGAAAAAAGTATTTACTTCATTCACAGCTAGACCATTTCCCCATTTTCTCATTCCAAAGCTCAAGGGATATTCCCTAATGAATAGCCTAATCATACTTTCATTCTAACAAAAACAAAAATTACAATAAACCGCCATGGATGCGATGAGAAGCCGCTGTCTTTACTCGGAGATGACAAGAGGATCAGGTACGCATTGATATCACGCCATGGAGCACACTTTTTCTGCGAAATGAACAGATTTACATGGTTATCGTGAAGCCTAAGCATTTTTTTCAGATAACCATGAGAACAGTTTTTGTGTGTGTGTGTGTGTGTGTGTGAGAGAGAGAGAGAGAGAGAGAGAGAGAGAGAGAGAGAGAGAGAGAGAGAGAGAGAGAAGTATTCACACCTTGTCTAGTGCCGCTGCAGCAAAGGCGATTGTCGTCTATATATGTTGCCTGGACACCAATCATCCAAGATCCGATTGTGGTATCATCAAACGCATACGTCTTCAACATTCCACTGCATTTATATATAAACACCGGTGAAGATAATAATAAGCAATGAATGTGAAGCGAGCTTTGTTTGACTTATATACTCTTCAGGTGACTAAATCTTGTGGAAACCGAACCTGTTTATATTGATATACTGAGCCAGATTCTTGGAGAGTATTACAAGCGAACCAGTTGCATGACGGAAGTACCTAAATGAGACGAACAGAGAGACTGACTACAGACAGCATATTTCAATTTCAGCACAAACGTAACCAGAGGACTTACGATTTGTCGTCCCCAAATTTCCACCACTCAGGCTCGTACCACTGACTTACCCTGAACACCAAGAAACAAACCCATGGAATATGAAAATGAGAAACGTTTGATGGCAAATTATCACAGATCGTAATGCTCAATTATTGTGTGAACTGAAGAAAGTTGAGAGTATACGAACTCTTCAGTAATCACATCTCCTGACTTCATGCACCCAATGTAAGCACCATCTTGACCACGGCGGCTTTCAAGAAGCCCGATCAACCCCTCTGTTACATCGAAAACATTTTTGATATCCTGATTGGACCAAACATAGCTTTGCAAGAAAAAAAGACATGAAAGAGGAAGCATTACCAAGGTCTAGGTCAACGTTGTCATCAACTTTGACATAAAACTCTGCATCCCAGTTCTGAACAGCAGCACTGTAGAAGTACTTCACTTTCTTTGGTAACTCTTCTTGGGCTTCCTCGTGATTCTCCTGTGAAAAGTAGATTGGAAGCCACATCAGTGAGAAGAAATTCAAATAAGAAGGCAACGAAAAGAGGCAAAAGAGTTATTCTTACTTACAAGAATCAGAAAATCTTTAGCTGCACGGTTTTCTTCGTCAATTTTGCGATCTAAGCTATCACCTCTGTTAGCACTGGAAATTTATAAATCATCAACACTAGTTTACCACTCATATGACGAAGCAAAGCGTGAGAACCAAGGAAATGAAGACTAAAGTGAGTAGGAAAACCTCCGACCAATCACAAAGCGTATGACAACTCCTCTTTCCTCAAGTTTTTTCAAAGCATCATCTAAAGAGAAAGAAAATTTCATAAGAGAAACATTATTTAATAAATCATTGTTGTTAGATGACCAAACAAAGACGGCCATAATTCTACCTCGTGGCATCCAAGACCCTCTAAATTTATTGCGCTTCAAGTGACTCCCAAAGCCTGTGTAAACTCCAATTACAGCAAGCATCTTCTTCCCTGAAGATGAAACACTTTTCTGGTTCTTAAGATAGCCTTGACTCTTTGCCTGCGCCAACTCCATTTCAGTTTCAACAATTCTCCTCTCAAGATCTCTATTATACAGTTACATTCTGAGTTAGTACAAGCAGAACAACAACAAAAACACCTTACATATCAGAACCAAACAAAAAAAAAATCAGCTTACTTGCATCCAAGAACCGCCAGCTTGTCATCCACCGTAAGAACCTTAGGTCTCTAATCTCCACATGAACATTGAAGACAGAACATTTGATTACTGATAATGAAACTTAAATCTTTCAAGAGAAGGCACAAGAAACACCAACCTGATCAAAATTACTCTTCAGCAAAGTGTTGAGTGCTGCTCTGTGCTGCGCATCTTGCCATAATCTAACCAGTAACCATAAGAAAGCAACACCATGATAGAATTCAATTCACATTGCAATACAGTTAAATCTAAAATTTTACAAATGGAGAAAAAACGAAAGTATCTTAGCATTTGCGAGATCTATCGACAAACTATGAATCGAAAACAGTGTTCCAACACGATCACAACCCTCAAGAGATCTAACATTTTCGATTCTCGTATGCATTTCGAAGAACAAATCTAGAAGCATTGAGATTTGAATGATCAATCGGAAGAAGAGTAAAAAAAGGCAATGTACCGGCCAGCGACGTAGAGCCAAGCTAGACAAGAGAAGAAGGCCATGATGAGAGAGGGCTTTGAGGTATTCTGAGACTTGGAAGACCTACCTCGCCGTTCTGATTTCGCCGAGACCGTCGTTGGTAAGCTCTCCATCTCTATCCACGGCGAGAAAGAGAGAGAGAGAGATCGGAGGCAATAGAGTCGAATTCAGATTCAAACTCGACAAATTGAAGCAAATAAAAGTTGAAGAAGTAACAGATGATGAAGCTATTGAATATGTTTCCTTTTTCGAATTATATTTCTTCCTCGGAGCCGTTTCTTTGTCGTCGTCGGAGATCGGTTTATTCAGACTCTTGCCGATTTCAGGTGACCAGAAAATAGTTTCGAAACACTCTGATCCAATCAGAGGTTAAGATGCGCTCAAAATCTCATAATTTTTGTTTTTCTTTTAATTTTGCTAGTTTCTGTTACTTCAACTATAATTATAAGTTTTGTTACTTTAAGTAGAAGCAACAACTCTATAATGTAATATTATCGACGACTCTTAAATCATAGTTTATGTGTTAAATACTTAAATCCATACGGTAAGTCTCTGTATCAATCCTTGTGATGTGACTAATCGAATTTGAGTATTTCCTTCAAGACACTGAACATGTAATTGCCAAATAAACATATTGGCAAAAATAAAAGAGTAGCATAACATTAAACAAGAAAGAAGACAAAAAGCACAACGTAAGGTCAGCTTCAGAGTTCAGAGTCTTTGCTTGCACAAATGACAAGCTAGTTAGGAAGTGTGTTGGAACACTTAGCGGCTAGAGGGCAACAAGCTGGAGAGTGACGGCACTCCTTGGCTTCTCAGCTCCTCTTGTGTTCTCTTCATTTCCTCTGGATCTGTTTATACACCACACATACCAACAAACAATTAGAGAGAGCATACATTATATCAATACAAGGGTTATGGATGGTTTAGAGAACTAGAGAAGCGTACCAATGTTTTCCATCAACTTAGGCATCAAGAAGACAACCACGACCATGAATCCCACCATAAGACCCATTGGACTCTTCACGATTGACATTACAGAGAAAGGTTCTCGCCTCTGCAAAGAGTATACATCATCTTATCAGAAGAAAAAAACAAGAGGGAAGAAGCGTATAAGCTAAAACTAAAGGAAGAAAGATACAGGTTGAAGTATTCACCTCATAGTATATGTCTGCCCGAATTGGCTCCAAGACCAGCTCAGTAAGACTCCTCCTGGTTTCCGTTAGCGTTGCTTGGACCTTGCCACGATGCCTAGCGCTAACATCAACTCGCACCTAATCGATTGACAATTGAGAAGCAAGTTCTTAAAACAGCTTTAGTTTCGGAAATCATTGAATATTAGCAAGTGAAAGTGAAAAAAGAATTACTGGAGAGAAGAAGTAGCCGAGCGCATACACTTCAATCAGATGAGTCCCAGCTGGCACTTTGTGGCTTTCAAATTAGACAAAACGAAGATTCAGTTGAAGCAATATTTACATGAAAAAAGATGTGTAAGCAAGAGGAAGAATAGGATTACAATGTAAAGTATCCATCAGGCCTGAGGAAAGTAATATGCTGTCCACCATTGAGCACAACTTTGATGTTTGAGAATTTTGCTGCGTGGCCAATTGCGGCGCCTGTGAAAACAAACTTGTACATTAGTTTTGCATACAAAAGATGGTGAGGCTATTACCACAGTGAGCTACATAACAGGTATTTGACAATCACAGATTCAATACGTTTGAGATTAGCAAATTGAGTCAATCCTAAACTGAGTCAAAGAAAGGAAAGGTTAAAAAGGATGAAACCTACTTGCAGGGACTCTTACTCTACCGGTGATGGTGTAACTATCCTCAGACCTGCAAATCAAAAACAAAACAAAAATATCAGAAAGGATGAATTGAAGAGTTGAATTCAAAGAAGCTCGAACAGGTAAAATTGATTATCAGCATTGGATTTATAAACTAGAGTACTAAATGCTACAAGCAAGTACATCAAAGTGAAATCAACGATGCACAACATGACTCGAAGATAAGTTAAACCAAGAGGAATTGTAGAGATCGAGGATAATCGATTTTGATTACCCAGATGAGATCGGGAGAGTGGAAGCAAAGAAGAAGAGGCAGACGAGCAAAGTGAGAAAGGAAGTGGATCTGAGAATCGGAGCCATGGTCGTCGTCCGCAGAGATTGTCGAAAGCCAAACAAACGACGAGTTTTTATTATAATCGCTCGATTCAGGAGAAGAAGAGAAGCAGAATAATGAGAACTGAACCTTCTGAATCAGTCAGAAGGTCCTCACTGAATTTATCGTGAAATCAGATATTTGGTTGGGTCCTTTCTGAATTTCAATTAGAGAAAGGACTTTGTCTGTAAATTTTAAATTTCGAGTTTTAACTTAAATTGTGAACAAAAAAAGATGCATCGATTTTTAAGTTAGAAACAAATTTTAGTATTTTACTGATGGGAACACGACCAAAACAAGTTACTTGGAAGACAAGATTGTGGAAAGCATGATTCCGACATTGATATCGGAGACGTTGCGACACAAGCTGTTGTCGCCAGAAATAGCAGAAACGGTGTCTTCTCAGGCCTGCTTTGTTTGAAAGTGCCAACATAAAAACAATGGTACTAATCACATTCTTTCCTTTTTCATTCAATTAACAGAGAAGAAAACCCTATAAACTTTTCATTTCATAAACAATCAACAATCAACAACCATGAATCTAGGATACAATTTCTACCCACAGAAACACCACAAAAGAATCATCGACCTAGCTTGACGGCCACTCTTATGTTACAAACCAAGCTTCTTTGTGAACAAGTCCGATATGTTAGCTATTACGAATCCCGCAAACACCTGAAAGAATAACCAACCGCAAAATTCTTGAGCACCAACAAATCCTTCATGCTCTCTGGTGTGAGTTTTGAGTTTACCTGAGTAGAGCCAAGAATGTAAATGGCGGAATAGTGACGACCATGGATCATCATGTCAGCAACCATCGCAAGTGGAATCGTCAGAGACATGCCCAGTGTCGCTACTAGCGGAGTCGTCCACACCACAGAAAGTGCCCTTTTCGTTGCATAATTACCAAAAAAGAAAGCTAAGTCATTCTCTAAACATTTACACAAGCCAAACAATTTAACACTTTATCAGCTAAAAGCTGACACATAGAACCATTGAAACATACCAAAAATAGTCAGAGAGGACACTTCCAACGAAACCGTTGGCCAAAACGACTTCATCAACTTTGGCAGAGTGCGGTATGGTAAACTTTGGTTCGATCCCTAATGCTGTCAATGGCCACACTGAAAAAAACACAAACCGTTGAATGAAAGAGACTCACACTTGGAAAAATTGAATACTACTGAAGATATCACTTACCAAGCCACCAGAGAGCAACAAGAGTGAACAATCCTATGTATCCAAACAGCTTCTGCACATCAACTCCTTCTCCTTCTTCACCGGCAAACTTCTTTAGAAGCACTGTCATGTCCATAACACAACAGGTCACAAGGTTATCCTCCCCAACACACAAATATTTCTTTAAAAAACCATTTCTAACCTGTAAATAGTCCGTAAGAGACTGCAGAGAGAAGCCCAAAGAGATCTCCCGTAAGGGACCGTTGCCCGTTGCTAAACACAAATATCAACTGTATGTTACAAAAATATGGTTGATGAAAACTTGGAAAAATGTAATCAAGAATTCTATGAGAATGAGACCGTTCCAATACACACAAGACTTACAGTGAAGAATTCAACTGCGACTCGTCAGCAGCCCAAGTTTTGCCAAGCGTTGTCATCACCACACCGGCCATGCTCACAAACACAGCAACCACTTTGGACAAATTCAACGTATCTTGGCCCAAAAACGCACCAATGAAGAGAGTAAACAGTCCTGAGGTTGAAGACAACACGGTAGTGCTTGCCACGCTTGTACGCGCAAGAGCAGCATTGGACAAATACTGTAGCAAAACACAAATACCATTACTAATAGAGGACACATGAAAAAAAACTATATTTGCAAAATAGAAGGAAAACACACCTCTGTTACAAACCAAATCGGTGCCAGGTAAAGCCCATACATTGCAATCTGCTTCGTACTGACCTCTCTCCCATGTTTCAGAGCCTGTGTTTCCTCTTTCCCTTTACCGATCAACGGTCTCGCATCTTCTCCGTGTGAAGAAAAGTCCTCCTCGCTGTCTTTCTTAGTGATGGTCCCCTGAAGTCCCATCTCAATGATCTTGTGTCTAAGCGGAGAGTTGATCTCAGCCGAGGAGGACTCATTGCCCAATGCGGAAACTTTAAGGCTTGTTAGAGATCGTCGCTGCTCCAAATATCGGCAAATCCAGTCTTTGAGGAACGCTACGGGAAGGTAGATTATCATAAGAGAAGCTCCGAGATATGTGACTGCAAATGGCTGCTTGTAGGCTGTGAAGATATCCTGGTCAAACGGAAAGTCAAAATTATTAACATTTGACCCATTTCAACAGAGATCTGACTCTATTCTAATGTAGCAACAAAAAATTCGGAATTGGATCCGGATATTGACCAAAATTGAAAACAAAAGAAGAAAGAGGAACGTGGATCGAATCAAAAGCCAAACGAAGAAGTACCTGAGTAACTTCTGCAGAGGTGACCCAAATGACAACAACGGTACCAATCAAGAACAGACCAGCTTTGTATCGCCAACCCATCAGATAAAAACTCTAAATTTGATTAAACCCAGAAATGGAAGGACCCAGGTGGGTGAGTGGATCAATACGCAGAGATCTGCGCCTGTAAATTTTGACTTGAAAGATTGATCCTTTTTCGCTAAGGGAATAAGATTGAATGAGAGATCAGCCCGAGGGCGTGAATCGAGGAAGACGGTGGAGTAGAGAGAAGAGAGAAGAGACGAGAAAAAAAATTGACCAGCTGAGAAGAGAAGAAAATAAACGGAAGAGTAACCGCGAGGGAAGGAAGGCGACGTAGAGGAAAGCGTTAGACAAGGGAAATAAAAATAAAACATCTAATTTTACTTTTTTATTGCACTACTCCAATAAGTTTAAGACCCAAATAAAAAAAGAGTTACGTTTTAAGAAAATTATTTATTAGTGATTACTTCAATTTTGGGATGGTAGATGATTAATTAACTTTTTTTGTTTTTGTTTTGTTCAATCATTTCTATTAACTTGATCGGATGGTAGAATTTAGGGTCTCTGTTTTTGCGTTGATTTTAAATCGTATACTCTACGTATGATAGTCTATAGCTTAAATTAAAAATGAGAATGATTGTAGAAAGATACCAAACATTTTCAGAACCAAAAGTGAGAGGTGGATGTACCCTTTTATGTATCGAGAGAAATTACATATCTTAGAATTAGTAAAAAAAATTGCATTTCCTTCGAACCGTGGTGATTTCGTTATAGATAAATCTTACCATTTTTTTCACGGGATTCTTGCCACTTAAAAACATGATTTTACATTAATAAACTAACAATTTTTGCAAGAATGCTACTCAGAATCAGATTTATATTTGTTATTATTTAAAACATCTGAAACAATATATACTAATATTAAGTAACATCAGATTTTACTTTTACATTTTTATATATTATAACATATTATTAGTATATATTAATAGATTAGTTTATTATACGTAAACAAACAACCAACATTTTAGAAAATAAAAACGTTTATCTCTTACGTCAAGGAAGTATAAATGTCATCGTTTTTATATCGCCTCTTGCAAGGTATATCCCATCAGTTTTAGCAGCAAATAAACGATTATTCCAATTGCAAGAATACCCAATGCCTCCTTCGTACACTTCAAGTCCATCAAAAGAATACTTATTAGGGCCGCCATAGGCTAAATTACATTTAATTGTTGAGTTTGAGGTTTTAGTAGATTCATCGACGAAGACAGTGGTAAAATTAGCATTAAAGGTTAAAGTTTTGACTCCCGTATCAAGTCCTTTTTTCCCGTTCCTACCACGACAATGATATTGAAGAGGAATATTAGGACCAAGTTGATTTTGAATGACCACACGACTTGGTGGACAAGCTTCATTCAACCTACAAAACACATCATTAGCTAATAGAAAAACTATGAGATACTTCATTTTTTTTTTTAAAGTGAAATATGGTTTTTTACAGTACTAAAGTTAAACATTGTGCAATAATTATAAAAAAATTGTGTGGTAAATGTTTTACTTCAATTTTTAGATAATCTAATTCTGGCATTATCTAAATTTTAAAACAAACACAAACCAAGTAAAATAAACACAAACCAAGTAAAATAGTGAATATGATTTGATTCAGCTAAATATCAAAAATTATGATTAACTCATCATAAATTATAAATCATAAAAATAACAAGTCATGGGTTTCCCTCTAACACTCTCCGCTCTCTTTGCTACTATGTGACTCCGACCTGTAAACTTAATAAAAACAAAAAAAAAGCAAAACAAATATTATTAGCGCATGAAAAAAAAACTGCAAATAATATTTTTAGACATCATTTTCGCAAACTCATAAAAAGTAGAGGGAAACGATAAACAAACCAAATTCAGTTTGATGGTGAAAAGAGAACTGAAGAAGCCGCAAATGACAATAAAAAAACACACATGGAAGACGAGCATCACGATAATACAAATGTATCAAAATATTATAATTAATTTCATCACTGTCACATGTCATATATATTATGCTATGTTTATGTGGCAGCTTCCGAAGAGTGTTATCTAGCTTTCATATAGTAGACTAAGTTGTGCTGGAAGTATGGAACCCAAATTATTATCAACTCATGGCTTCAACTTTTTCTTCGAAAATCAAAATTATGAACCTATTTTGGAATTTTTTTGAGAAGAGAAATTAAAATAATTTATAGGGTCACCGAATCGAAGCTTTTAGCCTTTTACATATTTTTTTTCCAAAGTGATTTATATGTATACTTGCACTTTTAACTTTTGAGTCGCGCGACTTGTTATGCTCCGTCGATCAAAAGTTTTCATCAATAAAGGCTTTTATGGCCTGCCCATTTGATTTAGTTTGGACCTATGAAAATTTATAACGATGAACAATTCCCTTGTAAAGATTTTATAAGTTGGTCTGGAAATACCAGAGGAAGTCACATACACAAAAGAAGACAATGATTCCAAAGCTTGTATGAACAAATCAGACACAAAACAAGTCTGTTCAGTTCTCACTATGTATATATAATTATAGAATACGACGACAACACGAATCCACGCAGCTTGCAAAGCAGTGAGTTTCACATTGCTCTATAAATAACAATACTTCATACTCATTCATACATGTGAGTTGAAACACACAAGCTTTTTAAAAACACGAAAAAGCTCGAGGAAACAGAATGTTTTCTGAAATCAGACGAGACAGATAAAAAAAGTTTAACCGCGGCAAATACAGAGCCGAGGTTTCTTCAAGAGACAAATGCACTTAACTTAAATGCAAGAAGGTAGAGTAGGTCCGTGGCAGAGAAAAGCCACTCCGATGTATATTATCACCAGTAATAGTAGTATTAAGAGAAACCTACAAGACCAAAAAACACAGTTTTATATATGACCTCTCCAAAACAAGTTAAAAGTTTTTTTCTTTTCATTATGGTTTAAGAAAAGCATACGTGAGCTTGCAATTTCTCCACCAGACGGTGCTTCTGAAACGCCGAGCTTGCTTTCTGAAACGGAATGTATTTCCCTGCATAGTCGCGGTCTTGTCGACAAGAAGCTCAAGTCTTTCACCTCGATCCAGAACTTTGTCAATGTTATCTATCATAACATCCCGTACCTATCTCCAAGAAAGACCAAGAAGATGTTATGTCAGAACTCAGAAACATCTCTTTTTACAATCCCCACCATAATCAGATGTTAAAGAGATAACCAGACCTGACTCAATTCACCCTGAATCCGGTTAATCCTGTCGGCATTAGGATCGTTGGAGTAATACTCAATCTGCTGGCTGAGAACTCTTGAGAACTCGTCGTTCATTGCATAAGCTAATGCTGTGTGGACTGCTCTGCCGTAAGTCCGTACGAACCTCTGGTGAATATCCTCCAGAAACGCAAAAGGAATCCTCCCTGAGCAATTCACAAAACAGAGCAATATCAGAATGATGATTTCATCGAATGCTCCCAAAGATTATAACTTTTTAATCAGATGTTACCAAAGATCGAAACTTCCTAAGAATTAGCTCAAGATTCAGGCAATAGAGAGGAAAAGGAGAGAATAAGGGAAATGAGAAAGGGGACGTACGTCCGGCGTTTTCTTCGGCCATACAGAGAACGGTGAGGCCATCGGTACGCTTGACGTGGAAGACGTAGCGATCCTGGGAGTAGGAGACGTTGCTGTCGTTGTTCCCAGGGACCTTCTCAAGGATCTGCTTGGCGATCGCGCTGGCGTTGGTCGTCGTCGAGCTGAACTCCGCGAGCACCACCGTGCCGCGCGCCGCGAGTGCGTACAGGATCGCCATTTCCTCCGCCGATCACCTGCCGAATTTCGACGATCTCAGAAGGTCAACGAAGAATGGTTTCCCGCGGAAACCGAGCCAGCCAGAGGAATCGCCAGATCAAATCAGAGAGACAACCAATAGCTTTTAGCCTTTCTGCATATTATTATTGAATTGAATCTCTCTCTCTCCTCTTTCCTCTTGGAAGGTTAGCTGGAGGGTGGAGACCTTTTCTGACAGATTATAAAATATTCAATTTCGGATTAGATACAGATTGTACTATAATTTTATAAAATTACCTCTTCCAAATGTTATAAAAAACAGTTTCGGGCCAACATAAAATACAGAACAATTCTTACAATATATATTAGTTCTGGTTTTCGAAAGTAAAAACTCAAAAATGTAACGTTTTAAAAAAAAATCATTTATTTCTTTTTAAAAACATAATCATTCCCATCCCCAATGATTTTGAGACAAAAACAGAGTGCAAACCATAAAAAAATGATTTGTTTCATTTTAAAGAAATTACCAAATAATTATATTGTTCACGAACTTGTCCAAATTAATTTTTGAATGACGGAACTGATAAAAAGCCAATTTTTAAACTGTGTTGGGTTTTGACTTTTGAATATGAAATGGATAATCTTAAACTGAAAATTCAGTTTGGGTCCTTGTGAACGAAAACTGAAAATGAAACACAGCCTTGAATTAAGCCCAACCAAACACAGCCTTGCAAATTTTACAATAGGAGCAGAGATGAACTAAACCAAAACGTGGTTCACGAGAACCGAATCTCACGGGAAGAAGGTAGGTACATAATATACACATATATATACACGGTAACGGGAGGCTTCGCGCCTCCGTCTAATCACGTGTCGTCCTCTTGGGCTTTTCCGTTAAAGTAGACGACACCGCCGTTAATCGCCGTGGTCCGTAGAATTCAACGAGAGCAAGAGAAGACCCCGAGAGACGCCATCTGGTCCTTCTTTTGCCTCCTTCTGCGTCCTCTCTCTCTCCTCCCTCAATTCCACCTCGATCTGACGATCTTCATAAACCCTATAGTTCGATCTTCCGCTCAGATTTCTCATTTCTGTTTGAAGTTGCGTAATTTGTGAATTCTCGATCGGGTAACCAGTTCTCGATCGCGTCTCCGATTGGTTCTGATCGGAATTTCGGATTCGGGAGGTAGGTAGAGCTTGGTGGAGATGATGCAGAGACGGAGTCCGCCGAAGCACAGGCACGACGGAACGTCGCCGCTTCCACTGGGGATGGATTGGAGCCCTCCGCCGCGCAAATGGGTGAGTTCCTTACATTGCCTAGACAGTTAGCTAAAGCTACTTCGTGCAATTGGTGAATTCTGTTGCTTTTTCACCTCCTGCAAGAAATGCTATCAACTGAATTATTAGTTAGCTGAATCTTTGTTTATGCTCTTTGAATAGCTGCTTGACTGAGAATTATCATTTTGCTCAATTGAATTCCATATATGTTAAGTTGGAGACTTCAAGGCGTTAAGAATTTTTATGTGTTTTTGTGCAGAATGGTAGAGATACTGTTTGGCCTCATGACCCTCGAACCGGATGGAGTTATTGTGTTACATTACCTTCGTGGGTTGTTCTTCCAAAATCAAGAAATTCAGATCCTGTAGTGGTAAATTTCAATATCTGAATCTCCACTGTTTATCTTCTCGTAGCAAATTTTGCTGAACTAGTATTGTAGACCATATCTTTGGAACGTCTGTGGATCAATAAACATCAGCATGACAAATGTTATATTTGTTTCCTTTTCTGCCTAACATTGCGAACAAGTTTTATTGTTGTGCATGTCATATTTAGTTGAACTTACATACTTAACATTGTAGAGGAACAGTTTTACAGGGTCCAGATTAGTGTGCAATCCCCTGAAGGTGTTACCACAATGCGAGGAGTGTTGAGAAGATTTAATGATTTCTTAAAGCTATTAACGGATGTAAGAATTTGTTCTCACTGAGAATTTTCCCCTATCTTGCTCTCCAATTTTCACTTCTCAGTGATATTATTGTCATGTGTTTGACGCCACGTTCGTGTTTCCCTTTCAGCTTAAAAGAGCATTTCCCAAAAAAATTTTTCCATCAGCTCCACCCAAAGGGATGTTGCGTATGAAAAGCAGAGCAGTGTTAGAAGAGGTATGTATTTTAATATTTCAGGGGCTAGCTGAATTAGGCCACTTATGTAACTGCTGTTACTCTCAAATTCCTTTCTGTTTTGTGCTATTTTTTCCCCTTCCCTCAACCCCCTTCTTCCAATCCTCGCCGAATTAAGATTAAGTAAGAATAATGCAGATGTTAGATGTACGGAAAGCCATGTACTCAACAATGTTGTTACGATTGTTTATGCAAATATCTGTTTCGCAAGTGATAGCTGTTACCTTGTTGCAGAGAAGGTGCTCTCTTGAGGAGTGGATAACGAAGCTATTATCTGATATAGATCTGGCAAGAAGTGTGGTAGTTGCATCCTTTCTTGAACTAGAAGCTGCTGCTAGGTCTGGTATGAGCTAATTACTTTATACACTTAAGCCGTGCATTGGTAGATGATGTTGTTATGTGTCATTAGTGTCTAACACGAACTTGCTTTTTCAGCATGCCAAGATGTTGATCAGAATACTTCTGATGCCGATAATGATAGAAATAGCACAAGTTCGTCACCTATGTTGCACCCAAGTTTGAGCTTGTTTCAAGCTGGCGGCAGTTCTTCTCTCACATCTGACTATGGCAGTGATACTGCTTATGAAACATCTGAGCTTGGATCTCCAAGTGTAGGACAGGATGATATTTCTGAAATCGGTACCGAAGATCTAACTCTGGATGAAGAAGTGACAAATCCAATAGAGAAGCTTGTTAACTTTAGCATGTCCAACATTGACGAGGGACTTTCAATGAGCCAAACTATTCTAGAGCAGCTTGAAGATTTTCCCAAACATAAAGTCCGCTCAAGATATGTCAATAATGGAAATGCTTCTAAAGGTGTATTTCTTGCTAACAACGGCTCACGACTTTTCTCTGAACCAGAGTCATCAACTCACTCGGTAATGCATGATAGAAAGTTTTCTATGGAGAGTGCTGACGGGTTTTCTCTACACACCGGTGAGACATCGACATCTGGTCTCCTAAGTTCAAGCAGTGATAGCCACCTGGATCTACGCCAAGGTCCTGGTGTATCGCTTGGAGCTGGGAT
Source organism: Microthlaspi erraticum (assembly GCA_902728155.2). Lineage (NCBI taxonomy): Eukaryota > Viridiplantae > Streptophyta > Magnoliopsida > Brassicales > Brassicaceae > Microthlaspi > Microthlaspi erraticum. The sequence continues at coordinate 39,638 of CACVBM020001356.1, read as the reverse complement.
TGTTTGTAACCCGGATAGGCAGGGTAGTGCACAGATAGTTCTTCCACTGGACCTGCGCAATAAACTGAGCCGGATTCTGTTAGCCACGAATGAGAGACTTGTCAATGCAAAAACAGATATGGAGGACCTTATAGCAAGGCTAAATCAAGAGATAGCGGTGAAAGAATACCTGAACAGAAAGGTACAATAAGAAAAGTAACCATGAATTCCATCTTTTTGGTTCTATACATCCGTGTCTTATCCTTTTTTTCTTTGGACCGAATGGTAGTGTGTTAATCTTGTTTTTATTGCTCAGGTTAATGACCTAGAAGGGGAACTTGAAACTACTAAGCAGAGAAGCAAAGAGAATTTGGAGCAAGCTATTATGACCGAGAGGGAAAGGATAACTCAGATGCAGTGGGACATGGAAGAACTTAGACAAAAGTCATACGAAATGGAAATGAAATTAAAATCTAGAGAGGTAAGATTTGAAATAGTTCCATGTCTATAAAATTATTTTTCGCAACCAAACTGGTTTGCATAGATCATGCATAATTTCTCTCTACTAGAGAAGTACGCTGATACAAACCACTATTCACTACAGCAGGATGGGAGCTCACATGCAGAAGCCACTGAACAGTCAACTATTTCGGAGAGACATGTAATGTCAAAAGAATTGGATGCCAGGAAACAACAACTGGAGGATCTCTCCAGGCGATACGAAGAATTAGAGGCAAAATCAAAAGCAGATGTTAAAATTCTTGTCAAAGAGGTCAAATCTCTGAGGCGTTCACATGTGGAACTAGAAAAGGAGCTGACTCAATCTTTGACAGATAAAACTGAAGCAGAGGTAATTTTCTAGCTCGGATAGTATCATATATATGTTTTCTTATTTGGCAGCACAATGGGGTTTGTGAACACAACTGAGACTGGAACATGTTGAACTTTTCAGAAACTACTCCAACAGGAAAGAAAACTAGTTGAGAACACAGTAGCGGCTAGGAAAAAGTTGCTTAGTGATTGCAGAATTCTCCACGACCGACTTAAAGAGTACAACTTGAATTTGTCAATGGACGGAAACGGTAACCTTGTAGAGGACTCAGCTACAGTATCAGACGCTTTGCGTTTGCTGTCTGTATCTGACGATCAAATTGAGGAGGTACGATCTGCTTTATACCCTTTTAAAATCAACAAAGTTGCAGAGGTTTCCTATAATAAAAGTCAACATTTTCAGGCTCAGCTGCTTGCCGGGTTTGATGAAAATGCGGTCGATAAATCTCTCAGCGTGGATAGTGAAACAAGGAGCATGGAGGACGAGTTGAGGAAGGTATTGGCAGATATCTTTGTTGAGAACGCGAAGCTTAGAAAACAGGTGAACTCTGCAATGCTGCGTGCTCTCCAGAAAGAAGTAAAGACCACCGAAGATGTGAATGAGGAAAATGGTGATGATGAGAAAGAGGAGGCGTCAACAGAAACAGTGAACAGATAGGTATAATAATTGGGTCTGTCTTTGACCTGAGAATAGAGAAACTACCCATTTTTTCCGTTTTCTTTTATCAAAGGACTGGTCGCTTTCTAATACAAAACGGTTAGTCTCTTGGAGAAGCAAATTAACGAGTGATATATATATATATATATATATATATATATATATACACCTGAGCACTTGTTTTGACGAGTACATAAGGAAAAACAACATTGTGTATTGCCTATGTTTGTTGTATAAATTGTATTGCATTATTATCAATTTGCGTATATGTACTCTTTTCTTGTGTTTGAACTCAGTTTTTGCGAATATTCAGCAACTGCGAGTCATAAAACAAAAATTGGAACTATAGAGTATGCAAGTGTGTAACAACAACATCTTTAAATACATACAAGTTCCATAAACTCATTAGTGTTACACACACGAGGTAATATCCATCCATTGCGGTTTTCCTGGTTTCCGGTTTAAGAAAAACAAACTCCTACGATTGATTTAGATTTCGGTTTGGTTTGATTAGAATCGGACCAGGTTTGTCCGAAAAAAAAACAAAGTAAGAGCGATCGTCGTCTTCAACAAGGCTCTACACTGAATAGGGTTTTAGCTCCAATCCAACCAAAAACCCAACTTCCTCTGTATCAGAGCTCACCAATTTAGCTCCTTTTTGGCTTTGAGGACACTGAATTAAGTATAGCGAACGAGAGGAGATGGATTCCAAAGTTTCAGTGTCGCCCACAACCACAAGCCTCATTGATCAGATTGTCGTCCGTATTTCTATTTTCCCATAACTCTCAATACAATACAAAAAGCGCTTCTTTAGAGTCTCGGTTCGATTTGGTTACAATGAAACATCTCCCATGGGCTTTCACTTTTCAGGTACCAGGTGATGTTGTTCTTAATTTGTCAAACATGACTAACCAGACAATCAAGCTCGGCAGTGGCCTCCGTCAGGTTTTCATCTTCTTCAATATTGTCCTTCTCTTTCTTTAAACATTATTTCAAGTGTTTACTTGATTTGTGATAATACTCAATTTGCTTCCATGAGCTGCAAGCCAAGGTCAAATATAGAAATTGACACGTGTGTTTGGCTTGTCTCAGGATAGTGATGTTATCTCTGCCATGAGAGCTGGGAAGTTTAGTTACTCAAAGCCTAATAAGTATTGGGTCGAAAGTTCTCATAAACGGGTGAGCTCTATGGTTTATCTACCACTCTTGTAAAGAGTATTGAGGTTACTTTGTTGGAATATCTATGCGTAGGTCTTGTTTTCTTTGTTCTTGACTCTGGACTATCTATGTGCAGTACATACCTCGCCTAGAGGATAATGTTCTTGGAATCGTGGTAGATTCTAAAGCTGATGTGAGTTCATTGATATCTTGCTTGTTCAGATTCTTGAACTTACTGTTTTCAGCTCCCTCTCAGATTAGTCTTGTCTTTTTTTTTTTGGCATTGCAGAATTATTGGGTAGACATAAAAGGACCACAACTAGCGCTTTTGCCGAGGAAAAAAAAGGATCCCAAGTTTGAAGTATGCACATTCTGATCATGCTTTTGTTGCTTTCCACATTTTTAGAATGATTTATATGTTTTCGTGTGAAGTTAACATTGATTCGTTTTGTAATGAAACAGGTAGGCACTTTGCTCTATGTTCGTGTTGTCAACTGTCAAGTCAAACAAAGGAATGAATTCCGAGCTGTGCGCTACTGATGGTAACTCAAAATCTGTTTTCTCTTTCTACTGTGAATGCTTCCCAAAAAACTAATTGCTTTTTTGATTGTTTGTTAAAATGTAGCAATTGGCAACGCTGCAGAATTTGGACCCTTGAGAGATGGTTTCATGTTTGAAACTTCGACGGGTCTTTCAAGAATGTGAGATCTTCACTTCACTATAAACTCTCTCTCTCTCTCTTAATTCTTCATCTGCCTTTCTCTTCCTTGAAAGAGATCTAACTTTGTAACTAATATTATATAGGTTGTTGAGTTCGCCGTCGTGCCCTGTCCTCGAAGCTCTTGGAAAGAAACTCTCATTCGAGACCGCCACTGGCTTAAACGGCAGAGTGTGGGTTAAAGCAGCTGCTCCACGTACTGTCGTTATCGTTGCCAATGCGATTATGAACTCAGAGTCATTAAGTGGGACTCAGCAGAGAATCATGGTCGAGACATTGCTTGCAAAAATTTCAGACTAAAACGTTGACAGTGTTAAACTTGTTGAAATGTAATTGGATTAGCAAGTGATTTTGATATATTGAAATACGTTTTATACAGTCGAAGTTTACTGAAAACAGTAAATACATATTCCATACAGAAGAATGTCTAATTTGTTAGAACAGTGATGGGCTATGTTACACAACATTTTTAAAGAGAGGGAGGACGATCTAGATGTCAAATTTTGTTCTTGGTAATCATTGTTGTGAAATCAGAATGATCTACACAAGAAATATACTCACATTCATATATAAATCTAGATTGAACCTCAGTTTACACAAGACATACTCACATTTACTCTCATCCTCTCTCGGATTCCTTCTCCCTCAGTTTCCAACAAAGAGCCTGAAAACTCACCAAATCCAACGACATGTCAGGACATATAATGTCAAAATTACTAATTCTCTTGAATGTACATTAAATGTACTTAGCTTGAATTGAAACAAACTTTAGCCATCAGTCTACGATGACATTAAAAGCAAGTCCAATTAATATTTCAAATATAGCTGCAAAAGTAAAGTGCTTTTTACAGTTTAAGCAGAATAATAGAATATAGAGGCTTTTACTGCCATCTTAGACTTAAAGGCTACAGTTTGTTTCACGCTAGGTACATTTAAGAGAGAGTATCAGTCATTTTGCCACATGACTGATCATGACATTGAGCTGGCAAAGGACATCATGAGCAGTCTTGCTCTGTCTCTTGCCAAGACTCCCCAGCCAGCAGAAATCCAGCATTGAAGCAGTGAAGAAAGGAGAAGGAGTAAGCCAAACGAATGATTGCTCAAAAGCATAAGAAAAAGAGGGAAGTGGTGAAAACGGAGAAACAGAAATAGAAGCAAGCTCTTTTCAACAAGCTCTTTTAAACAAGCAAGAAAAAGAAAGGAAAAAGAAGTAAACTGAGAAGAACAACCTTGCTACATTGGTGCTAATTCGATCGGACTGAAATAGTAAACTGCTTTTTACAGTTGATGCAGAATAATAGAATATAGACTGCAACGTTTTGTTCTTTGGATTTGGAACTTTTTATTTCTCAGCTATATGAACTCAGAATCCTTAGTGGGACTCAGCAGAGAATCATGGTTGACAAATTGCTCGCAAAAACTTCAGACTAATAAGGTTGCTCTTTTTGACAATGTCATTGAAGCTTAATGCTACTTTCAGCAAGTGATTTTGATTTATTAAATTACATTTTATACAGTCGAAGTTTAACGGAAACAGTGAATAACATATTCCAAACTGAAGAAATCTCTAATTTGTTACAACAATGAGGGGCTATGTATGTTACATAACATTTTTCAAAGAGAAGGAGGCTCGTATCTACAAACACAATCATATATGTTTCCTCTTATCAACTTCTCAGCCAATCTCTGATTCTTCACCATTGCTAGCTGCAAAGCAAGAAAAAAGAAAGGTTTCCATCAAAAGTGTCAATAGATATCTTAAGATTAAAACAATTATGTCATCAAGTGAGGTTACAAACTTTGAGAGCCTCGCATTTGAATTGAGCATTGAAGTTGGTGTGAAGTGCTCTTCCCATTCCTTCCAATATAACCTGTAATATCATTCATTAAGCATCAGACACTATGAACACAGCATCTCACTTTTTCATGTAAGAAAAGAGAGAGAGCAAGGTTTTGTAGATGTACAAGATCAGCGTCTTTGGCAGCAGCTGCAAGCTCAGAGCTGACTTGTCTAAGGTCAATGCAAGGACTTCCACATCCATTCTCAACAACCATCAATGGTGCTGAAGTTGAATCATTCTTTGACCCATCCCCTGGATTCACCATCGCATCCACAAGTAAGCCTCCCATTTCCGCCGCTCTCCTCAAGATGTCACAGTGCTTCAAGAGTAAAGACAGAGAACAAAAGAGTTACTTACATGAAAAGAATCATTATATTCAAAGCATAGAATCGAAAAAAAACCTTAGCAGCCCCTGCGACTATATCCGGGAGTTCCATAGCAGTCACGTCGTTTAGAGCAGGAAGAGAGTTTGCCACTAGAACAACCTGTAGAATCACAATAACACCTTTCTTTAGTGTTTCCTCATTAGAGGAAGAGCTAGGGAGAGAGAGAGAGATGCGTACTTCAGTCCCACGACGGAGAAACTCTCGGGCAAGAGGAAGCATCCCAAGAATGACGTCTGCTCCAGAGTTATCAACAAAGAGTAACGCTCTTTTATGTCTATGAGGCTGCTTACCTTCAGAGCCAAGCATCCTCTCTTTGAAAGCATCGAAATCATCTACCTGATTTCACGTATAAAACAGAAAGTTAGCAAACAGTAACATCAGGAAAATATAACATAGGTGAGTCTTGTCTCTCACCCTCCAAGGTCTCTGCATCTTGTTGCGACTCATTCTGTATATTTCAATAATGGTTCCTTTGCGATATAAATCCACACATGCTCGAGATCCCCAGTCGAATATGTTTGCAGCAAGAACACCTTCTATTAGTGTCAGCAACCTCGCCTCCTGAAAAATTAGTAAAATGTTAGTCTCATTTTAGTAGCAAACCATAAACCTACAGAGAGAAGAAGAGTGTTAAAGATCACAGACCTCGCTCATTGAGTCAAGCTCCTCCAGCAAATCAGGTAAAACAGCAAGCGATGCCTCGTTCTCCCTATCAATTTCGAAGAAAGATAAGAGAAACACCAAGAGAGAGATATAGAGAGAGAGAGAGATTATAGGGACTAAGTTTTACCTTAGCTTGACGCTTCTATAGGCATCAACAAACTGGAATTCTCTTAAGCATTCTTCCCTAAGTTCCAAGAGATTTGCTAGCCCCAGCTTTCCATAAGCAGCTGGCTCTTCCATTAATCTACAACCAAAATAGATTGTCAGCAAAAAGGCAAAACAAGATTTTCTTGAATCTGTGTTGTGATGAAGCAAACCTTGCCAAATGAGCAGAAAAAGCACGAGCAAAAGCATCACCACGCCTTTTCGCATCCTCTGTCCCTCCTTCACTTGCCACAGCCTGTAATCATGTCCATGAAATAACAGTAAAGCAAGAGTCACAGGACACAAAGAATCTTATTTATTGACTTTAACAGTTACCGTATCAACGAGGTCTGGCAAATGCTCGGACAAAACTTTGAGCCAGTACCTACAACACCAAAACATAATAAGCAATCTAAGAAAACAGTGTTTCTCATCAAATAAAACAAGTGGTTTGGAAGATTAGCATCGAGTTATTACTCACTCGCGTTCGCCTTGATCTGATAGGTCAATCGTGTTAGGCTCATACCTGGAGACACACGAGAACACAAATACTCCATGATCATGAACAAGCGACAAACCATGAGAGATATGTTACAAGCTCAAGACGTTACTTGGGGACATAGTTCTTACGTTTTCGGGTCGGCCAGCAATGGGAACACCTCTAGTGTTGGCACAAGATGGAGAACGCCGACGTTTAAAGCACTGGCGTCAGATCTTAGAGCACTACCTCTTGACGAAGGAACTTCAAACCCTCCAAGTCCAGTCGTTTTCGATGGAGTCATCGGTACCGGAGCAGTTATTTCAGTTCCTCTACGCACAAACTTTTCCATCCAAGATATCTGAAAGCAACCAGGAAAATCACTTCAAACTCCAAAACTTATCCAGACAGGAGTCAAGATACAGAACGCTTATAACTAGTTGAAGTTATCTCTCTTTACCATTAGAGAAAGAAAAGTTGAAAAAGGGAAAGAGCATCTGATTCGAAATTCAATAGACGATTCGCTTATGACTCTCATTTCAACCTTTGATATATATATGTATACACAAAATAAAGAAAACAATGTATATAACCGTGACTAAATTTTTTTTAAAAGGTTTTGCTTTTGTTAAGAAAGATTCAGAAACGAATATTAAGAGTACTCTGTATGATCAGAGATCTATAGAACAATGAATCTCTCTAAGTTATACAATATCAACAAAGAATTTCTTGTCCAGTTTCAAGAACAGCATATCCTATAATGGTATTACGCAGCACGCACTAAGTATAAATGGTATTATATTCGCACACTAATATTTGAGCAGTACCACGTCATTACGGAATCTAAGGCTGTCAGTTTCAAAGTATCAAGTAGAGCAATCTGAGACATTACTAGAACGTTAGCTTAAATTGGTTACCTTCTCGTTCAAATCACCGAGTGGTGGTCCGTGAATGTTTCCTCCAGTGTATGGTGCACCCATTGGGAACCTCTCAACCAACTGATGAGACATTAAATCATCCAATCCATGCTTCTCATAGCTCATGAACGCACCCAGAGCACCTAGAAAACCTTCATGCCTCAAGAACATTGCTTGCATCTCTCCTTTGGACCAGAAGTGTACAGCAAACGAGATTGTGTCCATGGTATATGCATGACCTCTTATGAAAAATCCTCCAAAAAATATTCTCTTCAACCCAAAGCGAAGTGCGTTCAAATACGATATCTACATAGCAACAAAACGAATCAGAAACTCAAAACTATATCTCAAGTGTTCAATCCAATACAGTGATCAAATATTCCAAGTGGCATGCCTGTCCAATATTGTATGAAATCATCCGCAGAAGAGACAAGGATATATCTTCAGGTCTGTAATCTTCCAGCTCCTTATTTTCAGAGATAGCCTTGCCAAAACTCGAAGCTATCGTTGAAGCAGAGAGACCAATCTGTGTAATTAGTTCATGAACGTTAGTAAAATAGCATCCTAAGCTTTTCATATGAGAGCAGTCAAAGTAGACTCATACCTTGGAGTAATCCATGCCACCATAAATATCACCAACAAGCATGTCAATGGCACTATTATCTCCCTTTTGGCTGAGTTCTAGCAATTCATCAAAACTACAACAAAAAGAAAAAACATCATAAACTATAAGAAACAAGAATATAACAAAGTAGTGCAAGAAATCAGATTCATAGTTGTAACCTCTTGCACTTAGTCAAAAGTCTTCCTAAGCCCCAGTAGGTACCACCTCCAACATTAGTCCCACTCACACGCTCAAACTTTCCCTCCCCATCAACCTATACTTTCCAAAGACATTGCGTCAAATCTAAAGGCCACAACACACGAGTTTGTGGAAGATGTAGCAAAACGTAAAAAAAAAGAAAGATACCTTGATTATGCTAACACCAGATCCAACGTTCACAAGAAGATAGGGATACAAGTCATTAGAATCTATCTGTACAAATTCTTTCTCACCCTCCATGTGCGTGAAGGCTTCATGTCGAATAGCCTGCAGAACAAAAAATACATCACAAACATGCAGAACAAACTTCAATAGTCTTATCAGAGACAATACTATTGGAATGTCGCATAAAGAAAAAGTCTTAACCTTGAGCAAAAAATTAGCTCCAGAAACAAGGCAATGCATTTCATCTTCTTTTTCAATACTAACGCCAAGCCTTTCCTTGAACAAGTCTGCAAATTTATAGGCCCCTCCACCTGTAACCTGTAACACACACGTACGCCTGAGTCCTCACTCATATGTTTTAAACAAAGCAATCATCACCTAATCATTTACCTTGATAACACCAGTCCCCAAAGGCAGTGTCTTCGAGCTCCAAGGATAAGGATCTATTCATTGTTTCAAATGAGAATTGGTTGAGATGAGATGAATAAGAAGGCAAGAGAAAAGGCAATACCTCGGCGATGAAGCTGCTTGGAATGAATAAAATCCAAGCACTCGTTTATCTTGTGAGTCTCAAACTTGACGAAGTGAAGTCTCCCACCAAGAACAGGATAGCTTCTCAAGTTCCCATTGGTTATCCCCAATCTCTCCTTGATCGTCCTCTTCCTCTTATCATCATCATTCGAATAGTCCTCGTGCCGTGAGAAATACAACAACTTTATCAAAGATCCTACAAACAAACTCAATTGGTTTACACGTTTCGCTCACGGCATTTGACAAAAGCATCGAAATTTCATAAATTTTCATACCTCCAATGTCAAGTGCCAAATGAGAGATATCATCGGACTGATTAGGTAAGAGAATGGTAGGATCTCTCTCCTCGAAATTCCCTTGAATTTCAGCTTTGCTCAGATCAAGCTGTGGCCTCGAGCCGGATCTGTGGATTGAAGTCCCAGGAGCTGAAGGAGCCATATCTCTCTCACCACCAGCACCAACACAAACCTGAGATTTTGCTGCTTCAGCTTCTCTTTTATCGTGGAGAATTGGATCATGCTCATCTTCTGGACCCGCCATTTATTTATTTTATATATTGTAAAATAAAAATTCACCCAGAAAGATCGGATCACCAACAACTGCCTAATTCCAACACCACAAAAGCCCTACCTGCAAAATTTTAAATTCTAAGATTATCTTCAATTTCACTAATTTTCCCAGACTAGCAAAAACTCAGAAACAGCTATCTTGGGTTTTTGTCCGGATCGAGAATTTAGTCAGCAAAAAGGACACGAACTGAGAAGACTTTAAACTTCCGTCAGAGAAGTTAAGACAACTAACCAGTTCGAGCTTTTGCTAGTTCGGAAGCTAGAATCGGACGGACAAAGGGATAATCAAAGCTGAAGCGGACCTAAATAAACCAACAAATCTTGACTTCAGTTGTCACATTATCGTGTATATAAATGTAATTCATGATTATTAAAATATTTGATTAACTAATAAATTATTTAAAAAATCAGTTTATTGGATGCATTATTGCATGCTTTAATTATGGATTAGGTTTGGTGTTACTGTTTCATGTTACTGACTAAACTCGAACTTCGTTTGTGGCTTCTAGTTTGGTGTAAGAAGATAAGATGTGGATTAGAGCCTACTCGGAAGAGTTTGTTTCGGCATTCTTTAGTTATGCACTTATGCTACGTCTATATTTAAAGTTTCCAACTCCAACTGTTAATTTGTTTCAATTTGGTTTCTTTCAGTCCTGTACAGAGTTCATAGTTTCAAATCCAAAATTACAAAAAGGATCATTTGCGAAATTGCAATATGACCTCAAAGTTTTGGAAAGTAGGAAGCCTGTAATGGATCCTCAAAATACTATTGGGCTATAGACCCAAGAACACTAGTAAGATATCAAACCGAAAATACCTTATTTATGTCGGCCCTGAATATACCTTTTTATGTTTTAATAGAAAAAAATACAGAAATATATCAGATTCCAGAAAAACTTGACCAAGAAAAAAGAAGAAGATTTGAACTACAAAACAAAATTATAATCAAACTTCGTTAGCCATTTCTAACCACACGACTTAGCTATACTAGGAAACCATTGCCACGTAACCAAAAACCATTACTCAGAAATAGATCTCGTGGCGGCTTACTGGACATGTGGACATGCCGACATGAAACTTACGAATAAGGGCAAAAGGGTCTTTTGACTTTGATAGCGATAACAACTCGCAAGCCAACGCGAGCCTCTCTATTTCTAATTTTTCTAAATTATTTTCCCAGTTTTAATTAAAACTTTTGGATCCTTAAAAAATAATTTTAATTTTATCCAAAAGAAGTCATTTTCAAGGATCCCATCCTCCACACCAATCCCTTCCTTACATTGCTCCAACTTGCTGCCATTACATTTGCATCTCTCTCTCTCTCTCTCTCTCTCTCTCTCTCTCTCTCCCTTCCTAGATTCTTCTTCTTCCTTCGATTTGGGTTTTGCCCTCGTAAACCCTCTCCAAACGCCACTCTTCTCGTTAATTTTGATTCTGTAACTGAGATTACGGTTTTCGTTTGCGTTAAAGCTTTGATGTCGATCGTCTAATATGCTCTCGGGATGGGTTTCTCTCATGCTATTCGCCTAAATCTTGCTTCCTACTCGTCTCTCTCTCCCTGCGAGGTTACTTCCTACTCCTCTGTTCTCTATATACTCGTATACGTGTAGCTGCTGATTCAGAAAGACTTGTTTTTTTTTGTTCTCGTAATATTATGAAACTTTTGACAAAATTTAGTTTCATTTAAATCTCTGGTTTGTATTGATTTTTGCTGTCTTTGTTCTTGGGTTTTGTTTCCCTCCTTATTCTTTGCGTAAGGTTGGAATTTTAAGACCCTTTTATGTTTTATATATTTCCGCTGCAATTATTTGCTTCCAAGTTGCTTAGTGTCTGGCCAAAACCATCAAGATTGTGTTTTCCCATTTTGAGTTTGATTCTGATGTTGGCGATATGATTCTCTGATGCAGTATTGTTCCACAAGAGTGAACGAGAAGCAGAAGAGTCTTGTTGCGTTCCCGAGCAGTAGAAGGGGAAAGAGACGTTCTTTACTGAGTGTTAAGTCAGTCTTAAACATCAACGACAATGGAACAGCTGAGCCTTCAAAGCTTCTTCTGGAGAAACTGTTCGCTCAGACACAGAAACTGGACAGACAAACGAATCAGAACTCGGTTTACTCTGATGAGGAGGATCTGCCCTATTCAAATCTTGGAGGCCTCGAGCCTGATCTTCAGGCTGCGCTAATGGCCTTGTTGAAAAGGGAAGAGGACTTGCAAGATGCTGAGAGGAAAGTTCTCTCTGAGAAGAAGAAACTAAACAGGGCAAAGGAGGAGTTAGAGAAACGAGAGAGAACAATCGTGGAAGCTTCTTTGAAGCATGAAACTCTGCAAGAGGAGCTGAAGCGTGCGAATGTGGAGTTGGCTTCTCAAGCGAGAGAGATTGAAGAACTAAAGCATAAGCTTAGGGAAAGAGACGAGGAACTTGTTGCTATGCAATCGTCCTTCGCTTTGAAAGAGCGAGAGCTGGAGAGAATGCGTGATGAGATTGCGAACAAAAGCAAGGAGGTCTCTGTGGCGGTTTCTGAGTTTGAAAACAAGTCACAACTCTTGAGCAAAGCTGATGAAGTTGTGAAGAGACAAGAAGGTGAGATAAATGCACTTCAGAGAGCTCTAAAGGAGAAGGAAGAAGAGCTAGAAGTTTCTAAGGCTGTGAAGAAACTTGAACAGGAAAAGCTCAGAGAAACAGAAGCTAACTTGAAGAAGCAGACTGAAGAGTGGCTGATAGCGCAAGATGAAGTGAATAAGCTTCAGGAGAAAACCGTGAAACGGTTAGGAGAAGAAGCAAATGAAACCATGGAGGACTTTAGGAGAGTGAAGAAGCTTCTTACAGATGTGAGATTCGAGCTTGTTTCTTCTCGGGAAGCTTTGGTATCTTCCAGGGAGAAAATGGAAGAGAAGGAGCTGCTACTAGAAAAACAATTAGAGGAAGTGGAGGAACAGAGGAAGAGTGTGTATTCATACATGCAAAGCTTGAGAGATGCTCACACTGAAGTGAAAAGCGAGAGAGTAAAGCTCAGAGTTGCGGAGGCTAAGAACTTTGCACTTGAGGGGAAAATGTCAATCCAAAAGAAACTGTTGGAGGAATTACGTGAGGAGTTGAAGGAAGATAAATCTTTGTTGGAGCAAGTTTTGCATGATGTATCAGCTATTCAAGATGAGCTAAACAGAAAAACTGAGGCGTTTCAGGTATTACAGAATTTACTTAAAGAGAAAGAGTCAAGTTTGGTGGAGGCGAAGCTAGAGATTCAGCATCTGAAGGCTGAACAGGCTTCTCTAGAACTGTTACTGCAAGAGAAAGATGAAGAACTCACGGAAGCTCGAAATAAACTGGAAGAAGTGCAGCTGGAGGTAACAGAGCTAAAGATGCTTATGGCCAGTAGAGAAGATGAGCTTATGCAGGCAACGGAAATGCTGAAGGAGAAAGATGTCCACCTTCACAGAATAGAAGGTGAGTTGGACAGTTCCAAGCTGCAAGTCACTGAAGTTGAAATGGTGGTGAAAAGAATTGCAGATTTGACGAGCAGGTTGGTTATGTCAAGCACCAACGGTGAAGATCAGAACGCAATGAGGATTGGCAACGCGATCAGCTTTGATTCAATGCAGCAACCGGTAGAGAAACCTCATCATGGTGATTACGGAATGGAGAACAAACGGCTAGCGATGGAGTTAAACTTTACTAAAGAGAATCTGCGGATGAAAGAAATGGAAGTTCTAGCTGTGCAGAGGGCTTTGACGTTTAAAGACGAAGAGATCAACGTGATCATGGGAAGATTAGAAGCCAAGGAGCAGGAAGTCAAGAAACTGAAAGAAGAAACGATCAATGACAGTGAGGATTTGAAAACGCTATATGCCTTGGCACAGGAGAGAATCGGGGAGAGAACAATGGGTGAATTAGCCATTGAGAAGCTTCAGCTTGAGGCAGCTCAACTTGAAGTTGAAGCTGCAACCAGCGCATTACAGAAGCTTGCAGAAATGAGCACAGAACTTCTGACTCAAGCTGACATGAGCATCCAGGCCGATCCTACTTTCGTTGCAATGCCTGAAAACTATTCAGCCGAAAGTAATGGTTGTATTGCTGAGGTAAAAACAGAAGTTGTGAGGCTCTGGTCCTTGACAGAGAAACTCCTGGAGAATGCAGGAATCGTCGCTGGTACATCCACAGGCATGAAAGGTGTGACTATATGAAGCTTATGCAGATTAAATATGTATTTTTTTTGTGGATATGTAGAGTTACTGGAGGTTAAATATGTTGTTACTCAGTCATCAAAACTAAGATTGTTCAGCATGCAAGTTTAGACATGGAAGACAAGAGATTTGTACCCTCTTATGTTCTCATGAAAATAAAACATATGTGATCTCCAATAAACTTATAGCGTCGTTAGAAGTCGTTATCTAAAAGCTGATGGTATATGCTTAGTCCCATCAAATACAATACGAGCAAGTATTTTATGATGTTGAAAGAGGAAAAAAAATGTTGATATGTACATGTACTACTAATAATATGAAACTATGCATCCATGACTAGAACATAGACCAGACCGGACCAGGTTTGACACAAACCTACTGAGTACTGACAGTTAGCCTTTAACACTGAACATAAGCCATTTAGATTTGGCAGAGTCCTGACCATCCAGAATCTGACAATCTCCTTGTCCACTCGAGCCTCCATCCCGTTGTTTCCCATCCTTTGATCTTCCTATCTTCTTCCCAACGAAGAGCCCTAACTTCATTGCTGTCAATAGACCCATAGCAATCAGCAGAGGTCTCACAGCCCAGTGAAAATCTTCCAGATGCTGATACTTCTTCACAACTCCTTGACATGTATCGAAATCCACAACCTCTACTTCAGCTGGATCCGCAAGACAACTTCCATTTTCCTCTCCAAAAGGCAACACTCCAGGGAAATCAACCTCGAGGCAACCGTTTGGTAAAACCCGAGAGATCCTGCCAGTTGCCCAAATCCCTCTTCCTTTACGCATCCATTTGAATCTCGGGATGACAACATTGCCTTTGAGCTTCACGAATTGACCCACACTGTACGCTTTAGCCATCTGAAGCTGAGAAGAAGTCCCTCTCCAGAGAGTTGGCAACCCAATAAACCCAACAGCTACATCTCCCTCGCGGCTGATCGAATGGACAATACCAACCGGAGAATGCCTCTTGTCTTCTTTATCCTTCAGGCGTACCCAATCTCCAGAGGCTAAGCCCTTTGTTACCCGTTCAAGAACAGATACGTGAACCCTTAACGGATCATGAACACCATGGACTTTAACCAGAGCAAATCCATCCGGGTCTGTGTCACGTTCTAAACCAACCACCGTTCCTTCTGGCACATCCATGCTCTCATGCTTACACGCATTCGCAGGCTTTCTTGAACGCACTGTGTCGCCCACTTGCAAATGATCCTTTGAAAGAAACCATTCTGTATAACCGAGAGTAGCCGAGCTCTTCCTGATTTCTCTACTATCAACGCCTCTCCAGACCTCTTCCTCCTCTGCGTTCTGCAAGCTGCCAAATCGAAATGGCCAAAAGTGCCAATCAACATGTACCATCAAGAATGTCAATCTTGTTTCAAACTGAATGTTGAACGGTGACAGAGTATGCTTTTACCTCTTCAAGACGTGTAAAATGTCAGTCATCGAAGGTCGGCTTCGAAGATCAAACATGAAGCAGCCTCGAAGCAGATTCTCGAGAGGAGGCGGTATGCCACTGGGGAGATTAAGCTTCTCTTGCTTTCTCACCACTAAGTCGTATATCTCATCAACGGATCTCCCAGACCAAGGTTGTACACCAGTCAGCATTTCCACAATGCTGCATCCAAATCCCCAAGAATCAGTCTCAAAGGACATGGGACCTCTTACCTCCGGTTGCCACTGTTCCGGAGCCATGTAGTTCGGAGTTCCAAGTCTCATTGTCATATCAGAACTTGGCAGAGGGATACTAAGAAGGAGATAAGGGACTCCAACATCCCCGAGGATGGCCTTGTCGTTATCACTGAGAAGAAAGTTAGATGGCTTAAGGTTGAGAATCAGAAACCCTTTTGAGTGCAACTCCAGGATCCCTGTCACCAGATCAACCCCATATCTGTAAAGTGAGGGCCAACATAGATGAGAAGACATCAGTATTCAACATAGGATTGAAGACGACACTGCTACTATTAGCTGCATACTTGTGTAATGCAAAATTACCTCAATACATCAGGGAGTGAAAGCTTTCCTCCTTTAAGCCGAGCCATCTTGTCACCAACACAGCCTTCATAGAATTTCATGACGATGCATATCTGAAGAACAGAACACACAAGTGAACTTCTCGAGAAAATATGGAGAACAAAATCATGTTATTTTTTTTACTTACCTTTCCACTGATACTAGAGACTCCACGGAGAAGACAGACATTATCCATCCCTTGACACTTGGAAAACAGATCTTCAAACTTATCAACCACAACTCTCCTTTGATCCTCCTTGATAGGATGGAGCATTTTGATTGCCACTTCATGATGCTCATCGTAGTCCTCGGTCGACTGGTGATGCGTAGCCAACCAAACATCACCAAAGGGACCTCTTCCGATTCGATGACGAAGCTTCAAAGTTGCGGAATTCATCCAAGGGCTTGTCCCGGCTGCTAAAGCACTCTCAGGCTCACCTTCAATGATTTCATACTCTGAATCATCCGCCTTGTCAGCAACCATCTTTGAAGCCATCTATCTTCTCTCTGAACCAGGCAAACATAGTTTCACCAATTAGGATACAAGATAAATGCAATACACAAATCAAACTATCTAAGCAAGAAACTCAGCACAATAAGTCGAAAGTTGAGCACTTGTTAGCTATTCTTACAACCTTTTCCTGTGAAATAGGAGCTCGTTCCGAGACTAAATATCATTGTAAATTAGCAATATATGCAATTTGAAGAGAAAAGTCAGAAATCAGAGACGTGTTTGTGTTCTCCATTTTGAAATTAAGTTAGCTATGCAAACAAGGGACAAAGACAGTGTCGTGGAGAAGTAGAAGAACAAGCAACAGAGGCCAATCGTAATGGAACTCAATTACCGCAAGAAAAAAATTAGAGTCATGAGTCAATCAAAGAAATGACCAACACTACAGAGGAGTCAGATCTCACATATCGAAAATTGTAAACTAAGAAATCAAACTGAAACTAGTTCCAATGAAAATCTCAACTTATGAAACCAGGAAATATCGAAGATCACAGATTGAAAAGAAAAAAAAGGAAAAAAAAAAAAAAAGCAAAGAAGAGCAAAAGTAGAGGCAAAGAGAATAACCGGAAATGAAGGAGATTCGGAGAGAAAATAGTGTAAAGAGAAATATCGACGGATTAAGAAGCCTTTGAAACCTAACACCAGTAATGACGGCGAAGACGAGGGAATGTGATAATACCAAAACTCCAAGTCCCTGATGAAAGAGAAAGGAAGAAAGCAAAACAAAAGTGAGAAATGATGATCGGAAACTAAAACAAGTAACTTCACGAGCTGATAAAGACAGAGAACCTCGGAGAGAGAGATAGTTACCTCCTGTGAGAGAGAGAAGAGACGAAGGAAGAAAGAAGAAGGAAGATGAAGAAGGCGTGGAGGCCCCGTAATTTGTAATTTGTTTTGATGAAACACCGTTGCGTTTCTTAATTCCACAACCACAAGGCCCAATTTAAAAACAAAACGAAACTTTTCATTTTAATTTTGTCATAAATATCTAGGAAATTTGTATTAATGCAAAGTATAAACATAAATGTTTGGACAACAACAACAAAAGTTACATAAATGTTTTAGTTTGTAATCGGTTCGGTATTATGGATTGATTTATTGAAATTCCAGTCGTTAAAACAAAATTGTTTAGCTTTGTTAGAGGAGGTTTCTACTTCGTAGCAGCGGTAATGTGAACCAAAACGGAGTGAATCAAGTCATCGTCATCGACCTACCAACAGAACTTTATCGGACATGCTTTTGGGCTTCCTTGTTGGATCTGAACCCATTTCGGAATTTGTGAATCCCTTCAGCTTTACGCTGGAGTGTTCAGTTTTGAAATCTTCTTCTTAAACAAAGAAGTACATGTAAAATCTTGTGACGACAAGAGCCGATGAAGATTTTATCCACAACAACTGATTACTCAGATTTTCAAAATCATATCGACTAATTAGGAGACGAGAGCTAGATTATTTATAAACTTACAATAAACGAATTGTTCTTCTTGAACGACGAACAATCCAAGAGAGACAGAGAGAAGAGAGATTTACAGTAAATATGTTTGGGAAAAGACAGAAATTACAAAATTTTAAAAACAATTTTGATTTAAGAAGGAAGAACCTTCTTGACAATGTCTTCACTGAGAGCAGCGATCTGAGAATCCAAAGCTTTAATGGTTTCTTCCTTCTGCTTCTCCAAGCTCGCCAGAGCTTCCTGTAGCTCCGCCTCCACCTTCTTCCTTCCTTCCGCTAGCTTCTCCTCAACCTCCACCTGCCAAATCAATCCAATTTCAAATCACCATTTCCAATTTCACCTTTAAGATCTGAGATTAATTTTTTTTTACCTGGGTCTCCTTCTTCATCTTGTTAAGCGCGGCGGCGATTTCGGCCCTAGCTGCTCTCATAACGGCGGCGGCTTGTTCGTCGAGCGCCTTCACCTCCGCGGAAGTATCCTTCACGCTCGCGAGCTTCTCCTTGATTTCACTGTCTCTCTTGTCCATGAAGTTCCCAAGCGGCGAGTAATAGACCTTGTCGAGCGCGAACATGAGGAAGAGAAACTCCACGACGATGATCGGAAGCGTCAGGTTGAAATCGAAGAGCTGCGCCTTCTCCATCGCTTCCGCCATCGACGGGGGAGCGAAGGCGGCGATTAGGGCTAGGGATTTCGCGGTGGCGGAAGAGAGTGACAGAGCCTTGTTGCGGAGGTCGGAGGAGGAAGAGATGGATTTGGGGATTTGGGGGAGTTTTGCGAATTTGGGAATCTGGACGCGGCTTGGTTGGTTGGAGGAGGAGAGGAAGATCAGTGGTTTGGAGGAAGCCATAATCGAGTTAGCCATGGCCACACACACAGCGCCGAGAGATGAGAATGCTCAAACTGATCTCTGTAATCTCTTGGAGACGAAGAGAGAGTGGCAAAGAGAAAGAGAGAGATCAGAGATTTTCTTAGAAATGTTATCTCTTCTCTTTACCACACAAATAAGCAGAGGCTTAGCTAAAATGTCAAGGAGCTGAAAAAAAAATACACACGAAATTAAAATTAAGAAATTGTTGCGTTTGGCCCCAAACGCAATTTTTGTGCTTGCGTTTGAATTTATACACGTTCATAAATTTAAACGTCAAATACAAACAGAAAAGACAAGAAAGAATCATTTGCGTTTGGCATTTTATGTTTACAATCGAAAGGAAAATGCTTACAAATGGGTAATAAGATGAAACAATTACAAGCCTTTATTCGTTTTGCACGCACACACAACAGAGGGAAGTTACATATAAACATGAAGTTTGGGAAAATCAAAATCATCTCTACAAGAACCAAACGAGAATGTTTAAGGAGCCTCTTTTTCATGTTTCAGAGATGAGTTTCTTTCTGTTCCAGACATCTTTCTCTGAATAACACTTGAAGCGAAACCTTGCCATGAGTTTGTTAAAAACTCTTTGGTAAGACGAGGAAGTAGAAGAAGCAGTCACGTTTCTGTGTTTAGTCCCTGGATGACTTGGCGTTGACTTTGAAGAAAGCCAACCTCCCAACACAGTCGTTAGAAAGCTTGGTTGTCTCTGAGGGATGGAGTCAACACCGTCTTCTTGATCTTCTTTCCCCTTCTTTTTCCAGGTTTCGTTTTTGATTGAGAACCTAGACGGTCTAAAACAAGTATCTATCTCATGACTTGATGAAATGCTAAAAACATCAACACTAATGGAAAAGAAAAGATTCTTACAGTTTAAGTTGTTTCAAAGAAGAAACACGTGGTGTCGTCTTGCTCTTCTTCTGCTTCACCATCAAGATGCAGTAGTTTGAGATATGGCGAATGAATCGAAGCTGAGTCATGTTTGTTCAAAAAGACTCAAAAGTCAAAACCCATTTAGCCAGAATGTAGTCGAAATGTCAGCTGAAATCGAAATATCAAATCTTTACGAACCTGATCTCCGTCTTTGATGCCTAAGTCACTCAGGTACTCAGCCTCGTTAATCAATCTTTGTTCTTCATAGCATAAGCAGAATTGTCCCCAAACATGCGGCCTTTCATAATAAAGAGTCCTTTTTTAGCAGTTACAATTCGGTTATAGAAGCAAAAAGGAAGAAACTTTTTTAGTACCAAGAGATCTTGCCAGGGCCTGTGATGGGTAAGTGAGAAAACGCAGCTTCTACTGCCATTTTGAGCTCCCCTACTGTAGCTGTCTTCAATACTTGAATACCTAACAATTTTCCCAAATCAAAGTAACAAATTCAGAAACAATTCCCAAATCGAGACTAGGAAAGACCTCAAAATTCATTGATAAACAAGTAAGCAGATGATAAACGTGTATTCGTACCAAAAGAAGATCCATCGAGCTTGAGAACAGTGAGTTTGATGGGCTCTTCAGGCATCTGATTGTAATTGAAACTCCTACGACGTGGGAGTCCATCGATCAGGCGGAGAGGAGAGAGAGACGCAGCTAAAGAACGGCGTGGGACTTCCATCGGAAAATCAAGGATAAGACTTTTTTTTTACGGGCTAAAACATCTAGTTTGAAGTTGTCGGCGCCGAGGAATGCGAAATCAGAAGTGTAGTTGAGTCAGAGTGGGAGATTGACGCCATGGGAGGTCGGAAGAAGATGAGGAAGGGAGGAGAGATAGTGAGAGATACTTTGAAGGGAATCAGGGTTAAGGGATCTCTCTCTCTGCTTTTTCCTCCCACTTTTTTCCCGGTGAAATGTTCTGCTTTTAGGCAGAGCAATATAAAAATATACGATTTTACATATATATATATATAAGCCCTTGGGAACGCTATGCAATAAGCACCCATGGCCTAATGGATAAGGCGCTTGACTTCTAATCAAGCGATTGTGGGTTCGAGTCCCACTGGGTGTGTCTTCATTATTTTTAACTTTTGGCGGTTAAACTGTTAATAATAACTTTCGTAATCTAATCCGTCAAATTCTGTATTTCCATTTTTGCTCTTACCAACTCTTCTGCAAGTTTACCGTTTGTTTAGGAGCCAAAACAAAATTTTCACATCACCGTGAAAAGTGAAGAAAGATTCCAAGAGAAGACTGCTTATACTTATATCATGAATGATTAACCAAAAAAGAAGAAGATAATATTAGATTCTATGATTAACTGAGTCATCCTTCTCTGTAATTTATACACAAAGGGAAGAAACAAGAAAAATGATCCCAAAGACAAAAATCAGATTCTTCGCAATCCGGTTATGTTTCGCCTTCTTGAAAACACAAGTTCAAGAAATGAGGCCTCGCATTATTATACTAAGTCTAAGTCACCTGTAAAACCAAAATTGACACATCTACTTCAACAACTTCTCCTTCAACTAAAACTTCCCTTTGTTTCTTTCTTTCTTTCTAATCGAGCCGATTGGCTCTTCTTTGTTTTGGACTAATTAATTACCTCCCGATGATCTTATAATATGCATACAAACCAGAGCCGAAGAAACCAAAAATCTGTCCAATGACATTCATCTGCGTCAATGTACCCCCAAAAAAAAACAGTATTAAGATGTGGCAAATGTAGATATGCGATATAAGGAACATAAAAAGAATGGGACCGGTGAAGAAAGTACCAGGTCGAATGGGAGTCCACCAAAGAGCATCCAGCCTAGTCCAACGGTGAACAAATCCTGCAACGATGACATAGTTTAACCAAGATGCAAAATCCATACATATACGTATGTACGGACTCTCAGGAGTCTTATTAAGTGAAACCAACCTTCATATTGCCACAAATTGTCTGTGTGAGAGCCGAGTTTAGAGTGGTGTTAAGAAAAATGCTGTAGTTTAAGAAGAAAGCCAACACGCACGAGCAGAATAGCACAGCCTGAGTGGGAAAATAAAAAGGAATCAACATCAGTCTCGCAAACACAAAAGTGGACAGATATACAAGGCAAAGATAGTGATTTACAGTACCATGAAGCCGGGAGATAAAAGGTGAGGAAAGTTAATCGTCTTCTCCAAGTCACCGCAAATAAATGTCCAAACCATCAATATAGGCCCGCATATAATACCTATCATTGCAAAATCTCATATAGATTCAAAGGAAGTCTTGTGAGTTTTAGCTCAATTTTTTTTGTTGTCTCTTAAAAATTTACCATTGGACCACATGAGGCCAAAGCTATTCAAGCCACTTGATTTCCCTGCAGAACCAGACATTAAACTTGAGTAAGGAGATCTCAAAACTGGCAAGAGAGAATGTAATAACTTGCAGAAAGTGGATGACAAGTGTACCAGTCCGAGCAATGGTTGCTAGATATACTGCTGTTGTTATGTTGGCTAAGAAAACAATAGCATATCCATAAAAGTCAAACGACAAGTCCCTAGCTCCGGCGAAAAATGCTCCAAACACAATAACGCCCACACTGACATCATTCTTACAAGAGTTTAGTTGTGTATATAAAACTCAAGGAGCATAGTTTCTCGCTTTGTAGGTACTAAAATGTACATTTCTTATTAGGATGTAACATACAGAATAAGCATAGAGCTACCATTATCAAACACAAGGAGTTATTTCTTCCTATATGATACTATTAAATTCACCATCTGAATTCCGGAAATTATTTTGGTATGAGTAAAAACTAGAATGAGAAAAGAGTGATTCACCTTCCGATTATAGACCGAGTGTATTTCTGACCAGTGAGCATGTACTCAATCACCATAGTAAATGCGACCGTGGTACGCCTGAGCGTGGTATACATGGGAACATTTACACCTCTGACAGATGCCATAGAGGCTAGCTTTCAGGAGATATACATTGAACAAAATTTGTGATCAGTTACTACTTGCATAATCCAAAAATAAAATAAAAAACTAATTATGGCCAGGCTTTTCCAGTGAAATAGTTACCATGTACAGAAGATAAGCTGTTGCTAGCGGAAGAGTGTGGAACAATGTCTTCAACGGCACAAAAGTTGAGGCATTATCAGCGCCTGAAAAAGAATCAGCTGCTGTGAAGGAGATGATCCTCCTCCGCCTCAACGCATATAGAAACAAGCTAGACGAAACCATCTGAGTAAACATAAAAATGTCAAGCTAATTTAGAATATGAGTCTCACAGAACATAACAGAGACTGCAAAAAGAGAAACTCTGTATAAACCTGAGATAGTGTGATAACGTTCACACACGGAAACTCATAGGAAGAGAGAGCTGCTTTATTGAACAGCACAAGCATAACTGCGATTTAACACCAGAAAAAATGAAGAAACAATTGTCAAATCCAATTCATAAATTCCGACGATTGTGTGATTAACCATACAATTAACTGATTAACCATATTCATATCTGTCACATTTCAATTATAATTACACAAGAATTATATATGCGATTCCCCTGTGATAACAAAAGTGGATTGAAACAGTGAGGAGATCGAATTCTGACACTAGTACAAAACACGTGATTGGATGAAACAAGTGAAATCGAGGAAAATTTTACCCGCGCAGGCCATGTAAGAAAGAGCAGCGTAAGCGCCACGTTTGGTCATAGCGGATCCTTTGAAAAGCCGATCGTCGACACCTTTACCGTCGCTGTCATTCTCTCCGGCGAGAGGAGGATCCGAAACCGGAAGAACAGGATTCCTAATCGAATTCATCGTCGAGAGAGGAAGACTCTCTCCACGCTCTTCGTCTTCCTCGTTCGCCGTCTCTCTGACTCGTTGCTCTCACCTCACCCTCCGGCGAAACTCGCGTCACCGAAATGAATGATACTGACCGTAGAAGACACGGGAAATTTGAGCACACCTCTGTTTTTTTGCTTTTTTTGCCAATTATTATCAGAGAGGAATGTCACGTGTTTCTCCATTCTTTTGGGTCAAGGCCCAGTTCTTGAGATATTAAGCCCATTAAAGTTTATGGGCTAAGCCTGATTGGATCAGCATGTGTTTAACATGTAAGCTTGGTCAAACTTCACATAAATTATGGTTAAGAAAATACAATCTAAAACAGTTTAATCTCATACCAATTTAGATCAAGAAGCATGAATAATGAATGAATGGGGGTAAGGCTTGTGGTACGAATCGTAAAATAGTAGTTGAGGAGACATAGGAGAAACATGATAAGACTTTGGTATTTACAACTTGATGGAGACAAGACATTAAGACAAAGCTGTCCGAAACAGCACTCGAACTCTTTTCTCAGTGTTTTTTTGAGTTAAAAGAGAGATTCATCCACTTCCCCCATTTTCCTAACACTTTGTTTGTCCCCCTCACTCACTCAAACAAACATTTTCTATCCTTTCCCGTTTCATCCCACGTGCGTCTCTTTATGATCTCAACACTGTTTTTATTATTTGCTAGATCTTCAATTCTCTAGTGGATTAGGTTTCTTGTCGGTAAATAATGGGACTATTATTAGATTTGGGAACATGTCTTTCATTTTTATCCGTTTTGTACCTTTTGCTGCATAACTCGTATCCGTTCCTAAAATAAGGGCAAAGACCAAAGGTTTTCATATCAGATAACGTTAGGTTTCCATTAAAAAAAACAGGTCAGATCCACCAGTTCGATTTGAATTTTAGTCAGTAAGAGAAAAATTAGCCACTTTGATGGTGTTACAACTTCAAATTGAGTACATGTTGAGTACCTTTGTAGAATTCAAACAAGATCGATCCCACGAGCAAGACTATAAGTGTAAAAAGTGTGGTTCCCACAAGCGTCATATGGTCCTTCAACTTTTAAAGCCCATTACTTCAGTTCAGTGGTCGACCCGACACTACGGCACGAGTAGTCACGCACGCACGACTCTCTTCACGTGACATTCACGTTGATATTTCCTCTGCTTGGTTGATCTAAAAAACATGTTGCGGCCAACCAAATTTAATATTAATATACGATATAGACTTCATATTCAAGTGTCACTTTCGTGATCCAAATTCATATCTTGCGAAATTATTTCATAGATAGAGGTTAAGTCTTAATATTGTGTTAATTAGACACACAGCATATTTCCCTATACCAACAGCCTTTTGTGCTTAAATGAAAACAAACATATGTCAGTGTCAAGCTGATCACAACTGACATATGATTATGAGTATAAGTTATTTTAAAATTGTAAATAATGTTCTTCTGTCCTTTATTTAATGTAGTTTTCAAGTCTTAAGGTATTTTTGTTGCCTTTTTGTAAAGTAACAACCCTGTCCGGCCTATTAAATAGTCCAAGTCAGTTTTAAAACACTTGTTAGTAAAATCGTAGGTATCCAACAAACCATATCTAGGGAGGTTACTAGGTTGTGAGTTCAAGTCTGTCGTGGTATTTCATATAAAAAAACTACAGTATTAAGCTATAAGCTCCACAAACTTTTTTTGTCACTAAAGCAAAACACTTGTTAAAATAAATGTTAAATGAAAAATAAAATGTTGCTTCCCAATAGAGAAATGTACTGAAGCTCAGGATAGGCAAACACTTAATAGCCCTTATTCATAAGTTTATCTAAGTCTTCCCTAAATAAATAATTGCTTTTGAAGTCAAAATCCGTATAGTGAATCAAGCTATAAGTGTCGAGTGATGGTTGTCTCGTAGTAGGTTGACAAAACTGTGAGAAGCTGAAAAAAATCATATCTAGTTTGCTATTATTACTCACGGTTGTCAATTTAAGTATCACGTTACATTGCAAAAGAATTAATTTCAGTGTGAATCCAATTTTCTCGTAGAAACGTAGAATGTAAATAAATATATGGGACGTTGTCCGCTCCAACATTAACCAGACTTGTCTATAAATATTCATGTTCGTTTGATGTCTAAATTCGTTGAACCATGTGCTCCTTTTGACCATACATCTTCCTGTTTCTTAGTCCTGACTCCTAATTGCACTTTATCGTTTTGTTTAGTATTGCTTTTTTTTTTTTTAATAATACTGTAGGTACGTTGATTAGGCATAGTGCGACACAAGTGAAGACGCCTGTATATGTAGCAGGTTAGCCAAAAATTGGTCATCACTCGTTCGATATATTAATTTTGTAGTTTTTCTCCCATCCTAAAGAAAACATCCAGCCATCTTTTTATACTCCACAATCTTTGTAGCACGTAGTAATTATCTATTGGAAATATAACAAAAAAAGACACAATTTTGACTGATCTAGAGAAAGAAAAAAAAAATGAAGAAAAATAATAATATTGTAAGATAGTCTTATATTTGAAAAGCATAGCAATTAGGATAACATAATGTTTAAATGTGTTCGCATTCAATGTTGGGATATTGGCCGACCCGAACTTAATCAATGTCGGAAGTCATTACTTTAATTAGTTCTCTTCCAAAAGACAAAGGTCCTTGTTTCTCTTTAATCCCTTCTAAGAACTAGGAACTTCACCTCTTGCTTGACTTGAAAGCCACAAATCATATACTATTAGAATTTAGAAACATAACAAATCAAAAATGTTTAGCATTCTCTATTTTTGGTATCGATTTTGTGTTCGTTTCTAAATGTTATGTCACACATCATACTTCATACTTCATCACACATCATAGTTCGTTTCTTAACGTTATTTTAATCCTGTTGGCTTTGAATTTAAATACGATGTGGCTTTAGAAAGATATGTGAACTAAAACTTCAGGTTTCAACACGACAAAAATTACTACTATTCTGATATTTTGATTGATTACTCATTTAGATTATATAGTACCGTGTTGGTTAAGATACCATGCGACACATCTATGATCTATCGACATCTATATGTGTACATATTATAATACATGTACATTTATGATAAAGCCTTGTATTCCTCCTTGACTTTTCTACCCTTTCCTATTACTATAAATAGGGAGAACTCATGATCCACTAATTGAGCAACCTTTTCCAAAGCCAATAAACAAAAGAAATCAGCTTTTCTTTTCATCGAAGACGAACTTTTATTTTTTGGGGGTGTGTCGTGTAAGTAATGGAGTTGGATCTTGATCTCTCTCTTTCTCCTCATAGCAATCCTTCAAAACCAGGGCTTGACTTTGACCTCAACAAGCATTGCACGACTATGATCGGGGGAGCTGCGTCTTGTTTGGATACCAAGAAACTGCGTTTTGAGGCGACATTTAATGTGGAAGAAGAATGCTATTTGTCAAAACCGCGTTTGTTTTCTTTGAATGGCCAGCCAAACGAGGAAGATGAAGATCCTTTGGAATCCGACTCTTCTATTGTTTACGAGTGAGTCTAACTTTGTCTTTGAACATAGTTAGGGTAAATTAGTTACTTATGTAGCATCAACATCCACTAGTCCACTTCTAAGTTATTTCTTTTGGGTTAAAAGTTAGTATATTTTCAAAATATTGGAACTTTATATGGGATCTTATGATGGCTAGTTATACTAAATGGGAACGCGTGTGAACTCCTAACATTAAATTAATTTTGATATAGAGAGGAGGGAAATAGCGAAGTCGTGGGATGGCCACCAATAAAGTCATGTATGACAAAGTATCATAATTATCGTCATCATAGTCGTAATCACCCATATCACCATCATGGTAGGAGGATCAACACATCTAATCCAACGGCTACAATTGAAAGAGTTGGATCATCATCACCATCGTCGTCATCATCATCGACATCATCGAGATCATCAATGTATGTGAAGGTGAAGATGGATGGTGTGGCAATAGCAAGAAAAGTGGATATTAAGCTTTTCAACTCTTATGAGTCCCTCACTAACTCCTTGATCACCATGTTTACCCAATGTGAGTGCTAATTAATTATGTTTATAAACGTATTGCAGTACTCCTTAACCTACAAACAATTGAAAACATAACATAAGCCTCTTTATTGAATATAATTTTGGTTTATCAGACGAAGCTTGTGATAGAGAAGATACAGACTACACATTCACCTTCCAAGGGAAAGATGGGGACTGGCTATTACCTGGGGATGTTCCATGGAAGTATGTCTTTGCTTCTCTATGTTTAATGCTTTAGATATTCACCAAAACAAATGTTTAATGCTTCGGATTGCGGATCTCTATATTCGGAGATGGGGTGACTAAGATATTTAATATTTAAATTCTTGATTTGGTTTTGCAGGATTTTTGCTGAATCTGTTCATCGAATATCAATAATTAGAGATTGTCCGTGTGCCTATACAAGACTTTTGTTTTGAAGATACAAGTTCAAAGAGAACGATTATTTTGTAATTAAAATGTCTATCAGATAAAAATTCTACTCGATTTCTTATCTAAAATGACTATTATTATCAAGAAGCATAGCTAAACATGCACGAAAATGGTAACAGGATTTTCTTCCACGATCCAAAAAAGAGGTCCCTAGTTCAAGCCGTAATTGATTATCCTAAATTTATGTAACCAGATCTCGAGTTTAAGTCCGAACTGATTATCCTAAAATTACTATTCGTTTTTTTATCGTACATTCTTGTCAACAATTTTATAGACTAATTAAAATGTTATTGAATTGCATACTTATCTTCAATACTTAATAACAGCAACAAAAAAACAATTAAAACTTTTGTATCAGTTTCCTTGCTAACAAAATTTAAGATTGTAAGTATTTTTTAATCTTACCATTAAAAATGTAATTTTAGGATGAAATATTAACCATGTAATGATACCAGAATTTTACTTTATTCGCGCAAAAATGCTAGCTATTAGTATTACCTGGTCCGAATTAATAAATATTTAAACTAAAATCCATTGACTATATATAAAAAAAAAAAAATATATATATATATATAAAAGAAAAACTGTAAAAATAATATATAAATAATTCTATCCAAAGTTGAGATTATTTACCGCATCCTTGTATTAAAAAAAAAGCAGACATTTACTACAGTGTTCGGACTTGAGAGATTCGGACACACACAGCTCCGTCAATTCCGGTTACAAACCTTCGCATCTCCTTTAAATCGACGGCTCTCGTCACTCCACGTCACCGTGGACTTGTAACTCTCCTCTAAAATCCTCTCTCTTCAAATCCACTTCATTTTGACTCGTTCGGTGAATCTGTCACCGCCAATAGTCGTCTTTGAGAGATCTTTACCTTCTTCATAGATCTCAGATCCCTTCTCCGTCTCCTCCGCCGGAATAAAACACAACTCAACACATCCGACGCCGGAGAATACGGCGTTTTTATCTTCTACCTCACACCCGTAGATCTAGCGAAGAAACTCCATCATCGGTACTTTTCTAAGAATACTTCCACCAAAACTGAAACTGAAAATTCCATTTCAATTCGGAAATGATTATCCCCGTTTGATTCGTCGTCAATTAAACCCGAATCTCCATCAATTTCTCAACCAATTTGCTCTGTTTTTGCTGTTTGGGGGTTTTTGTAGAGTTTTGTAGCTCCCCAGAAATTCGAATCCTCCTCACTAGTGAGTGAATCATGGCGCTGAGTATTCGTAAAGCGATCGGGGTGGTCAAGGACCAGACGAGCATCAGCATAGCGAAGGTAGCGAGCAACATGGCTCCAGATCTGGAAGTCGCGATCGTCAAAGCCACGAGCCACGACGACGATCAGTCAACCGAGAAGTACATCCGGGAGATCCTGAGCCTAACATCACTCTCCCGCGGCTACGTCCACGCCTGCGTCACCTCCGTCTCACGCCGCCTCGGGAAAACGCGCGATTGGATCGTCGCCCTCAAGGCCCTGATGCTCGTCCACCGTCTCCTCAACGAAGGGGACCCGCTCTTCCAGGAAGAGATCCTCTACGCCACTAGACGAGGTACGCGGATTCTCAACATGTCTGATTTCCGCGACGAGGCTCATTCTAGCTCCTGGGATCACTCTGCTTTCGTTAGAACGTATGCTAGTTACTTGGATCAGAGGCTCGAATTGGCTCTCTACGAGAGGAAAGGGAGAAACGGCGGTGGTAGTAGTCATCAAAGCAACGGAGACGATGGTTACGGTGGTCGGTCTAGGGACGATTTCCGATCTCCGCCGCCTCCGAGAACTTACGATTACGAGAATGGTAATGGTAATGGTTATGGTATGCCTAAGAGGTCTCGGTCTTTTGGAGATATGAGTGAGATCGGAGGAGGAAGAGAGGAGAAGAAAGCGATTACTCCTCTAAGAGAAATGACACCTGAGAGGATTTTCGGAAAGATGGGTCACTTGCAGAGGCTGCTTGATCGGTTTCTATCCTCTCGACCTACCGGTTTAGCAAAGAGCAGCCGGATGATTTTGGTCGCAATGTACCCAATAGTGAAAGAAAGTTTCAGGCTTTACGCCGATATCTGCGAGGTCTTGGCTGTTTTGCTTGACAAGTTTTTCGAGATGGAGTATACTGATTGTGTTAAAGCCTTTGATGCTTACGCTAGTGCGGCCAAACAGATCGATGAGCTCATTGCTTTTTACCATTGGTGCAAGGACACTGGCGTGGCGAGATCTTCAGAGTACCCTGAGGTTCAGAGGATCACTAGCAAACTGTTGGAGACGCTAGAGGAGTTTGTGAGAGACAGAGCTAAAAGGGCTAAAAGTCCTGAACGGAAAGAGATTGAAGCTCCTCCTCCTCCTGCTCCTCCTGTGGAAGAGCCAGCGGTTGATATGAATGAGATCAAAGCCCTTCCTCCTCCAGAGAATTACACTCCTCCACCTCCACCCGTACCAGAGCCGAAACCTCAGCAGCCGCAAGTAACAGATGATCTAGTTAACCTGAGGGAAGATAACGTCACTGCCGATGACCAAGGGAACAAGTTTGCTCTCGCGCTTTTCGCTGCTCCTGCTAGTGGTAACGGAAAATGGGAAGCTTTCTCTTCTGATAACGAGGTGACATCTGCGTGGCAGAATCCAGCAGCAGAGCCAGGGAAGGCGGATTGGGAACTTGCGTTGGTCGAGACAGCTAGTAACCTAGAGAACCAGAAATCCGCAATGGGCGGTGGTTTAGACCCGTTGCTACTCAACGGGATGTACGATCAAGGAGCGGTGAGACAACACGTGAGCACCTCGGAGCTAACCGGTGGAAGCTCGAGCAGCGTGGCGCTTCCTTTGCCTGGTAAAGCCAACAACGGTGTATTAGCACTCCCTGCACCAGATGGAACCGTTCAGAGAGTGAACCAAGACCCATTTGCGGCGTCGCTAACCATACCGCCTCCTTCTTATGTGCAAATGGCTGAGATGGACAAGAAGCAATATCTGTTGACTCAGGAGCAGCAGTTGTGGCAGCAATATCAGCAAGAAGGAATGAGAGGTCAAGCTAGTTTGGCTAAGATGAATACAGCCCCAACCGGAATGCCTTATGGGATGCCGCCGGTTAACGGGATGGGACCTCCGCCGATGGGGTATTATTACAATAACCCTTACTGATTTTATATTCATTTTGTTTTTTTTCCTTTACATATATATATATTTTTCGACCAATATAGATGATATCTCTCATATTTCTTGTGTTATTATCTGGGTTCTTCTTGTATTCTTGAATATTGTGAGACTTTGCCTCTTTTGAGTTTGATTAATAAAGTCATTTAAACCCTTTTTCTTGTCTGTTAAAATATTAGATTCTGTTTGTTGTTTCTTTGCTATTCTTTTCTACAACTTGGCTTGGTTAGGTTTGCTCGTTTGGTTTAAAGTGGGTGAAGCTAGCGACTGTTTTTGTTGTTTTGTTTGATAAATGATAATCTATCTTGTTTAAGTATCAGGTGATTATTTGTCGCTGTCTGATGTTCTCTTGTAATCAAATAGGCTATTATGGATAGACATCATGTTCTCATGTATTTTCAGTTTTCTTGCTAAATAAATCACTCTTTCTCGATGGTTAAGCCAAGGAAAATAAATATAATGTGACATCAACATTTCGAAAATGTATAATCGGGTGTGATCACATCCATACTTGTGTTCTGAAACATATATTACCTAACTACCATTTGCTCCAATAAAACAGAGGAATCTAAAGAAGAACACAAACATTCATTTGAGGAACTCAGACACGCGCATATGTATGTGCTCATTTTCTTCTGTTACATTAGCGAGTGATTGTTGGGTGGATAAAGTTAACTGAATCTGTCAGATTAAACGATTTCTCAGCATAATCATAATCCCAAATCGCATACTTTGGAACACAGAAGGGTCACCACTCACAAGTCTATAGTACAGTTCTCACAAATAATTGATTCTTTAATTGGCTGTCACGCGATTCATGGCTTGTAGGTGTTAACTTTTATAAATTTCCAGTAGGTTTTACAATTTTTTGGGGGAAAAGTAAAAGGAAGAAAGCACGGGTCAAGAAGATGATTGTGGTTGTGTGTTCTTTAAGCGACAGCCAAACTCAAGTGTTGACGAATCTGAGCCCCATCTTCCGCAATCTTGGACCCATTTGGGATCTCTAGATAACAAGGTTTAGCATCAATTTATCAATACTTATAACAAATTAACAATATACATTATCCGCTTCAGCTTCCTAGTTTCTGTATATTATACTTGGTTAGAAACCAAAGTCTAAAAAGTCAGAACACACTGCGAGAAGAAAATGTATCAATAGCATCATTTTGATTCTTAAGCTCTAAGTTAGCTCTAAGTCAGAACACACTGCGAGAAGAAAATGTATCAATAGCATCAGTTTGACCAAAAAAAAAAAAAAGCTCTAAGTTAGTGTGAGACGATCTGGAAATGTTTAACTCCATTTGCTAATTTATGAGGATGAGATTCGAGTTGGGACGTCTGACTCAAACCTTGAAGGATAATGATAGACTGGGTTTTTTTGTTTTTCCCAGGTACCTATTAAATTACAATTATTTTTTTCAAGTAAAACCAAAAAAAAACTAAAACTAAATTTACAACAATGCCATCATAGAGCCATTTCACACATCATCATCACCGGCCGAGTCATTGAACAAGACGCTTCTAGCCATACCCATCAACGGCTCGAGAGCCTCCGGAGAAAACTTCCTCGCGAACAGAAACGGATCCGTCCGCTCATTCGCAGACCAATCAGAACCGTTGATTCCATCCTCCCCGTATCTCGGCCGAGTCTTCCTGATCCGCACGATCAGCTCAGGCGCGACTTCCTCTGGCTCGTACATCCTCGGGTGGCCTCCATCGTTGATGGTCCAGTCCACATGAGTAAGCGTGGCTGGGACACATCCACGTGGGTCCCTCATATTAAGAAGGGTAGGAAAGTAATTCTCCTCGGGATAACACGTGTCTTCCCGCACGCACGTCTGGTTGAACTTCTCCCATATCCGCCGATCACGCGCCACCACACGAGCGTGCCTCCGTTTCAACACCCAGAACTGCGACCCGATTCGAAAATCCTCCAGCCTCACCTCCGGCAGCATCGCGTCGAAACCACGCGCGGCCCATCTGTCGTACTGCCACGGCTCGTCTTTGAGTATCTCGATGAAGCTTTTCCGGGAAGACGGCGACGTGACCAGCGTCTTGTAGGTGAAGTCGAAGGAGCGGATGGGTACGCACGAAGGTGACAGAAGGGCAAACATGTAATTTTGCGGATCGTCGAGCAGCGCGTGCGCGATTATCCGACGAGCCGCGGCGGCGAGAGTGGGTGTGTACCTTTGGGAGGGCTCCGAGTGGATGACCCGGTTGGCGAACACGCCGGCGAACGGCGGGTCGTAATCTCGGGTCGGATCCGCGTGGACGTAGACATTGTAGAGTTCCTTGGAGCTTCCATTGAAGAATTTTTCCCAGAGAGGAGCAAACGGAAGAGGCGTCGTCGTTAGATACATAAAAGCCAATTTCCGGGTCGATCCGGGAGGCTGATTCGGGTTAACCAGGGAAGCGAGTCGGAGAAGCAGGGCGTCGTCTTTGGGAATAATCGGGCGAATCGGAACCGCCGGAGAAGAAGCGTCGGGGACATTTCGGGAGTAGAGAGAGAAGACGGAGAGAGAGCGGAAACCAAATTCCGGCGAGACAACGCCGGTGAGTTCTCGCTGGACTGTGAAGATGACGGCAACGGGAAGACAGAGGAAT
The DNA here is from genome assembly GCA_902728155.2 of Microthlaspi erraticum. Classification (NCBI taxonomy): domain Eukaryota; kingdom Viridiplantae; phylum Streptophyta; class Magnoliopsida; order Brassicales; family Brassicaceae; genus Microthlaspi; species Microthlaspi erraticum. The sequence goes on along the minus strand of CACVBM020001356.1, from coordinate 5,758 downwards.
AAAGCACAGAAGAGAGGAAATAACGTCGGAGACAGCATATCTCTGATCTCTCACCACCGGATGATTAAAAACCAGTCACTATTTTTACCTTTTTAGAGAGAGAAACAAAGTGTTGGATATTATTATGAACATTGCTGATATTTTTTTTTGATTTTTTTCTTTCTAGAGTGAGAGAGTGGGATTTGGTGCAACTTGTATGTTTCGGTACTTTAATTTCGAGTGCTAATTATAGAAATACTCGATTTATTGTCATTTTCATATTTGGAATTTACAACATTAGAAAGCAATATTATTGTTTTCAAAGCTGTCATTTAATATGATTTGTTTCCTTTTACATACTAACGTTCATTATGTTTCTGCCACTAATTTGAGCACTACTAGTTATCCAAAATTAGTATGAATTCATTTTGGTCAACAGAGTATTTGTGCGTGTCAGTTTGTCGACTAATTGTCTAATTCATAAGGCAGATAGTGATTGTATGCGAATTTATTCGTTGATTAGTGTTAAAGTAACATTAAAGGAGTATTCGATTGTGGACAGGTCTTGAGTGATACACGTGGTAAGATCGAAACCGTTGGATAGGAGCCTCTGATGACATCACGTGGCTGCGTGAAATTTTGTAATCGATCCCTTTTAGGAAATGTTTTCAACTCGAATGCAACAGCTTCGCTGGATACGAATTACCGTACTGTGTATCCACGTGGTCGACATGCATTAGATTTGGGCCTTCAAGTCTGACTTTTTGGGCCTTCCTTGAATAACGACAACGAGGACTTGCGTTGTTTTAGTTTGAGGTGGAGAGAGATGTAGGAGGAGGGTAATTCAATGAATTCTTTTCAGAGCTTTTTTTTTGTCAGCTCAGAGATCTTATTTTGTTTAGTCAATTCATAAATTTTATTTTTCTGTCGTCATCGTGAATGTTTCTGTGTCAGAGAAAAATACTGTATAGCAAAACTTTAAAGTGGAAAAAGGCATTTCTCAGGGTTACAGTGAATTTGTGTTGGCTATAAACGATTTATGGTTAAAAACAATGTCAACAGTTTAAAAGAAAACGGTTTACACCAGGGTAAACCGATGTAAGGATTGGGAAAACCAAAGTCAAACCGATAGGCTAAGATCAATGATATAGTATGACAGAAGAGATGGTTTCAAACATAGAACCAAAAAAAAAAAAAATTGTAATGCAAAATTGAATTGACAACATGATCTTAGTTGGGTCTAGGAGCAGCCCATTCGACACTAAGGATGAGATTGTCATAACCGTAACGATTCAGTTTGTTGATTGCGCGTTGCGCGTCTTCTCTGTTAACGAAGTTGACAAAACCAAAGCCTCTGCTCAGTCCGGTGTTCTTGTCCAAGGCAACGTAGGCTCGAGTCACTTCGCCAAACGCACCGAACAAATCCTTCAGATCCGGTTCACGAGCGTCGTCAGACAAGTTAGTCACACGTAGAGCGTAGTCGTCGTTCCTCCTCCTCGTGTCTGAAAGAGCATTGCTTCCTGGCCTCATGTTTGGTGGGACATAAGAACCAGCCTTGTCAGTGCCGTTCCGCGAAGAAGATGCTTCCGCTTCATCTGTCGTCGACGAGGAATGATTCTTCATCGGGCATCTCGCTGTCCAGTGCTCACCTCTCTTGCCGCAAGTCCTGCAGACCATCAGGAACGCACCCGATTCTGGATTTGCCTTTGTTTCTTCAGGTTTGTTACCTGAAAATATCAAAAGAAAACCCTAAATATTCGAAACAGAGAGGTTGCTTGTATGAAAAGTAAAACCAAATACAATTGCTCATAATCAAGATAGAGGGATTTATTTACCGGGAAGAGCCTTAGGTCGTTCCAAAAAGATGTCCTCCCTTGAAACCGTAGTGAAACCGCTATCATCATGGACGACGGCGTCGCCAAACTTGGCCCATGCACGTCGCTCCACGGCCCGTTTTTCTCTAGGAGTACTCACCCTCACCGTGCGGACACGTGTAGTGGTGGTTGTTTTGACAGTTTGGCCCTCGTCGTTGCGCCAGTGATGGATCAGCTGCTTAATGCCGTTCTCGTCAGGACCGATCACCTGGTCCGCCGGAAGAGGATAATCGTCGTCGTCCTCCACCTCTGCCCATCGAAACTTGTCCGTAGTTTTCTCCATCGCTAAATAAATCTTCGCAGCTTCTATAAGATTTGTCTCGATTGTAATAGCCTGAAACTCTGATGCCAAGCTCTCTTTAATTATGTATGTACATAATACATATGGGATTGAATGAAATAAATATATTTTTCTTTTTCAAAATTTCCATGTTTTGTTTACTTCTTTTTCACTTAGGTGTTTCCATTATTCTGATCAATTTATAATTCCCCTTCATCTATGGAATAGGAAATATTAATAAAATAAAAAATATTGGACTTTAACCACTGTAGAGTAGGCCCTAGGTCGGGCCATAAAACATAGACCTGACAAAAAAACTATTAAAATCCGAGTAAACCGGGAGGAACCGGACCGAACCAACTGACAAGACTAGCTCTCTCCCCCACACTGAAATTATTGAGGGAAAGGAGGGGAAGCAAAACAATCTGGCTTTGTCTTGTCTCTCTCTCTCTCTCTCTCTCACTCACTCATAGAAACTAGAAAGTGGTGGAAGAAATTAAAAAGAAGATGCCGAGGCCAGGGCCAAGACCGTACGACTGTATCAGAAGAGCTTGGCATAGTGACAGACACCAACCAATGAGGGGTTTGCTCATCCAAGAGATTTTCAGGTCACCTTCTCTCTCTCTCTTTCCAACTATGTATTTATATATATATCTGTGTATGTATCGGTGCATGTGTCCTCTCTCTGTTTTCTTCAGCTCAATTGTCTCTTTCAACTTCTTGCAGGATTGTTTGCGAGATTCACAGCCAGTCCACCAAGAAGAACACAGAATGGCAAGAGAAGCTCCCTGTTGTTGTCTTGAGAGCTGAAGAAATCATGTATTCCAAAGCCAATTCTGAGGTTTTCTTTCTAGACCCTTTTCATTTCTCAATTTGTGAAATCTTGAAATTTCAATTCTTTCTTTTTCTATTTGCAAAGGATTGCTTCTCAATAGTATTTCAATAGAGAATGATAGTCCAGTGACCCTCTTTGAACAGTGAGATTGATAGTCTTCTTACTTGTGATAAATTGCTCCATCACAATGAAGATTGGAAATTATGTCACTCTCTGTGGACTTAATTTGGAATGTTTTATTTGCTGCTTATGGGTTTTTCATGTTAATTAGGCTGAGTATATGGACATGAAGACACTTTTAGACCGTACAAACGACGCCATTAACACCATAATCCGACTCGATGAAGCCACCGAAACCGGGGAATTTCTTAAGCCTTGTATTGAAGGTAAACTTGCATGATATATTCGAATTCTTGGGAATTATATGTAGTCTCAGGTCAATGACCAAGTCTTGCTCTTCTTTGTAGCTGCTTTGCATTTGGGCTGCACGCCAAGGAGAGCTACAAGAAGCCAACGGAACATCAACCCGAGGTGTTATCTTAGCCAAGACTCAACTACTAACTTGGACAGCATTTTCATGAAACCAAACAGCTTTGCTCCAAAGAATCTTCCAGTTCTAAGATCACCGAGAGAGAAATGCCCTGTCTCCAGCAAATACTCAACCTACCCTCTATGCTATTCGTTCCAGGTTCCTTCTTTGCCAAGCTCCAACAATGTCACTGACTCGTGCAAGTCGTCCAAGAACAGACCAGCGAGTGTTTTAGATGCAAGAAATGGGATTACATTTGGTGGGTGTGATCTATCTCTCCGCTTAGGCCCTCTTGGAGATATCAGATCTCCGACTCATAAACGGAGCAAGATAAGCAGCAGCAGCAAGAATAACAGCTGAAACATGAGAGCAAAAGGTTCGGTTTTAATTAGCGAATCTCTGCTTGTGTTAAGAGAGTATGTCTTAGTTAGCTCCTCTGTAGTTTTTTTAGGTGTTTGTGTTGTACATGTGAATACAAAACAGAACCAGGCAATGAACCAGGCTTTAATTAGCTCTTCTCTCTGATATGGGCTTTTTATGGGCCAACTGATTATATTGAACTCATCTTAGGTACGTTTAGTTGCTCCATTTTTTATATGTTGCATCTGGCATGATTCATGCATATGACCAACACATAGTTCACCGCTAATTATGAAACCATAGAGAACTAAAAAGTCATTCCACGATTTAGCACTATCGATTTCCATGCATAATTGTGTATAAATCTACTATATGTGATGTTGTACCTTGTACGGTTAATTGTTTGTTCCACTCAACAGTTTGAATGAAGTTAATCCTCGTGCTTAAAGATTTACTTAGATAAATGTAAACTACATTAATTAAGTATATAATTGTAGGTTATTCTATGATTTCAAATTTTCATATACTATCTAGCTGTACCACATTTAGACTCAGGTTTAAATCTTGGATGCGAAAACTATCTCAACAACCAAATCTCTTGTAAAGCCTAAAAGGTGTAATGCATAGTTTGAGTATACAAATGCACTTGCACATATAACTTATAACTAAGGCATGACATTTCACTTGTCATGAAATCATTTAACCTCTTTAAGTTTCATAAGCATAATGATTCAACTAATTCCTTGACAATTTGGAAGACCTCGTCAATTTTAAATTTCACCTACTACGAATCTTTATCACGAGACTTATTTTTATCAGCATCTTTCCAAGTAGTCCATTGTTGAAAACTGGCAAAGTAAGATTAAAATAAGAGGTAGCTTTTTTGTAATTTACTAATCTTCTCACAAAAGTAAATTCTCATTGGATTGTGAGTAAAGCCTTTCTTTCTCATTGCCCAACCTAGTCCATTAGTATATAATATAACTATATAAGTACAAGAAACAAAATATAATTTATGTCTTACCTAACAGTTGATCCAAGTAGTTTAACTTAAACTTAAGTGGCCAATTGACTCTCTACGTATTGGTTTGACACGAAAGGACGGTTCTTATCGATTTTAATTAGTAGAGTATAGTATTATTTTCTTGGACTTAAGCGACCCATTATTATTGTTCAGCTGGGTAATAATTTATTAAAAAATGCAGAGAGATATCTCAGTTATACGTTGACGGCTTGGCTTCCACGTTCATGATGATATCAAATTAGATCACTCGTATGATTGTAGTGGAAGAGACATGACGAACTATACCGATATGATAAAGGAAAAAAAAAATATGATATGCTAATAACTTAAGATAAGATTTTGCTGATTCTTGTAAACATTCATGCCTACATACGCAATAATGCATGCATTCATAAAACCAGGATGTATTTGATACATATTTAGATGTAAATGTACGCATGAAATAGCTACGTTGTTATTCTTTAGTTTATCAGCATAAGATTCTTGTGGTCTAGTATATTGGTTTTGTCTGCTTTTAACTAATTGATAAATATCGAGTTTCTACTATCTATTTTACATAAAGAACTAGAAGACAAACTAAGGATTTAATGAAATAACAGAAATTAAGACAAGTTAACGATATATGGTAACAAAATGAGGCTTTATAAAAAAACAAAATGAGGCAAGTGATATGTAACGTTGACGATGTACCATGAACAAAAGTTTCATCTAACAAAGTACCTAAACGCGTGACTAGCAAATAATAAAAGTAAGATACCGGAATCATATTCAGATGTTATTCTAAAAAGTAGCTTATTCTTCTTATAAAAAGATTTTCATTTCCCATTAACTGCTCTGTGTAGATCTTTAGATTTTATATGTGAAAAGGAAAACAAAA
>CACVBM020001355.1:28833-60932 GCA_902728155.2 Microthlaspi erraticum | reverse complement strand
TTTGTAGTTCTTGAGCTGGAACACCAACCTAAAGACCCTCTTATCTTGGGAAGGCCATTCCTAGCTACTGCAGGAGCTATAATAGATGTCAAGAATGGAAAGATTGACTTGCATCTTGGAGATATAGTGATGAATTTCGAAGGTAAACAAGTCTATGGAGAAGCCAACTGTAGATGGTCAAGCTTTTTGGATTGGAGAGCTCGCAGAGACAAGAGAAGAAGTGCTGGATGAACTCCTTCTTATTGATCCCTTGGAGCTAGCTTTGACAAAGGCTGAGAATGAGTATGGATACATGGAAAGAGAAGCTCAATGCTTAGTCAAGTTCATGGATTCCAAGGAAGCTTATAAAGAGCTGATAGCTTATATGGACTTAGAGAGAGAAGAGGAAGAGCCAGACATTGACAAGGTCAGGAAATATCACAAACCAAAGTTAAGTTCGACCCATGGTGCCCACTTAGAGCTCCAAAAGCCGAGCTAAAACAACTCCCAGTTGGTCTAAGGTATGAATATCTTGGTCCTAATGAAACATATCCTGTTATTGTTAATGCTGCACTAACAAAAGAAGAGACCGCTTTACTTGTTCGCGAACTGAGAAAGCATAGAAAGGCTCTTGGTTACTTCTTTGGATGATTTAACAGGAATCTCACCTGAACTATGCACACATCGCATCATCCTGGAGGATGAGTCTAGTTCTTCAATTGAACACCAAAGGAGGCTAAACCCAAACCTAAAGGAAGTTGTCAAGAAGGAGATAATGAAGCTATTGAAAGCTGGAGTGATTTATCCAATATCAGATAGTGCATGGGTCAGCCCTGTACATGTCGTGCCAAAGAAAGGAGGGATCACAGTCATCAAGAATGAACATGATGAGCTCATTCCAACAAGGACAATCACTGGACACAGAATGTGTGTCGACTACAGGAAACTGAACTCCTCCACGCGCAAGGACCACTACCCCTTGCCATTCATAGACCAGATGCTTGAGCGCCTTGCCAATCATCAATACTACTGTTTCTTGGATGGATACTCAGGATTTTTCCAAATTCCAATCCACCCAGATGATCAGGAGAAGACTACATTCACTTGTCCCTATGGCACATATGCTTATAGGAGAATGCCTTTTGGATTGTGCAATGCTCCAGCTACATTCCAAAGGTGTATGATGTCCATATTCACAGATCTATAGAAGAGATTATGGAGGTTTTCATGGATGATTTCTCAGTATATGGTTCTTCCTTTGAATCATGTTTGGGAAATCTTGGAAGAGTGCTACAGAGATGTGAAGACAAGCACCTAGTTCTAAATTGGGAGAAGTGCCATTTTATGGTTAGAGATGGAATAGTGCTTGGACATAGAATCTCAGAGAGAGGCATAGAAGTTGACAAGGCCAAGATTGAAGTAATGACAAACCTTCAGCCGCCCAAGACAGTTAAAGATATCAGAAGCTTCCTAGGACATGCTGGATTCTACAGGAGGTTCATTAAAGATTTCTCACAGATAGCAAGGCCGCTAACACGCCTATTATGCAAGGATATTAACTTTGAGTTCACAGAGGAGTGTCACAAGGCTTTCACTAAGATCAAAGATGCATTGGTCAGTGCGCCAGTGGTTCAACCTCCAAACTGGGAACTACCTTTTGAGATAATGTGTGATGCAAGTGATTATGCAGTAGGAGCAGTGCTTGGACAAAGAAAAGACAAGAAGCTACATGTGATCTACTATGCCAGCAGAACACTTGATGAGGCACAATGCAAGTATGCCACAACAGAAAAGGAGCTTCTTGCTATTGTCTTTGCATTTGAGAAATTTCGATCATACTTGGTGGGATCGAAAGTTATAGTTCATCTGATCATGCAGCATTAAGGTATCTTTTATCTAAGAAAGATGCCAAGCCAAGATTGAGATGGATACTACTATTGCAAGAATTTGATCTTGAGATCAAGGATAGAAGAGGAGCAGATAATGGAGTAGCTGATCACTTTCAAGGATGAAGAAGATCTACCCCTTGATGATAGGCTACCTGAAGAAGTGATGCGGAGTCAGGTTTTACCAAACTCCTAGACCTCTGCAAGTGCACAGATCGCGGAAGTATGGGTATCGAACACAAGGACTGGCTATTGAGTACACTTTGTAACTATGGATTTTGGATCAAGCTAAAACAAAAGTATGATTGAGGTTGTAATGGTGAACCGAACTAGCAAGTATAACGAGGTTGTAAGCAATAAAGGAAAAGCGCTAGGTCATAGGGGCTATCGCAGAGAAGCAAGCAATGATCAATGAAACAATGATAGATTAATTGATTAGGGATATTGGGATATTAAGAACCATCTAGAACACAGATCACGAATATAAAACCATTCCACTTTCGAGGCTCCGGCTCCTTTGCTAATCTACCTAGTCGCTAAACTTTTGGTATGTCCCTAGGTGATTAGATCAAGCATTAGAATGAATAGGTTCTGATACAGTTCACTAGATATAGATAGATCAACTTTCGCAGTCTAAGAAACCTAGCTTGTCAAAGAATATGTCCGGCGAATGATACAGCACTGTCGAGGCTCAAATCAACCTAAGATCGGATTACTAGATGCGCGGTAAAGCAATCAGCATTAGTTAAGTGCACAAGACGAGACAAAGACTCTAATATAATCCCTAGCTAATCATTGAAATCAAAGATCATGCAAGCAACTCATTGAATAGTAACCCTAGCAACCTAACTAGTGGATTACTCAGACATGATCAAAGCAAACACACATAGAGATGAAGAAAACATGATTGCAATAAAACTTAGAGTAGGAAATCGAAATACAGGGCGGCTCTCTTTCTCAAGAGGCTAAAAATCCATATATATAGTGCTAGGTCTTTCTAGAGGCGGCTAGGGTTAAGCCGGGCTTGAAAACATAAGTTTGGGCTTCAAAAAGGGCTTCGGGTCGACCGCGTGATGGCGGGTTTAGATTGCCTCAAATTTTCACAATTTATAAACCCAACTAATGAGCTGCAAGTGCACAGCCGTGTTGTAGTCGGGGTCGAACACGAGGAGGAAGTGTTCTCACTTAACACCTTTGTGAGATTGGTTTGTAGCTAGCTCGCAATATGGATGGTTTTGGACCTAGAATGAGAAAAAAAACAAAAGAAATGTGAGTGAGTTGTAAACAATTTAAAACAAGAGTTAGGCAAAGGACAATCATATGGAGCAATGATGAAAAGATAGTTGCATGGGATGTGTGTAGAGCCGTCTTGAACATGAATCACTAGTGTATGGTCTTTCCACTGTCGTGGCTCCAACCACTATGTTTAAAACAACCTAATATACTCAGCTTTCGTTGGCTATTAGAATTGCAAACATGCATTAAAGGTTCAAGATTCAATTGTTCACAATAAACCATAACTCAGCTTTCGTTGGCTATGATCTATTGCTCACCAAATACTAGTTTTGAGATCTAGATTCAGCACTGTCGTGGTTCTATTTCTCTAAGATCAGATTACTAGATGTACGGTAGAGTAATCATGCATTAAGCTCAAGTAAAGGTGAAGATCCATAAGATAAATCCCAATAAGTTGCAACACAATCAAATCATCACGGCCACCATAGATCTCCTCGGCCTAACTAAGAGATCTACTCGGCCATGATGCAAACAAGCAAGCAAAGCATGATTGTAAACATTATGCAAGTATTAAAAGAGATAAAGGGATGAAGAAAGCTTCTCTATTGATGAACAAAGTCGGATTCTCCCTTGAAAACTCTTAAGATCAAGTTTATAGAAATGGAAACAATGAAAAAAAAGAACAAGAGTTGAGCGGCGCCTCCTTCTTCTTGGACGATCTCCTAGGGCTTCTCTCTCTCTCTCTTCTCACACTCTTGTATTGATTCTCTCGACTCTCTTCTTCAGCGGCTAAAAACATGTATATATGGGCGAAGTCGCGTAGGGTTTTCTTCATGCCGGAAAAGGAAAGTTTCCATGCGCAAAGCCTTCTTCTCCACGTCGTGTATGGGCCGACATTGTACCAAGGAAAGCTCCAAACATTAGCCAGGCCTCTTCTCTATTCGATCAAGGCCTTTGGCGCTGCTGCTCGGGCCATTAGACACTCCAAATCCTCCATGGGCTTCGTTTACTCGCTTACCGGACATGTCTCGGTAGAAAATAAGTCTAGGCCTCATAGTTGATCCAAATGGCTTCATTCCACTTCGACGTGATGCATGACTCAAGTATCTATCTTTCCATATCAAGATCGTAACTTTTGGACGTCGGGAACTCCTCCGCGCGCGGCCAAACTTCCGAAGCTTCGTTCTGCGCGCAGCGAGAACTAACACTTGGAGATAAAATGATCTTCTTGACTTGGAAACTTGCATGGATCTTGATTTAGGGCTCTTTTACTCCTTTTTGCATCCTTTTTGATGGTTTCACCTACAAAGACTTCAAATCCCACAAATACAAGAAAACTACCTCTAAAGGCAAAGAATCTTGCAAAAACCGTTTGAAAACATAGTAATTATATAGTAAAATCATGTAAAATATGGTGATATCAACTCCCCCAGACTTAGCCTTTTGCTTGTCCCCAAGCAAACTAAGCAGGAAAAGAGGTTTGAAAACGTGAGAACTCTCAAATCTTTTGGAAATCCAAATTGACTTATGCTTTAGTAATCCACATGAAACAGCATTGGCAAGTTTTGAATTAAGAACAAAGTACATACCATGAGTTTTGCGATTTTCCCAAAGCGGTCCACCTCTCCTTGGACAATCCAATTCGCCACCCTTGACTCCTTTCATTTCTAAAGGTGTGGTCTCAACTAGGGAGTATCGATCAGCCGGCTTTTAGATTCTTTACTCATCCCCTTGTTTGGCACTTGTCTTTTACTCCATGTTTCTCCTCTCTCTCTTCTCACTTCTTTGAGTTGATTCATCCCTTTTTTAGGGTAGCGAAGTATTTTTTTATTCAACTCCTTCTCTTTATTATAGAGGTTTTGCTTGGATCTTCCACAGACGCGAGTATTGATGGTGTTTGCCACCGAATCCCCGGTTGCTTGGATTCATAGGCCTTCCATAGACGCGAGTATTGATGGTGTTTGCCACCGAATCCCCGGTTACTTGGACCTTACGCTTTTTCTTTAAATTGAAGGGGAGAGAGAGGGAAGCACGAACTCACTAAGACTTTTTCATTTGATGGAGAGGATGAGGAATCATGCCATTTGTATGCCAAGCCCCTAGCTGAGAAGATTAAGTTCATTAAGGGCGGAGTCAAAGATGGATCCTTCTCAAGTCTTTAGAGATGTAGGCGTTTTTGGTAGATCGATCAACTCATAGTGCACCTGTGGTAAGATGTATTGCCAAGAACTGCTCAATGGTCACTTAAACATTAGTACAACCATGGTTAGATCCAAGATAAGGTCATGATTCTCGACAAAAATTTTGACTCAATAAAAACGACTCGATAAAAGGGAAAAATGCAAATGAAAATGCCAAAATGAACAAACATTGTTAGTAATCCCCCCAGACTTAACTTGCACCGTCCCGGTGAAATCAAATCGGATTAAGAGAGGCATAACATGAAGTTCAAATGAAAAATTGAAAAGAAAAAGGTTTAGGATGATGTTACCAAATGTCGACCAATTTATAATGAAGATCAGTTCTGGTTTGGGTCATTCTACACTTCTTTAGGCAATATTGGTCGGTGAGTTTTTAATTTCAGGCCTTGGTTTCCGCCGGTTTGTGTTTTGGCCGAGATTGGTATATTCGGTCGGCCAAAATGTGGTGCTGTGAACTACAGAACAAACCGTCAAAAATTTCATGACCTATATTGAAATTTCATCGACCAACCTGGTATTTTATAGCCTCTGGTGAAGTTTGGGAGCATTTGTACGAGCGGATTGAGACTTCCTTCACAAAATGGTCAAGTCGGCTCCGGGAAGGAGTTTCCTTGGCCATGTGAAGTTTGGCTCGTTCCTTTTCGTTTCTTCCTGCATAAAAGTGTTAGTTAAGCTCAAAGAAGAGTTTTCCAACCGGTTGGCGCGCCTATGCCGTGATTTGGTTTTGTCGGCCATATTGCTTGCGCGCCATCGGCCAGAATGAGCTCCGTCGTCTATCTCATGATCCGTGATGATTTCTCCGTCCTATCTTTTGGATTTGCCGACCAAATGTGATTTTATGGTCGCCTGTGAAGTTTGGTGGACTTTGGTCACGCCGTTTAGGAGTTGGCCGTAGTTGGTCTCCTTGTGCGCGGTATGGCCGAGAGAAATGTCCTGGATTGAATTTCTTCAAATCCACTCGGGCCAATTGAGATTTTCTTCGACCGAATTGTTTTAATAACCCTCCTGTGTCATTCCCAAGTGGTGGCCGCCTTGTTTCGTGTGATGGCCTATGTATCTCCTTTTAACCTCCCTTTGGCCGCCATATGCATGTTGGTTTTGAGGTGGTTATAGGTTTGCTATTTCTCCTTCCTGTCAAATGGTTAACTCCTTGCAAAACACTTGAAATCATGATTAGATGGTTTCTCAGATTGTGATCCTCAAGTGACCAACTTGAAGTTCACAATCCAAGAGATTAAAGCACAAACTATAAATTCTTATTTGGTCTTGGTTAATGATCCAAATTTCAAACTATAGTTCAATCTCTTGTAATTTCAGTGAGCAAGAATGAGTTTTGACAAGTGATTATGTATTCTTTCCAATCATCAAAAGTAAATCAAGTTAAACCATGAAATATATTTGATAAAGTGCAATGGTTTAAACGATTTTTCAAGTGAAGATCAAGAGTGATTAGAAATGAATACTAGGTGAGAGTTTACTTACCTTTTGGAAGAGAAACGCCTTGTACAAGGGTGGGCTCATTGGGTGGGACACTTCCATTGTTTGGTCTCCTTTGGGTCTTCATCCTAAGAAAATATTTTTGTATTTTTGTTTGATTTTTGAAAAACTCCTGCAAAATAGAAATAATAGTTAAAAACCATATGGGTTGCCTCCCATAAAGCGCTTTTGTTTTAAGTCATTTAGCTTGACTCCTTTTCTTTCTTTCAATCGTGGTGAAGAGTGGCTGAAGGGCAAAGGATCCCTTTAGCTTCTCCATTCTCCGGTTCAGTGGCTTCTTGTGGTGGTGTTGTCGCGCCATAGTCATCTCTCACATCATCTTTGAAAACCAATGCCTTGGGGAAAAGCTTCATAGTTCTCTCAAGCTTCTCTTCAATGGATTGGTCACCTTTAAGCTCCGAATCTTTTGGTGTAAAGATTCTTATCTTGTGAAAGAGATTAGGTGCACCATTAGTCTCCTCTTCAGCTCCATATTATCAAAGGTTGGAAGTAAGATGGAGTTGATTCCTTAAAGACATTTTCATGCCTCGGCTCCAATGTTTTCTTCTTCTCCTTTGGTTTTGGGTAGCGCTCACTCTCTCTTCTTTCTCCATGCATCACGGCTTCTTTCTTAGGGTGAGAGTGGCTTCTTCTGGTGGTAGCTTGGTCGCACTTGGCACTGACCTGAAATTTACACTTGGGAAAAAGATATCTTGCCGGATGTGGCCAAAAGATAGATGATTCCCAAAGTAGTTTAGGACCGCTCCAGCTGTAGCAAGGAATGGGGTTCCAAGAATCAGTTGATTCCTCTTTGAGCCTTCCCAAATCATGACTTGAAAGTCAGTTGGGACCGATCGACCCCCTATTTCCATCATGACATCTTCAAGCATTCCATAAGGTTCCATGCACGATAGATCCGCGAACTCGACTCTTATCTTGGGGCTCTTGAATTCCTTGAATCCCAAATCTTTTGCAAGTGCAAGAGACATTAGATTAACATTAGCACCAGTATCACATAGGCAATCGTGGAGTTGAATGCCATTGATACTTGAAGTTATCACAAACTTCCCCGGATCTTCTTGTTTTTGTAGTGGCTTGCCTTCAAGTCTTCTCTTGTAAGCTCTTCTTGATTCCCAACTGTATCTCTCCGGTTTGTGCCTCTCCTTAGGCTCATTTTCTTCTTCTTCCCCTTGAGATAGTGTAGGAACAATAGTGCCATCTATAGATGAGACAACACTACAAAATTTTTGAGTGTTTACCTCATTTTGTTTCTTGGCCGCCTCGGCTGTTTGAGCGATTTGCACCTCAAGCTTTTGAACGTGAGTAGAGAGAGACCCAAACTTGCTGCTTAGATCACCAAACATGTGATCAAGCTTCTCATATAGGTTCTTGGTGATCAATCTCTGCTCCTCCATGTATTTCTTCAAGGCCACGTCAACCTTCTCTCCGGTTTGGGTTGGATTTGTTTCTTGAGAAAAAGTGAATGGTTGCTTCACTTGGTACATCCCTCTTGGATAGACTTGTTGTGGCTTGGATTGGTATTGGCCTCCTTGATACGCTCCTTGATTGGGGTAGACTTGGTCATTTGGATTCTCCACATTGTTGCTCCGGTATGATAGGTTTGGATGCGCGCGAAATGGTGGATTGAATCCTCTATTCCCATAGTTTCCTCCAATGTAGTTGACTTCCTCTAGATTCTCTTCAGCGCCATCTCTCATGAAATCCATAAGAGTGTCTTCATTTGTGGCTAGGGCATCTTCAATGGCGTGAACTCCTTGTCGGCTTTTAAGTAGTTGTGAAACCATGTTCCTTAGCTCCGAGATTTGAGCTGATTCTGATGAGCTCGTGGTCTTCACGCTTCTATTGTAGTCAGGGCATGCATTGGCATCACTAGCAGCGAGATTCTCAATCAAAAGCTTTGCCTCCGGCACCGACTTGGTCATGAAATTACCATTGCTCGCGGTATCGAGAGAAAGCTTGTATTTATGATCAATCCCATTGTAAAAGATGTTCCAAAGGTTACCTTCTGAAAAGCCATGGTTAGGGCAGCTTCTTGTGTACTCCTTGAATCTCTCCAAAGCTTCATAGAATGACTCCATTGAATCTTGCTTGAAACCAGAAATCTTGCTCCTTATAGAGTTGGATCTTTGCTTAGTGTAGAATTGGTTCAAGAAAGCTCCCTTGTATTCATTCCATGTTGTAATGGACTGAGGTGGTAAAGATTTTACCCATCTTAGCGCCTTGTCACTTAGAGAAAAAGTGAATAGCTTGCACTTGAAGTAATCCGGCGATACTCCATTAACACGAGTTGTGCTACATATCTCCTCAAAGGTGTCGACGTGATCAAGAGGATGCTCAGTGGGCAAACCATGGAATTGGTTTTGCTTCACCAAGGCAATGATCTGCGGTTTGATCTCAAAATCGTTCCTTGGAGGTAGAGGCGGTCGGATTGGATTCCGATCCATAAAGAAAGCATCGGACGAATCAAAGTCTCCCATAGTTTGGTGCCTTGGATGCTGCGCGTTTGGCACTCTCCTTGGAGGTGCGTGAGGTTGGTCTTGAGGCATCCCTTGGTTGTCACCGTGACGATGATGTCCATTTGCAAACGGGTTAAGAGGTGGCTGTAGCGGCTCAGCTGCATCGGGCGCGTTCGGATTGGGTGGAGGAACGTCTCTGGCCGGTGCTGGCTGGTCAGCTCTAGCTTCTGCTGGATTAGGAGGATCATTGGCTCTCCTCTCTTGGTCGGGCGGGTTGTGTGGCCTATTTGGCGCGCCTTCTCCGCCTGGATTCATTCTTTCTCTTCTTAGTCGCCTAAGTGTGCGCTCAAGTTGGTCAATGTCAAGATCTTCTTCAATGGTTGTATTTGGATTGGACCTTCTTGTCATGCACCTTAGAAACACACAAAGAGAGAGAGTTAAGTAAAATTTTTATGAGTTTTTAAGATTTTATGAAAAACAAAAACAAAGAAAAGTGAAAGATGAGATGAGCTAGTCTTGAAATCAATCAAGAGGTGTGAAGGAAAAGCAACTCCTCCCCGGCAACGGCGCCAGAAAGCTTGATGGCGGGTTTAGATTGCCTCAAATTTTCACAATTTATAAACCCAACTAATGAGCTGCAAGTGCACAGCCGTGTTGTAGTCGGGGTCGAACACGAGGAGGAAGTGTTCTCACTTAACACCTTGTGAGATTGGTTTGTAGCTAGCTCGCAATATGGATGGTTTTGGACCTAGAATGAGAAAAAAAAAAAAAAATGTGAGTGAGTTTGTAAACAATTTAAAACAAGAGTTAGGCAAAGGACAATCATATGGAGCAATGATGAAAAGATAGTTGCATGGGATGTGTGTAGAGCCGTCTTGAACATGAATCACTAGTGTATGGTCTTTCCACTGTCGTGGCTCCAACCACTATGTTTAAAACAACCTAATATACTCAGCTTTCGTTGGCTATTAGAATTGCAAACATGCATTAAAGGTTCAAGATTCAATTGTTCACAATAAACCATAACTCAGCTTTCGTTGGCTATGATCTATTGCTCACCAAATACTAGTTTTGAGATCTAGATTCAGCACTGTCGTGGTTCTATTTCTCTAAGATCAGATTACTAGATGTACGGTAGAGTAATCATGCATTAAGCTCAAGTAAAGGTGAAGATCCATAAGATAAATCCCAATAAGTTGCAACACAATCAAATCATCACGGCCACCATAGATCTCCTCGGCCTAACTAAGAGATCTACTCGGCCATGATGCAAACAAGCAAGCAAAGCATGATTGTAAACATTATGCAAGTATTAAAAGAGATAAAGGGATGAAGAAAGCTTCTCTATTGATGAACAAAGTCGGATTCTCCCTTGAAAACTCTTAAGATCAAGTTTATAGAAATGGAAACAATGAAAAAAAGAACAAGAGTTGAGCGGCGCCTCCTTCTTCTTGGACGATCTCCTAGGGCTTCTCTCTCTCTTCTCTCTTCTCACACTCTTTGATAATTTTCTCGACTCTCTTCTTCAGCGGCTAAAAACATGTATATATGGGCGAAGTCGCGTAGGGTTTTCTTCATGCCGGAAAAGGAAAGTTTCCCATGCGAGCAAAGCCTTCTTCTCCACGTCGTGTATGGGCCGACATTGTACCAAGGAAAGCTCCAAACATTAGCCAGGCCTCTTCTCTATTCGATCAAGGCCTTTGGCGCTGCTGCTCGGGCCATTAGACACTCCAAATCCTCCATGGGCTTCGTTTGCTCGCTTACCGGACATGTCTCGGTAGAAAATAAGTCTAGGCCTCATAGTTGATCCAAATGGCTTCATTCACTTCGACGTCGGGAACTCCTCCGCGCGCGGCCAAACTTCCGAAGCTTCGTTCTGCGCGCAGCGAGAACTAACACTTGGAGATAAAATGATCTTCTTGACTTGGAAACTTGCATGGATCTTGATTTAGGGCTCTTTTACTCCTTTTTGCATCCTTTTTGATTTTCACCTACAAAGACTTCAAATCCCACAAATACAAGAAAACTACCTCTAAAGGCAAAGAATCTTGCAAAAACCGTTTGAAAACATAGTAAATATATAGTAAAATCATGTAAAATATGGTGATATCACCGTGGCGTTGGGACGGTCGTGCGGGATGATCGGCCGGATAGTCGGAACGTGGGCGAGTCGGAACGGTCGGGGTCGGATTGATTCGCGGTCGGCCGGCGTGGTCGAGCGGATTGAAACTTGGCCGAAGAAGATTCTCGGCCGGACGTGGGACATTCTTTCCCGGCTCGTGCGGATGCATCGGCCGTGGCACGCGGAACGGGTTGCGCGGCCGCGAGGCTTTGTTTCCCTGGTCGTGCGCGTTGGTCGTGTGCGGTGTGGCGTGGAGTAATTGAAGCTTGACCGACCGCGGGTGTATGTATCCCGGGTCGTGCCGTGTGATCGGCCGAGTGGTGAAGACTTTGGCCGAGACGTCAGTCGGACGAATGCGGTTTTGGCCGAGCGCGGAACATTCATTCCTCGGCCAGCCGGTCTGCGCATTCGGACACTGATTTCTCGATATGGCCGTCTGGAGCATCCTTCACTCTTTTGGCTATAATTCCTTTTCTACTCATCCAAATTAGGCCATTCCAATTGCGTTGGAAAGTTAACTTAATCAGAGCATGCAGGGAACTGGTCTTGATGAAATCCATTGAGTAGATCTTTTTCTGGGCCCTCTCAAAGCTGGTGCTTGTGCATGGAGCTGCTTGAAGTGCAAATCTTATGGTTTTGCTCCAAAATGCATCATTTCACCTGTTTAGACTCTAGACACTATAAACATAGTAAAACTACCTTTTTAGATAGAAAACCTGCCAAAAACCATTATAAAACAATACTAAAACAGTATAAAAAGTGGGTAAATTGGAGGTATATCAAGAAGCAGTTTATGCAGCTGAAGCTAGCAATAAGCATGGACAACTAAGCCA
Source organism: Microthlaspi erraticum (assembly GCA_902728155.2). Lineage (NCBI taxonomy): Eukaryota > Viridiplantae > Streptophyta > Magnoliopsida > Brassicales > Brassicaceae > Microthlaspi > Microthlaspi erraticum. The sequence goes on along the minus strand of CACVBM020001355.1, from coordinate 48,722 downwards.
TCACAGCCAGGAACAAAGATCTCATCATCAAACACACCATGGTTTCGCCACATAGCAAACTTCCTTGCAGCTGAATACCCACCACCAAACTTCTTTGGCTACAGAAAGAAGAAGTTTCTGCGTGATGTAAGAAGGTACTACTGGGATGAACCTTACTTATACAAGAAATGTTCAGATGGAATGTTTAGAAGATGCATACCTGAGGAAGAGGTAGAAGGAATATTGTTTGCTTGTCATAGTTCTAGCTATGCAGGGCACTTTGCCACTTACAAGACAGTATCCAAGGTCCTACAAGCTGGATTTTGGTGGCCAACAATGTTTAAGGATGCTCATGCATTCATATCAAGATGTGATGCTTGCCAAAGAATGGGAAATATAAGCAAGAGGAATGAGATGCCACAGAACTTTATACTAGAAGTTGAAGTTTTTGATGTTTGGGGCATTGACTTTATGGGACCTTTCCCAACCTCTTTTGGTGACCAATATATTCTAGTGGCAGTTGATTATGTCTCTAAATGGGTGGAAGCCATTGCCAGCCCTACTAATGACGCACAAGTGGTCATCAAGATGTTTAAATCCATCATTTTCCAAGGTTTGGAGTGCCTAGGATAGTCATAAGTGATGGAGGTTCACATTTCATAAACAGAATCTTTGCCAACCTTTTGAAGAAGCATGGAGTTACTCACAAAGTTGCCTCTCCTTACCACCCCCAAACTAGTGGACAAGTTGAGATCTCAAACAGAGAACTCAAGAGCATACTTCAGAAGACAACAGGCAAGACAAGAAAGGATTGGAGTGCCAAACTGATGATGCTCTATGGGCATATCGCACTGCTTTCAAAACACCACTTGGTACCACACCCTTTCATCTTGTCTATGGTAAAGCATGTCATTTACCTGTAGAGCTTGAGTACAAAGCAGCTTGGGCTATCAAGGCGCTCGTCCTCCTGCTGCCGGTACAGGGCTGACCCATGCACTATCTGATATTGGATAAATCACTCCAGCTTTCAGTAGCTTCATTATCTCCTTCTTGACAACTTCCTTTAGGTTTGGGTTTAGCCTCCTTTGGTGTTCAATTGAAGAACTAGACTCATCCTCCAGGATGATGCGATGTGTGCATAGTTCAGGTGAGATTCCTGTTAAATCATCCAAAGAGTAACCAAGAGCCTTTCTATGCTTTCTCAGTTCGCGAACAAGTAAAGCGGTCTCTTCTTTTGTTAGTGCAGCATTAACAATAACAGGATATGTTTCATTAGGACCAAGATATTCATACCTTAGACCAACTGGGAGTTGTTTGAGCTCGGCTTTTGGGGCTCTAAGTGGGCACCATGGGTCGAACTTAACTTTGGTTTGTGTATTTCCTGATTCTTGTCAATGTCTGGCTCTTCCTCTTCTCTCTCTAAGTCCATATAAGCTATCAGCTCTTTATAAGCTTCCTTTGAATCCATGAACTTGACTAAGCATTGAGCTTCTCTTTCCATGTATCCATACTCATTCTCAGCTTTTGTCAAAGCTAGCTCCAAGGGATCAATAAGAAGGAGTTCATCCAGCACTTCTTCTCTTGTCTCTGCGAGCTCTCCAATCCAAAAAGCTTGACCATCTACAGTTGGCTTCTCCATGGACTTGTTTACTTCGAAATTCATCACTATATCTCCAAGATGCAAGTCAATCTTTCCATTCTTGACATCTATTATAGCTCCTGCAGTAGCTAGGAATGGCCTTCCCAAGATAAGAGGGTCCTTAGGTTGGTGTTCCAGCTCAAGAACTACAAAATCAGCAGGGATGTAGCAATCTCCAACCATGATTGGAACATCCATAATAACACCAACAGGGCGGCGAACAGATCTGTCTGCAAAGACTAGAGAGATCTTTGTAGGTTTGAAGTCAGTGATGCCCAATAGCTTGGCCACTGAGTAAGGCATTAGGTTCACACTAGAACCCAAATCACAAAGTGCTCTATGGAAGTGTGTAGAACCGATCTTGCAAGACAAAACAAAACTTCCTGGGTCGTTCAGCTTCTCTGGCATGCGATTCTGAAGTATGGCACTACACTCCTTTGTAATCATCATTGCTCCTTCTTCAAGACTCACATTGCTTGTGAGTATGGCCTTCATATACTTCCTGAGAGATGGAATTATTTGGCAGCATCAATGAAAGGTAACCTTACTGAAAGTTGGCTAACAAGATCCTTGAGCTTTGCTTGCTCCTTCTCCTTCTTGGGTTGAGAAAGAACATTTCTGTATGGGATCTTTGGCTCATACACTCTTGGTTCTTCAGGTGGCTTCTCCACTTCCTCCTGAGTTCCTGGTTCTATTCTGACATGGACTTCCTTAGGTGGTTCAGTCCATCTCCAATAATGACATACTCCATTGGTTTCTTCTTGATTGGCGGCTTTGCTTCCTCTTGATCTGGGTATGCTGGTGGCTCATACCCTTTTCCATTCCTAAGAGTGATAGCTGCTACAGCTGCTCTCCTTGGATTGATTTCCACTTTTCCTGGTAGCACACCTTCTTCTCTCTTAATAGAGCTGGCTATGTTGGCAACTCTAAGATCCAAGTCTCTTGTGAAAGAAGAAATAGAATCCAACTTCTCATTCAATCTAGTGAAGGCTGACTCCAATCTCTCATCAATCAAGGCTGTGTGCTCTCTATGAGAACTCTTGATGAAAGTTATCAAATCTTCAAAATTGCTCCTTGGCTCCATTCTTCTCTTGTGAGGTGGTTGCTGATAATTTCTTCCTCCATGAACATCCCTCTTCTCATTGGGTGATTCTTGAGTAAAAACATCATGCTCCCTTTCCAAGCTTCTTCTCTATGTGCTGATCCATCTATTCCAACAAAGTTTACTTCTTCTTGGAAACTTGGAATCAAATCTCCAAAGTAATCTTGAATTATTGTGGACTCAACTCTATAAGCTTCTCTTTGTCTCTCCACTTCTCTTCCTTGGTTTCTCAGTATCTCAGCCATCATGGCTTTGATCTCGCTGTATCCATCTCTGTATGGATCAGAATTTATGGCCTTCACTGCTCTCTCATGCCAATGAAGTTGTCACTGTCGCTTGAGGCTAGATTTTCAATCAAAATCTTTGCTTCAGTAACTGTCTTGGTCATGAAATTTCCATTGCTGGCTGTATCAAGAGAAAATCGACACTTCCCACTTATTCCTCTGTAGAAAATGTTCCATAGACTGCCCTCAGATAGTCCATGGTTAGGACACTCTCTTGTATAGTCCTTGAAGCGCTCCAATGCTTCATGAAAAGGCTCCACCGGCCCTTGTTGGAAACTAGAGATCTTTTCTCTCAACAAGTTTGCTCTCTGCTTTGTGAAAAAGTGACCTAGGAATGCCACCTTGTACTCTTTCCATGTGGTTATGGATTGAGCTGGAAGAGACTTAACCCAGCGCAAAGCCTTCCCTGTCAAAGTGAAAGAGAATAGTTTGCACTTTAAGTACTCCTTGGGTGCACCTCCTGCACTGATGGTGCCACAAATTTCTTCAAAAGCATCAATATGTTCCAAAGGATTCTCCTGGGGTTTTCCTTGGAACTGGTTTTGTTTCACCAAACCAATAATCTCCGGCGAAATCTCATAGCTTCTTCCTTCAGGAAGTGGCGGCTGGATGGGATTCCGATCTATTAGTAGTGTTGGATTGGAATCGAAGTCTCCCATGACTTCTTCATTATGTCGCGCTCCATCATTGGCGCGATTGTGCGCGTGTTGGATCCGGCGGATCTTCGTGCTGCTCGGCCAGCGCGATCTCTCTCGCGGCCAAGTTCTCTCTATCCTCTTGATCGTCTGAATCACTCATGTTAGAGTCCTTCTTTCAAGCTTAGTACCTGAAAGGATAGAGGCAAGATTCTTTAAATAGAAAACAGTAAAAAGGAAAAACAAAAGTTGAAAAGTTTGCAAAAACAAAAAGGAAAAACGAAATTCTAGACTAGACTATAGTTGGGAACTCGAAGGTAGCTGTATTGCTCCCCGGCAACGGCGCCAAAAACTTGATCGCGGGATCAGGTCTTCCCTTTTCCTATCCCTGATTCTGCAAGTGCACAGGTCAAAAGTAGTAAACGGGTATCGAACACAAGGAGCAGATAAGTACACTTCGAGTATTGCAAGTCTAATATAGCTAGAAAACAAGTATGATTTAGGGTTTTGATTGTGTAACAAGTAAATCAAACAGCAGATTAAACGGTTTATGAAAATCAATAGGGAAACGCTAGGCAATGAGAAACTCGCAGAGATTCAAGGTTAACAAGATATTAGAAGGTTTCGCTAGGGTTTGCGCTATCTAGAACTCAGGTCACGATTGTATGATCTTTCCACTGTCGAGGCTCCGACCCCTTTGTTAATCTACCTAGTCGCTAAACTTTTGGTATGTCCCTAGGTGATTAAATCAAGCAATAGTTCGTTCAAGACCCAATTGTTCACAACCCCGCATAGATCAACTTTCGCAGTCTATGAAGTTTTGCTCACCAAATACTTAGTTCAGGTTATATAGCAAGCTTTTGGAGAGTATATGAAACCTAAGATCTGATGCTAGTTGATCAGAAAAGCAAGCAGCAATGAATTCAAGCAGAGGCGAAGATGCGATATGATAAACCCTATGTGACTTCTAACAACCTATCAAACCATGAACTCTTTGATAGATCTCACAACCTAACTAGTGAATTACTCAGACATAATCAAAGCAAAAACACAAAGAGATGAAGAAAACATGATTGCAATAAAACTCAAAGTATGAAATTCGTAATACAAGGGCGGCTCTCTTTCTCAAGAGGCTAAAAATCCATATATATAGTGCTAGGTCTTTCTAGAGGCGGCTTAGGGTTAAGCCGGGCTTGAAAACATAAGTTTGGGCTTCAAAAGGGCTTCGGGTCGACCGCGGCGTTGGGACGGTCGTGCGGGACGATCGGCCGGACATCGGTCGTGGGCGAGTCGGAACGGTCGGGGCGGATGATTCGCGGTCGGCCGGCGTGGTCGAGCGGATTGAAACTTGGCCGGACGTGGGACGTTCTTTCCCGGCTCGGACGGATGCATCGGCCGTGGCACGCGAGATGGGTTGCGCGGCCGCGAGGCTTTGTTTCCCGGCTCGCGCCTTGGTCGTGCGCGGCTTGGCGTGAGCTTGAAGCTTGGCCGACCGCGGGCTATGTTTCCCGGGTCGTGCGTGTGATCGGCCGAGTGGTTTGGACTTTGGCCGAGACTTCAGTCGGACGGAATGCGGTTTTGGCCGAGCGCGGAACATTCGTTCCTCGGCCAGCCGGACTGCGCGTTGGGCGCTGATTTCTCGATAGAGCCGTCTGGAGCAGTCTTCACTCTTTTGGTTATAACTCCTTTTCTACTCATCCAAATGAGGCCATTCCAGTTGCGTTGGAAAGTTAACTCAATCAGAGCACGCAGGGAACTGGTCTTGATGAAATCCATTGAGTAGATCTTTTTCTGGGCCCTCTTAAAGTTGGTGCTTGTGCATGGAGCGGCTTGAAGTGCAAATCCTATGGTTTTGCTCCAAAATGCATCATTTCACCTGTTTAGACTCTAGACACTATAAACACAGTAAAACTACCTTTTTAGATAGAAAACCTGCCAAAAACCATTAGAAAACAATACTAAAACAGTATAAAAAGTGGGTAAATTAGAGGTATATCAACTCGTCAAGACATAAAAGAGCTTTTTGAGAAAGCTAAAGTTCAGCCTACCTTCAAGACCTCTACAAGATTGAAGACCCAGGTCAATTCTCTATTCCCTGTCAAGTAAATGGTCATTACTTTGATAGAACACTATGCGATTCTGGCTCTTGCATAAACCTCATGCCAACCCAAACCGCCAAACTCCTTGGCATCACACGCTTGCAACCTGCTCAAATTAGTATTGGACTTGCTAACCATACTATAGCCAAGCCAAGAGGAGTTGTTGTTGATGTTCTTCTAGAGATTGGAGATATCAAGATCCCGGTGGACTTTCATGTCATAAACATTCAAGGAGGATGTGACACACCATTGATACTAGGCCGACCCTTTTTGGCCACTGCTGGAGCTGTCATGGACCTTCCAAACCGGCGAATGTCCTTAGCCAATGTGGACAAGACAGTCTTTTACAAGACCATACCATTCATTGCACCAAACAAGCTGTCTTACCTCATCACTGCCCAAGGCCGCCCAAGAGAGCCACCAGACCACACTCAAGGTCACAATGAGACAAGAACTAAAAGACTATGTCTCAGGCCGTGCCCTTACCCCATCTCCAACTAAGAGATCCTATCAGTCAAGCTAATGACTCAAAAGAAGCGCTGCATGGGAGGCAACCCATGAAAGGTGTTTTTCTTTACTTTTCTTTTCAATTTGTTTTAGTTAATGTCTAGTTTTGTTTTGAGATTTGGAAACAGGAATCTAAGAACCACACAATGGTAAAGAAGATATACCACAAGAAGAATGTTCATAGTTGGCGCGACTTAGATGGCCGAGCAGAACCTCTCCACGCTCGCCCATGTCCTCTCAAGCCGCCCAACACACCATCCCATCTCATTCCATCTGCATCTCACCCATCCCACCTCACCACACTTGCATTCCATCACTACCATCATTCCACTGCATTCACCATTCTTCAAGTAACACCAAATCAGGTTACATCTTTCTTTTTACATTCACAACCACTTTATTACCTCTTTCTTTAACTCCCTTAATTGGATTTTCTTTCACCGGGACGGTGCAAGTTAAGTCTGGGGGGATTGTCGGTACTAATGTGTTTGTTCATGGTTGTTTTGATCTTATAATTGGTTTTTCCTAACCCACTTTTTCAAAACTTCTGTTTTATTGAGTCAAAACCAGTCCGGGAACAATGAACTTGCTTTGAGATTTGATAGTGTCATGCTAACAATCTATGACCCTAGAGCAAACATCAGCTGAAGGCACAAGCCTAACAGAAGCTCCTAGAGTGGATCAGCATGCTAGCTCAGCGAAATTTCTAAGGTAACCAAGCAATCTAGAGTTAACCTCACCCTTAATCAATCTTAATAACTCTTGTCAAGGGGATTGGCATACATGTCGACAGTTCCTTGCTTGATTTTCAATGAGATTTGTCTAAAGAGTTCACCTCTCTCTCCCATCCCAAATGGTAAGAAAAAGCTCAAAGAGCACAAGGAAAACAAGTAAGCATGAGGAATGCATATGTCTGTACCTTCATGTCTTATGGAATACCTAAATCAAACAAGGAACAAGCTAAAGACTTATCCTGTGGTTGAAAGAAAGGTCAATAGAAAAAATAAAATGATACCCTAGAAAAGTAGGGAGAAATTGACCTTTCAAAGTTCTGATGTGAGAAAGAGAGAGGAAAGGAACTCATTGCACTTCAAAGACAATCTTGGAGAAGATCAAGTGGGTAAGAACAAGTTCAATTGATCGATTTTCCCTTGATAAAGAACTCACGCTTTAAATTTCTGCAAGAGGTTAACAATAGAGAGTTTGGATTGCTGGATGAGACTAGTTGGGTTGGTATGTTGCTAAACTTGCAGGGTGTATGTGAAGCTAACCTTATGTTGACTATGTTCTTAGTGGAATACAGGAAAGGAACCTTTCACAGGATTTTCAAAGAAGCAAGAGAGTTCCACGTTTTTCAAAACCTCTTCACTAGTTTAGATTCTTTTTGCTTGGGGACAAGCAAAGATCTAAGTCTGGGGGAGTTGATATACCTCTATTTTACCTACTTTTTATGCTATTTTACTATGGTTTTCTAATGGTTTTCTAGTGGATTCTTGTGTTAAAAGGTAGTTTTTATGGATTTATAGTGCAAAGAGTCATTTTAGGTAAAAAGGTGCATTATGGAGCAAAACAGGAGATTTGGACTCTAAACCAGTTCAATGCCCCTGCATCAACTTTGGATGGAGCTAGAAAAAGATCTACTCAATGGATTTCATCAAGACCAGTTCCCTGCGTGCTCTGATTGAGTTAACTTTCCAACGCAACTGGAATGGCTTCATTTGGATGAGTAGAAAAGGAGTTATAGCCAAAAGAGTGAAGGCTGCTCCAGACGGCCATATCGAGAATCAGCGCCGAACGCGCAGACCGGCTGGCCGAGGAACGATGTTCCGCGCTCGGCCAAAACCGATTCCGTCCGACTGAAGTCTCGGCCAAAGTTCAAGCCATCCGGCCGATCACGCATACGACCCGGGAAACATTGTCCCGCGGTCGGCCAAGCAACGTCACGCCAGCCGCGCACGACCAAGCGCGCGAGCCGGGAAACAAAGCCTCGCGGCCGCGCAACTCGTTCCGCGTACCACGGCCGATGCATCCGTCCGAGCCGGGAAGACGTCCCACGTCCGGCCGAGAAACCATCGGCCAAATCTATCCGCCCGACCAAGCCGGCCGACCGTAAACATCCGGCCCGACCGTTCCGACTCGCCAAAGACCCGACTGTCCGGCCGACCGTCCCGACGACCGTCCGAACGCCGCGGTCGACCCGAAGCCGTTTTTGAAGCCCAATCCGCACAATTCAAGCCCAAAGCCGGCGCCGACCTAGCTAGATTAGGTTTAGCCGCCTCTACATACTTAGAGCATTATAAATACTTCTTTTTAGCCTTGTAACTCAAGAAGGAGAGAGACCACAATCTATTTTACATCTTAATAAAGTTTTGCTTGCTTTTACTTTGTTCTTGCTTGTTACTCTTTCTAGAGAGGATTCGAATCTCTGTTCTTATGAATATGAATTCGATTTCCTTCTCTATGTCTGAGTAGTTTACTTGTTAAGTGATAGGAAGTCAAAGGATAGCATTCATGTATGCTTGATGATTGATCACAATTAGGGTTTTACTTATAATCTCCATCTTTGCTTATACTTAATGCTTGTTGTTAATCTGGCCAATTAGCATATGCCTTTAGGTTGATTTGAGCCTCGACAGTGCTGTATCATTCGCCTGAACTAGTATTTGGTGGGCAATCTCTTTTAGACTGCGACAGTTGATCTACTTGTAGGTTGTGAACAATTGATCTTATCGAACTAATGCTTGATTTAATCACCTAGGGACATACCAAAAGTTTAGCGACTAGGTAGATTAACAAAGGGGTCGGAGCCTCGACAGTGGAATGATCATACCATAGTGTTTCAAGTTCTAGATTAGCACCTAAGTGCGGTAACCCTAATTGATTGATTTCATGCTTCTTGAATTGCTTATCTCAAGACTATCCTATTGCTTAGCCTTTCTCTCCTATTGATCTCACTTCTTTTTATTACTTGCATGCTTTACTTTCTCTGCACTCAACCAACTTATACTTTTGCCCTAGCTTTTCTCAAACTCATACTTGTAGTGTGCAATCTGGTCCTTGTGTTCGATACCCGTTTACTACTTCTGACCTGTGCACTTGCAGAATCAGGGATAGGAAAGGGAAGACCTGATCCCGCGATCAGTTGCCTCCCAAAAAAAAAAAAAGAGGGGGGAGAGAAGTACGTACATTCGTATACTCTCCATTACGTTTCGCGGCTTACCGCCTAGTCATTCTTGTCTTTTTTCTTTGTAACGCGGCTAGCCGCTAATCTCAATCTTTCGAAAACTGTTTTCGCACTTTCAAGTCAACTCTGACTAACTTCAACCTTACTCACTTCTCGCTTGTTGCTGGCCACAACAAACAAACTCATACAATCCATCACGGATTTCACTAATACTCTCTGTCTTATAAGCGCGCACTATACAAATTCGATCGATTGTCGTTGTTTCGACCTGCAACTTACTGAGGGTAAGATCGTGGAAAAAACTGAAACAAAGATACCTTAAACCCAGAAACGACAAAACGCCTCTTGGTAACACTGGTCTTTTACGTCTCTTGACTATGGATCACTTCAACCCACAAAGACAGCCGAGTGCGAGTTTGTGGAAAAAACCGAAGTAAGACAACTCAAACCCAGTTGAAACAAAGTGCCCCTCGGCAAAGCTGGTCTTAACGTCTCTACAATGGAAAGTTTGTTCAAACCGCGGAAATAGCCAAGTGTGAATTCGTCGGGAAAACTTGAACCTTTCTTTCTAAACATCATCATGCAAAGTTTTGGCAGAAGTCTGCTCGTCTATGAAAACTAAGATTTAGAGGATTAACTCCCCTCCAAACCTTACGGCTCGACGATCCTTTCTCAGACGATTCCTCGGCCACCAACTACATGAATTTTCAGCTCGGCCAAATATTCGCTAATCAATCTTATACTTCACTGCAAGCTCTCACTTTGCAACCTTTCTCTAAACATTGGCTAGGCAACAACACGTTCAACTCGTCAACAACTCATCTCGGCGTAGCTTTGGACAATCCAGCTCATCATCTACCTGTTAGCTCGACATTAAAACCAATTTGATTGTCAAATGACTTTCTCGGTTGAGTTGGTTTGACGTCATATAGTTTGGCTCATCATACGTCCTCGTGGATTAAGTCAGCTCGTTGTCGAACAGCTCGGATCGTCGAATGGTCTCCACGACTAATTTTGTTCATCAGGAATCAATTGGCTCGTCAGAAGCAAGTCAATAACGTAGGTTGGCATCAAACAAATCGTCACGTCGCCACGTCGTCAGTGCAGTTCGTCGACATGTTGCCCAAGCACAACCTTAGATCAGTCAGCTCGTCGAATAATCTACGTATCAAAGATAGCTCGTCGTAGAGTGTGATATGATCATTCCCAGCACTGGATACATGGAACTTGAACCTGAGCTTGAACCTGATGGAGCTAAACATGTGGAGCTGGAACCAGATGGAGTTAAAGAAATAAAGCTTGAGGTTGAGGAGAAACTTTGTGTCATGGACAAACTTGTTGCCAACCAGGAGCTTGCAGCCAAGAAGAAGCTAGTTCTCAAGGATACTTTGGCTGCGCCAATGGGACTGGTTAATCATTCTGGAGTTAATCTTGAGCCAAGATGGAGAAAACATGATCCTGAGTTTTGGTTCATCATTCCTTGAAGCCAATGGAGCAATCTTGGATCTTCAGAAGCAAAGAATCTCTCTCTCCAAAATCAGTAAAGCCATGTCCTATCCGGCGGTTCCTATCAAGAGCTCTCATTCTGCAGATGTGTGCGCTAGAGAGGAACCACTATCAGAGCCTTATAATGACCAGGAGCAGTTGATAGACGTCATATCAGCAGCCCCTCTCATCATACCTAAGGAAATTGCCATACCGGCAAAGGCAAACTGCATTAAGGTTTCAAGTGTCTCAAGCAAGATTTTGACACCAAGGGAGTACAAGGAGGACGTGATTGATGCCACACCACAGCCTATAAGAACTTCAAGATGCTTCTCTAAGTTCAGCTTTGATTTCCAGAATAAGGAAAACAAAGAACCCTTCAAGGATGGGCTGCACAAGAAGAGGAAACTCTTTACTGGTGGTATTGTTTCTTGCAACTACATTCAAGACCTTCAAGATGTCCATAGGAGGAGTTTCAAACCGTCAGGTCCAGAATGTAGAGAAGCTAAAGGAGCCTCAACTCTTCTATTTGATCAATTGGTCAATTAGAAAGAGAAAGAGTCAAGCTAAAAGACTTTAAACAAGCGCTATATGGGAGGCAACCCATAAGGTGTTTTCTTTTCCCTTTTTACTTTTTGTTTTAGTTTAATGGTTTTTGTTTTGTTTTTGAAGTTTTGGATACAGAGATTTGAGAATCTAGCATGAAATTTGAGAAGAAACCTCGAAAAATGAAGAAAGGAGACAAAACCATGAAAGTGTCCCACCCAAAGTCCCACCCTTGTTCAAGGCGAAATCTCCACTACAGGTAAGTAAATTCTTCTCCAATATTTCATTCATGACCACTATTAATCTCTATTCATGAGCATTTGAACCATTGCACTTCATTAGTTACATTTCATGGTCTAAATCGCTTTAAAACTTCATGGTTATTGAATGAAATATATCTCTACTTGTCAAACTTATATGATGCAATGAATTCACATAGACTAAACTATAATTTGAAGTTTGGGATCACTAACCAAGACCCAAAAATATGTTTATAGTTTTTACCTTAATCTCTTGGATTGTGAACTTCAAGCTGGTTACTTGAGGGTCTCAATCTAAGAACTATCTAATCAGTGATTTCAAGTATTTTGAAAGGATTTAATTACTTGACAGGAAGGATATCAAGAAGAAATGCTATAGCCGACCACAACCATCATACCTATGGAGGTTTAAGGAAGGTTTCAAAGGAGGATCATACCCAATCCCAAGGAACAAGGCGCGCACCACATGGGAATGATAAATAAGAGTTAGAAAATCACTTTGGTCGAAGAAAATCTCAATTGGCCCGAGTGGATTTGAAGAATTCCATCCGGCCTATTTCTCTCGGCCATGCGAGTACAAGGAAATAATCTCGGCCAACTCCTCAACTGTATGTTCAAAGTCCACCAAACTTCACAGGCGACCATAAAATCATATTTTGGTCGGCAATCCAAAAGATAGGACGGTGAAATGTTCACGGTTCAGGAGATAGACCGAAGAGCCCCATCCGGTCGTCCGCGGTGCAACCAAATGGCCGACAAAACCAAATCACGGCATAGGCGCGAACTCCGGATGGAAATGACTTCCTGGAGCTTCATAACACATTTCCAAAGGAAGATCACAAAACGAACGAGCCAAACTCAAGGATGGCCAAGAAACCTCTTCTGGAGCCATATTGACCACTTTGTGAAGGATCTCTCAATCCACTCGTTCGAATGCTCTCAAACTTCACCAGAGGCATAAAATATGAGGTTGGTCGATGAAATTTAAATATGGGTCGAGGAATTCATTATATTTTGAGCTGTGGTCCATAGCACTACCCTCCGGTCGACCGAAATGTCCCATCTCGGCCAAAACGCAACCCGGAGTGAACCAAGCCCTGAAATTCAAAACTCACCGACCGAAATCACATGGAGAAGGTTTGTTAAGCTTATCTCAAGCTATCAAAGGACAAAGGACAACCACATACTACCACTAGGTCGTTTCTTCATGGACTTAATGTCTAATCAGGTTATATCTTTCTTCTCATTCACTCACACATTACTACATATTTCTTTTTCCTCCCTTAATCGGATTTGCTTTCACCGGGACGGTGCAAGTTAAGTCTGGGGGGATTGTTGGTACTAATGTGTTTGTTCATGCCTTGTCTTCATCTTATATTTTATTCTCTTTTCCACCTTTTTCAAAAATTTTGTTTTATTGAGTCAAAACCAGTCCGGAAATTATGAACTTGCTTTGAGATTTGAGTGTTGTGCTAACAATCTATGACCCTAGAGCAGACATCAGCTAAAGGCACAAGCCTAACAGAAGCTCTTACAGTGGATCGACATGCTAGCTCAGCGAAATTTCTAAGGTAACCAAGCAATCTAGAGTTAACCTCACCCTTAATCAATCTTAATAACTCTTGTCAAGGGGATTGGCATACATGTCGACAGTTCCTTGCTTGATTTTCAATGAGATTTGTCTAAAGAGTTCTCCTCTCTCTCCCATCCCAAATGGTAAGTAATGTTTATGAGAAAAGCTCAAAGAGCACAAGGAAAACAAGTAAGCATGAGGAATGCATATGTCTGTACCTTCATGTCTTATGGAATACCTTAGTCAAACAAGGAACAAGCTAAAGACTTATCCTGTGGTTGAAAGAAGGGTCAATAGAAAAAATAAAATGATACCCTAGAAAAGTAGGGAGAAATTGACCTTTCAAAGTTCTGATGTGAGAAAGAGAGAGGAAAAGAACTCATTGCACTTCAAAGACAATCTTGGAGAAGATCAAGTGGGTAAGAACAAGTTCAATTGATCGATGTTCCCTTGATAAAGAACTCACGCTTTAAATTTATGCAAGAGGTTAGCAATAGAGAGTTTGGATTGCTGGATGAGACTAGTTGGGTTGGTATTGTTCGCTAAACTTGCAGGGTGTATGTGAAGCTAACCTTATGTTGCCTATGTTCTTAGTGGAATACAGGAAAGGAACCTTCACAGGATATTCAAAAGAGCAAGGGAGTTTCCACGTTTTCAAACCTCTTTCACGGATTAGATTCTTTTGCTTGGGGACAAGCAAAGATCTAAGTCTGGGGGAGTTGATATACCTCTATTTTACATGCTTTTTATATGTTTTACTATGTTTTCTAATGGTTTTTGGCAGGTTTTCTATCTAAAAAGGTAGTTTTTATGGATTTATAGTACTAGAGTCTAAACAGGTGAAATGATGCATTTTGGAGCAAAACACAGGATTTGACTTCAAGACAGCTCCAGGACGTAGCATCAACTTTAGAAGGGCCTTAAAAGGTAAAATCACTTCCATTCTATGTCACTTTTGAAGAAGCTTGGGATAAACATGGTCTAGTGGACTTCTTTTTCACAACTAGTGAAAACAAAGAAGAAATACACCAACTTTTTCAGAAGGCACGATTTCCCCTTGCCCCTCATGCAGTCAATCAACCATCATCACCACCATCTTCACCACCACCCCAGTGGTATGTCAATTCCATATCAAGAGAGAAGCTTGCTGAGTTCAATCAGTTTGTCCAAACTCTTCCAGCCAGCATGTCCTTCCAACAAGCTTGGTGCCACTACCCATTCACCACCTTCTTCCACAACTGCAAGAGAGACACCTGAGGATATCAAGGAGCTTTTTGAGAAAGCTAAAGTTCAGCCAACCTTCAAGACCCTCTACAAGATTGAAGACCCAGGTCAATTCTCTATTCCCTGTCAAGTAAATGGTCATTACTTTGATAGAACACTATGCGATTCTGGCTCTTGCATAAACCTCATGCCAACCCAAACCGCCAAACTCCTTGGCATCACACGCTTGCAACCTGCTCAAATTAGTATTGGACTTGCTAACCATACTATAGCCAAGCCAAGAGGAGTTGTTATTGATGTTCTTCTAGAGATTGGAGATATCAAGATCCCGGTGGACTTTCATGTCATGAACATCAAGGAGGATGTGACACACCATTGATACTAGGCCGCCCCTTCTTAGCCACTGCTGGAGCTGTCATGGACCTTCCAAACCGGCGAATGTCTTTAGCCAATGTTGACAAGACAGTCTTTTACAAGACCATACCATTCACCTCACCAAACAAGCTGTCTTACCTCATCACTGCCCAAGGCCGCCCAAGAGAACCACCAGACCACACTCAAGGTCACAATGAGACAAGAACTAAAAGACTATGTCTCAGGCCGTGCCCTTACCCCATCTCCAACTAAGAGATCCTATCAGTCAAGCTAATGACTCAAAAGAAGCGCTGCATGGGAGGCAACCCATGAAAGGTGTTTTTCTTATCTTTTCTTTTCAATTAGTTTTAGTTAATGTCTAGTTTTGTTTTGAGTTTTGGATACAGGAATCTAAGAACCACACAATGGTAAAGAAGATATACCACAAGAAGAATGTTCATAGTTGGCGCGACTTTGATGGCCGAGCAGAACCTCTCCATGCTCGCCCATGTCCTCTCAAGCCGCCCAACAAGGAACAAGTGATGCGATCATGGATGAGGAGGTTCAGGAAAAGCAGCTTTTGGCCGAGGAAGAAGATGGAATGGAGCAGCTTGTAGCCGCGGATGGACTTGAAGCCGCGCAGCTTGTACCTGAGGAGATCAAAGCCATTCGAACTGGCCCAGTGACCCGTTCACGAACTAAGGCACTAAACCAAGTGATTGGCAAAGTCCTTAGATGTTTGAGTCAGCAAGAAACCAAACCTATTACCCTAGTTTGTTTGGAAGCCTTGCATGTGGAATAAAGAGACAAGTGTGTTATGGTGTGCTCTTTTTCCCTTGTCAAGTGTTGTCCCTTTGGGTTTTCTTGACAAGGTTTTTAACGAGGCCCATAGCACACTTTCAAACCATCTCTTCCATTCCATATGTTAAGGTCCGGCCCAAGAGAGATTCAAATGGAGCGCCAAGGCAACCGAAGGGTCGTTTTTCAGTCTTAGTTGCATTTATGTTTTCGTATGTTTTCGAGATGTTTGGAGCGTGTTCCATCTCTCTCTCGTTTTCTCTTTAAAACCCTAGTTCTTTCTCTTTTGAAACTTATCAATCATTTTAAATCAAAAACCTCTTTTATGCTTGATCAATCACTCTGTCCACTTATTGTGTGTAATATCAATCAAGTCCACAGAGAAAGCCTTTCACTTGTTGTGTGTAATATCAACAAGTCGAAGGTGGTGTTAGAGATCCAATTACGCGGGTTCTCTAGTATAGCCACTCGATCCATCTTTCATCATTCATCACTGGATCCTTTGTGTTCCAATCCGCTCAAACACTTAGCTTTCAAGCCGATCTACTCCAGGGGCGTATCAGTTGGTATCAGAGCTCCTTAAAGCTAAGTGATCTCGATTTTATGTTTATAACTGTTCATCTTCCAAATCTGAGAATCGTAGATCTTGAAATGATTTTGCTTTGTTGTTGTGCCATTGATCATTTCATTGTTTCCATTGTCATATCCTTCACATCCAATGCTTGTTTACTCATCAAGGTTACTTTTCGATCATTTTGAAATCATTTGTTCATCATCCATCACTTGTTTCATCATCCATTTGATCATCATCGCCCATCACTGCATTTTTAATTTATTCCATAATTTTAATAATTTTGCCACAATTTATTCTGATCATTTCCGCATAGATCTATCATCTCTGAGTGGTTGCATAATTTTTAAAATTATTTCTATGATTTTTAAAATTGTTGCAACAATACTTCCTTTGAACTTTTGACTGCCGCGGTTTTGGTTTAAATTTCAGGTACCATGGCGACGGACAAGGAAGAAGGATCCAGCGGTGTTGGAGAGGCCTTGCTTGATCAGATCAAGAAGATGATGGCGACGAGTTTGATCGGAGAGACAGATCAAACAAGGCAAGAGGAAGGAGACTAGGAATCCGATACATATCTCCGATGGAGACAAGAGGAACGATCCCATGGCATCTCATGGTCTCGGAGACGATCAGGCCCATGCCTACTACGGCAGCGGTCATTCCTCTCACTCAAGCCGGCGCCGAGCTAGAAGGCAGCGAGAAGAGCCCAACCGTATGGTTGAGAACTTGGGCGGCTACAAGATGAGGATTCCACCTTTCATGGCCGAAACAATCCGGACGAGTACATGGATTGGGAAAAGAAGTGCGAGTTCAATTTAACTTGCACAACATCATTGGAGACAACCGTGTCAAGCTAGCCGTCTCGGAGTTCAACGATTATGCGTTGAGATGGTGGGAACAAATCATTTTAGCGCGCGAGATTGGTGGTGCCTTTGAGGTTACTACTTGGGAAGAAATGAAGCGCATCATGAGGCAGCGATTTGTCCCTGGCCATTACCAACGTGAGCTACACTCCAAGCTCAGGAAGCTTACTCAGGGATCCAAGTCTGTGGAAGAATATTACCAAGAGATGGAGGTAATGCTTTGCGCGCCAATGTGGTTGAAGATCGCGAGGCCACTATGTCTCGATTCCTTGGAGGCTTGAACCGTGAGATACAAGATATTGTGGAGATGCAAAATTGTGTGGGTCTTGAATCCATGTTCCACAAGGCAGTCTTGGCCGAGACACAATTAAAGAGGAGAAGCTCCACTCGATTCAATTCAGAGCCGCGCCGACCAACCTTTACTCGCGACTCTAAACCTTTCGCGCCCAAGTCAGAAATGAAACCTCTGGCTACTAATCAAGACAGGAGCCGGACTGAGCGCACTCCACCAGCCAGAACCCGTGATCTCAAGTGCTTTAGGTGTCAAGGGTTTGGGCATTATGCCTCTGACTGCTTGAACAAGAAAGTGATGATCATCCGCGACAATGGAGAGATTGAGTCCGAGGAGGATCCAGAGCCGGAGAAACCAGAGAAAGAAGAAGAGCCTGAGGAGTATGAAGCCGTGCCTGTCCAAGGCAGACTTTTGGTGGCCAGACGTGTCTTGAGTACTCAAGTCAGACTGATCAAGGATGAGCAGCGCGAGAACCTCTTTCACACTCGGTGTTAGTCCAAGATAAGGTGTGCAGCTTGATCATCGATGGAGGAAGCTGTACCAATGTGGCGAGTGAAACTATGGTTGAGAAATTGGGCTTAACTATCAAGGCGCATCCGCGGCCTTATAAGCTTAACTGGCTGAATGAAACTGGAGAGATGGGAGTCAAGAACCAAGTGGTTGTGCCCTTGTCCATTGGCAACTACAAGGATGAGATCCTTTGTGACATTCTACCCATGGACGCCGGTCACATCATCTCTTAGGACGGCCTTGGCAATCTGATAGGCGTGTGATCCATGATGGATTCACAAACCGCTATACTCTTCTTCATGAGGGCCGTAAAACCACTTTGATTCCTTTGAGTCCACAAGAAGTTTATGAAGATCAGTTACAACTCGCTGGAAAGGAAGTTAAGCCACCTAAGTCTCCTAAGCCAAAGAACTTCCTGGTGAAGCCAAAACAGGTTAAACGTTCCTTGAACTTAAACAAACCTTTTCTTTTATTTATATATAAGGAACATTTGATTGGCTTGACTCATACTCCACCGGAGATTCCGAGTGAACTAGCTCAACTTTTGCAGGACTTTAGTGATGTCTTTCCTGAGGATAGTCCACCAGGCTTACCTCCTGTCCGAGGTATTGAGCACCAGATTGATTTTGTCCCCGGCTCCACTTTACCAAACAGGCCGGCTTACAGAACCAATCCGGTTGAGACCAAGGAGCTTCAGCGCCAAGTGGATGAACTCATGGAGAAAGGCCACATTAGAGAGAGCATGAGCCCTGTGCTGTTCCTGTTCTTCTTGTTCCTAAGAAGGATGGAAGCTGGAGAATGTGTGTCGACTGCCGCGCCATCAATAACATCACTGTAAAGTATCGACACCCTATTCCTAGACTTGATGACATGCTTAGATGAGTTACATGGTCTTGCATCTTCTCTAAAATTGATCTTAAGAGTGGTTATCACCAAATCCGGATGAAGGAAGGTGATGAGTGGAAAACCGCCTTTAAAACCAAGCATGGTCTATATGAGTGGCTTGTGATGCCATTTGGCTTGACCAATGCGCCAAGTACTTTCATGCGGTTGATGAATCATGTCTAGGTCTTTCATTGGTCATTTTGTGGTTGTTTATTTTGATGATATTCTGATCTATAGCAGGACCTTTGATGATCATCTTAAGCACCTTGCCGCGGTCATGAAAGTCCTTAGGGAGGAAAGCTGTTCGCCAACTTGAAGAAATGCACCTTTTGTACAATAATGTGGTGTTTCTAGGTTTTGTGGTGAGTGCAGATGGCGTACAGGTTGATGAAGAGAAGGTCGCAGCTATCCGGGACTGGCCTAGTCCTAAGACCGTTGGAGAAGTCAGAAGCTTTCATGGCTTGGCCGGATTCTATCGGCGGTTTGTTAAGGATTTTAGCACTATAGCCGCGCCAATGACTGAGATTATCAAGAAGGAAGTTGGTTTCAAATGGGAGAAGGCACAGGAGGAAGCATTTCAGACTCTTAAGGATCGACTTACTAATGCACCTGTTCTTATGTTGCCTGACTTTCTTAAAACTTTTGAAATTGAGTGTGATGCCTCAGGAATTGGAATAGGAGCTGTTCTCATGCAAGACAAGAAGCCGATTGCCTACTTCAGTGAGAAACTTGGAGGAGCCACTCTCAATTACCCAACTTATGACAAGGAGCTCTATGCCTTGGTCCGAGCCTTACAAACATGGCAACACTATCTTTGGCCGAAGGAGTTTGTTATCCACACTGATCATGAATCACTCAAGCACTTCAAAGGCCAACAGAAGCTCAACAAGAGGCATGCTCGCTGGGCCGAGTTCATAGAAACCTTTCCCTATGTGATCAAATACAAGAAAGGTAAGGACAATGTCGTGGCCGACGCATTGTCTAGACGGTATACACTTCTCTCTACTCTTGATGCCAAACTCTTAGGCTTTGAGCAAATTAAAGAACTATATGCTTCTGATGCTGATTTTTCTGATATTTATCAAGCTTGTTCTAA
>CACVBM020001355.1:11243-27554 GCA_902728155.2 Microthlaspi erraticum | reverse complement strand
CAGCTGAATGAGCTTGATGAGATTAGGCATCTGGCCTATGAGAATTCAAAGATCTATAAGGAAAGAACCAAAGCTTTCCATGACCGCAAGATCATCCCAAAGAACTTTGCGCCAAACGACCAAGTTCTACTATTCAACTTAAGGTTGAAACTCTTTCCAGGAAAGCTTCGCTCAAGATGGTCAGGACCATTCAGGATTAAGGAAGTTCGCCCCTATGGAGCAGTAGTACTATGGGATCCAATGGGAGGAGACTTTACAGTCAATAGACAAAGGCTAAAACCTTATCTAGCCTCCACAACCATACCACAGGAGACCACACTAGCTCTTGGCGATCCACCAGATCCTTAAAGAAGTGCCATACAGTCAAGCTAAAGACTTTAAACAAAGCGCTGAATGGGAGGCAACCCATTGAAGGTCATTTCTTTCTTTAATTTTCTTTTGTTTTGAATATTACCTCTCACCTTAATGTGATTTGCTTTCACCGGGACGGTGCAAGTTAAGTCTGGGGGGAGTTTTATTGTGTTACTAATGCATTTTTCTTTCTTTCCTTATGTTTTAGTCATTTTGTTTTAAGTTTTTCAAAAAGTTTTATTGAGTCAAAGACCAGTCCGGAAGTTATGAACTTGCTTTGAGAATTGAGAGTGTTATGCTAACAATCCATGACCCTAGAGCAGAAACCAGCTAAAGGCACAAGCCTAACAGAAGCTTTTACAGTGGATCGACATGCTAGCTCAGCAAAATCTCTAAGGTAACCAAGCAATCTAGAGTTAACCTCACACTTAATCAACCTTAATTACTCTTGTCAAGGGGGTTGGCATACATGTCGACAGTTCCTTACTTGATTTTCAATAAGATTTGTCCAATCTTTAAAGAGTTATCCTCTCTCTCCCATCCCAAATGGTAAGTAATGTGATATGAGAAAAAGCTCAAAGAGCACAAGGAAAACAAGTAAGCATGAGGAATGCATATGTCTGTACCTTCATGTCTTATGGAATACCTTAGTCAAACAAGGAACAAGCTAAAGACTTATCCTGTGGTTGAAAGAAGGGTCAATAGAAAAAATAAAATGATACCCTAGAAAAGTAGGGAGAAATTGACCTTTCAAAGTTCTGATGTGAGAAAGAGAGAGGAAAAGAACTCATTGCACTTAAAGACAATCTTGGAGAAGATCAAGTGGGTAAGAACAAGTTCAATTGATCGATGTCCCTTGATAAAGAATTCACGCTTTAAATTTATGCAAGAGGTTAGCAATAGAGAGTTTGGATTGCTGGATGAGACTAGTTGGGTTGGTATTGTTCGCTAAACTTGCAGGGTGTATGTGAAGCTAACCTTATGTTGTCTATGTTCTTAGTGGAATACAGGAAAGGAACCTTTCACAGGATATTCAAAGAGCAAGGGAGTTCCACGTTTTCAAACCTCTTTCACGGATTTAGATTCTTTTTGCTTGAGGGACAAGCAAAGATCTAAGTCTGGGGGAGTTGATATACCTCTATTTTACATGCTTTTTATACTGTTTTAGCATTGTTTTCTAATGGTTTTTGGCAGGTTTTCTATCTAAAAAGGTAGTTTTACTGTGTTTATAGTGTCTAGAGTCTAAACAGGTGAAATGATGCATTTTGGAGCAAAACCATAGGATTTGCACTTCAAGCCGCTCCATGCACAAGCACCAACTTTAAGAGGGCCCAGAAAAAGATCTACTCAATGGATTTCATCAAGACCAGTTCCCTGCGTGCTCTGATTGAGTTAACTTTCCAACGCAACTGGAATGGCCTCATTTGGATGAGTAGAAAAGGAGTTATAACCAAAAGAGTGGAGACTGTCCAGACGGCTCTATCGAGAATCAGCGCCCAACCGCGCAGTCCGGCTGGCCGAGAAACGATGTTCCGCGCTCGGCCAAAACCGATTCCGTCCGACTGAAGTCTCGGCCAAAGTTCAAACCGACCGGCCGATCACACGCACCCGGGAAACATTGCCCGCGGTCGGCCAAGCTTCAAGCGTCACGCCACCGCGCACGACCAAGCGCGAGCCGGGAAACAAGCCTCGCGGCCGCGCAACCCATCTCGCGTACCACGGCCGATGCATGCCGTCCGAGCCGGGAAAGAACGTCCCACGTCCGGCCGAGAAACCATCGGCCAAATCTCCGCTCGACCACGCCGGCCGACCGTGAATCATCCGCCCCGACCGTTCCGACTCGCCCACGACCCGATGTCCGGCCGATCGTCCCGACGACCGTCCCAACGCCGCGGTCGACCCGAAGCCCTTTTGAAGCCCAAACTTATGTTTTCAAGCCCGGCTTAACCCTAAGCCGCCTCTAGAAAGACCTAGCACTATATATATGGATTTTTAGCCTCTTGTGAAAGAGAGCCGCCCTTGTATTACAATTTCCTACTTTGAGTTTTATTGCAATCATGTTTTCTTCATCTCTTTGTGTTTTTGCTTTGATTATGTCTGAGTAATTCACTAGTTAGGTTGTGAGATCTATCAAAGAGTTCATGGTTTGATAGGTTGTTAGAAGTCACATAGGGTTTATCATATCGCATCTTCGCCTCTGCTTGAACTTATTGCTGCTTGCTTTTCTGATCAACTAGCATCAGATCATAGGTTTCATATACTCTCCAAAAGCTTGCTATATAACCTGAACTAAGTATTTGGTGAGCAAAACTTCATAGACTGCGACAGTTGATCTATGAGGGGTTGTGAACAATTGGGTCTTGAACGAATTATTGCTTGATTTAATCACCTAGGGACATACCAAAAGTTTAGCGACTAGGTAGATTAACAAAGGGGTCGGAGCCTCGACAGTGGAAAGATCATACAATCGTGACCTGAGTTCTAGATAGCGCAAACCCTAGTAAACCTTCTAATATCTTGTTAACCTTGATTCTCTGCGAGTTTCTCACTGCCTAGCGTTTCCATCCATTGATTTTCATAAACCATTCATTCTGCTATTTCGATTTACTTGTTACACAATCAAACCCTAAATCATACTTGTTTTCTAGCTATATTAGACTTGCAATATTCGAAGTGTACTTATCTGCTCCTTGTGTTCGATAACCCGTTACTACACTTGACCTGTGCACTTGCAGAATCAGGGATAGGAATAGGTAAAACCTGATCCCGCATCACGCCCAATCTAGTGCTGGTCCAGCTAGTGATGTGCTGAATAGCATCATCTTCTTCTCAAAGTCAAAAACTCCATAGGAATCACAAAGATTGTCAAAGTGATCTATGTGCTCCAGCGCATACTCTGAAAACAGATCATGGAATTGATCTCTCTTCACGAACTCGATCAGCTCAGGGTTAATCTCCTCTTCTGGTGTGGCTAGAAGGTACTCTTCTTGGTGTGACGGCTTGGCTAGACGTCTCCAGGTCGGCTGCTTCAAGGTAAGGAAGAAGTTTCTTCTTTGTCTTCAAAGTGGATGGTCTTGGAGGACTATCCCATGAAGGTGGTGGTGCTTGAGGGCTTAACATCTCTTGTTCGCTCAAGAGGTTGCTTTGAGGTGGTATGTGGCGAATTGGCATCGCCTTTATAGGGGAAGAGGCTTGTGGCTCCTTCTCCATATCTAACTAGGAAAACCTGAAAAGCTAAAAACAAAAAGGAAAAACCAAAAAAGGAAAAACAAAATCAAAGAAAAAAGGAAATAACAAAAACAAAAAGGAAAAGTGAAAACCCTAGACTAGCTCTCTTGCAAGAACTTGTAGGTGCGAATTGGTCCCCGGCAACGGCGCCAAAAACTTGATCGCGGGATCAGGTCTTCCCCTTTCCTATCCCTGATTCTGCAAGTGCACAGGTCAGAAGTAGTAAACGGGTATCGAACACAAGGACCAGATTGCACACTACAAGTTATGAGTTTGAGATCAAGCTAGGGCAAAAGTATAAGTTGGTTGAGTGCAGAGAAAGTAAAGCATGCAAGTAATAAAGTGAGAATCAATAGGAGAGAAAGGCTAAGCAATAGGATAGTCTTGAGATAAGCAATTCAAGAAGCATGAAATCAATCAATTAGGGTTACCGCACTTAGGTGCTAATCTAGAACTTGAAACACTATGGTATGATCATTCCACTGTCGAGGCTCCGACCCCTTTGTTAATCTACCTAGTCGCTAAACTTTTGGTATGTCCCTAGGTGATTAAATCAAGCATTAGTTCGATCAAGATCAATTGTTCACAACCTACAAGTAGATCAACTGTCGCAGTCTAAAAGAGATTGCCCACCAAATACTAGTTCAGGCGAATGATACAGCACTGTCGAGGCTCAAATCAACCTAAAGGCATATGCTAATTGGCCAGATTAACAACAAGCATTAAGTATAAGCAAAGATGGAGATTATAAGTAAAACCCTAATTGTGATCAATCATCAAGCATACATGAATGCTATCCTTTGACTTCCTATCACTTAACAAGTAAACTACTCAGACATAGAGAAGGAACACGAATTCATATTCATAAGAACAGAGATTCGAATCCTCTCTAGAAAGAGTAACAAGCAAGAACAAAGTAAAAGCAAGCAAAACTTTATTAAAGATGTAAAATAGATGTGGTCTCTCTCCTTCTTGAGTTACAAGGCTAAAAAGAAGTATTTATAATGCTCTAAGTATGAAAGACGGCTAAACCTAATCTAGCTAGGTCGGCGCCGGCTTTGGGCTTGAATTGTGCGGATTGTTTCGTCCTCGTCTCCTATTTTAATCCTTCTCTCATTTCCATGTTTCTGAGCTTCCACATAGTTGCTTGGAAATGTGCGGAATACCTCCATCCCGAACATTTACGTTCTTGCAGTCGTTGCGGGATAGATCTTGGGCGTCGTCCCATCTCTCAATCTGCTCGTCCGATTTGCATTCTGCTTCGACCAAACTTCTTAGAATGGTCTCTTATGTCGTCCAAACTCTTCTCTTCTTGATTTGGAGAACTTTGATATTTCGTCGTCCTGTTGACTCTTCCCATGTTCGTACAATGATCGTCCCACCTGGACAATCTTGCTGTATCTTCACTTCTGCTCGATCGTTCTTGATCCTGTCTTGATCCAAGTCTTCGTTGTGATCTCTGGATTAGATCCCACGTCTTTGTCTTCCAATCCCAGAGTGTTGATCTTCCCATCCCGGCCTTTGGGATGTTTTAGGTCTTGATACGGGGTATCACATTCTCCCCCCCTTAATAGAATTCGTCCCCGAATTCCAGTTGTAGAGAGTGGGAACGTTCCATTGTTCCGGTTTCTCTCCCCATCTTTGAAGATGCCTTGCCTCCTCTTACTCTGTCTTCACGTTGTCCCTTGCAGACTCCTCTTACTCTGTCTTCACGTTGTCCCCTTGCAGACTCCTCTTCCACTGATCTCCTCTGATCCTCCTTGCTCAAATCTCCATTCCCATAACCATCCATCCCGGCTTTAACTATGGGTTATCTAATGTCAAAACCGTACCTTAACCAACACTTCCCTTGTTGGTCTTGATCCCGGTCTGACCACTCTAGCGAGGTTCTCCTAACTTCGCTAACCACCTAACCTTACTCAAGGATTTCCGTCCTAGCTTTATTTCCCTCTTGGAAACAGCATTCACGGAATTTCCTTCTATTAACACATCGCTTCCCTTTAAGGGTTCCACTCGATGTGCTAATACCCAAAACTACTTTACCAGAACCACTTGGTTCCAAGGATATCCGCTCTAGTTTCATTTCCCCCTGGAAATAGAAACATCGGAATCTCCTTTCACCACATCGTTTCCCAAAACATGGGTTTCCTAAACGATGTCTCTACCAAACTCAACTTAAACCACCAAACAATCCTACTTACTATACCAAGCAAGCAAGAAAATAAACCATTCAAAGATTGAGTTAGAACCCGAAAAATACCTTTTCTCGGCATGTGGTTTAGGGTTCCTAGACTCTATCTTACATTCTACGGCTTCCACTCCCTGGTCGCCTCTCTCTCCTTGTGGTTGAGCGGGTGGGTTGACTAGTACTGGGGCAGTTCCTTGGACAGTCTGCTGAGAAATGTCCTTTCTCTCCACAAGTAAGGCAAATGTTCTGCCTTTCATTCATCCTTGATCTAGCTCGCACATTGGGACATGCTCGCTATGATGTCCCGTCCTTCCACATTGATCGCATGGTAGCGTGACTTGAGACGGTGCTGGGACTCTCATCCTCGCGAGTCTTCTGGGAGGCCTTCCCCTTTGGCGTGACACAGTTTGCTCTTGGCCATTACCCTCTGTTCTGAGATTCTCCAATTCTGTGGCGATTATCTCATCCCACCTTCTTGCTAAGTTAAGACCTTCATCATCTTGTGGCCATTCATTCTCTCCGGTACCTTCCTCCGTGGTTTGGTTAAGATCCGGTATTTGATATTCATTGCCTGCCACCGAGTTTGGTGCATCTTGTTCTCCATACATTGTACACCATATCGCATTAGCTTCTCCTTGATCTTGAGGTATGCTTCCTTCTCCATGCTCCATTGATGATGTGTATCCAGCGATCTCGTTGAGTTTCCTTGTCCAGTACGTGGGTGATACGTTCTGGTGTCCAAGATAATCCTCCCATGTTGGTTCCGGCGTATCCGGTTCTTCAGGTTGGTTTGTGAAGACTTCACTATTGACTTGAACTGCAACGGCTGGATCATTGCTTTCTACGCCACTGGTAATGAACGGGTACACGTAGTCCGTTGGATTCTCCTCCGTTGGCATGTACGGGTATACTCCACCTCCCGGTGCAAATACATGCGGCATTGGTATATGCGGTAGAACACTTGGTGGACTATCTCTATCCCAAGAGTTTGGTGTAGTCTCGCCTGAACTGATCTCTATGATTTGGGTAGATGGCACTACTCTCTCCTCCTCAGGGTAATGTACTGGCCATGTCATGTGTTCGCCATACTCATTCACCGTTGTGCTGGGCTGCACGTTGTCTCTCGGCATGAGATATACGTCCTCGTCCCAATCACTGCTGCTATCATGATCTGTTAGTGTCTGCTGTTCCAAGTCCGTCACTACGATCCAGTGCTCCGAATTGCTCGACGGTTCTGAACTCGACGATCCAGACTCAGCTGTCCACTCTTGCCCAGTACTAAACCACGACCCCTCATCATCCACAAACCAGTCACTCATGACTTCAAGCTATCACCACAAAGCAAACATTAGGGTTCCTATTCAACACAATCTATCCCATGGATGATCCGCATCCATCTATTCTATGGATGATCAACACCCATAGACACCTCAAACATGGCTTACCACATTGCACAATGTTACCATAACCTCTATACTGACCATGCAACAATCAAACAAGAACATGCATGATCAATCAGAAATTATAAGCAACATCAAGCAATGCTTAACCACAACCTAAACATTCTACCTATATGCTGCAGACAGACCAGATTACCTAAGGTAGTTTTTGCGACTCCTTTTTGACTCGATAAAACGTTTTAAAATCCTTGTTCCCGAGCATGATCATGAACCATGCTCTGATACCACCATTTGTAACACCCCCGAACCGTCCTAGGCACAGACGTTCCGAGAAGCGCCACAAAATGTCGATGTTCGCCGAATAGGCCATCCCAGACTAAGAACAAATCAGAGCCCAGGTCAGCCCGTTCCACGAACTCGACCCTCTTGACCAAAGCCTAAGGCTTGCCAACCCGTACTTCGGTCAGGAGTTGTGTTAGCCCGGACCAAGCTAATATCATTGGAACATAAGGTCTTTACATAAAACTTTCCTTTATTAAAATATCAGAGTGCTTACAAAATCCGACTTAAAAACATGCGGATCGATCCTTAGTTCCAAACCAAACAACAAACCATAATTTTACAAAAACATACCACAAAACTATTCTGGCGCCTACTGCCTGCAGCGGTCCGCTCTACTTCACACCTCTACGGTCACCTGAAAACATTAAACAAAAGGAATGAGTAATCTAATATTACTCAGTGAGTCTAGGACCTCTATACAAGGGGGATTCCCTAAACTCCAAACACAAACGCCGCGGGCTAACCCCGCCTCACCTGCATTGAGGTTAGCACAACACATAACATATGCAATCACACACAATAATGATGCTATAGCCTTAAGACTAACCGTACCCCAATCAAACAAGAACAGGTACGATCAATCCAAGACTATAACAACATACAAACAAGCAATCTATATGCAATGCCCATGCAAACCTAGACAAGTATCTAATACTTGTTTTCTATATGCAATAAGGCGCCTAGGTGCATTAGCCACATTCTCTGCCCACGCCTGTGAAGGTTCACGCTCATCCGGAATCACACAGAAACTAGATGAACGCCTTCACCCGGGCACTACAGTCCATCGCGGTACCCGGTTCATCCTTCCATCTATTGGCCTTACTGGCGCACCATGCCAATGTCTGGTTGGATCCCATATCGTCATATGGTACCATACTCGGCCAAGGCAGCTGACCAGGTTATCCTCCGAGTCTTCCTCCCTTCATGCACAGCCTCCTCGCTGCCAATCCGGTTGGGCTCTGACGTGCGAGAATGCGCTTGACTACACCTTCCTAGACAACATGTGGTTAGACACGCCACATGTTCTCAGTACTTAGCATATGGGCCTTTACGCACCACTATGCCTCATACCACCGGTTCTGCGGCAGAGCTTCCCTTGCCTCGGAAGAGTACCCACACGAACCTCGAAAGATCTGGCGGCTCAGCCGTCCGTGATCTTTCCACATCGGAGTCATACTCAACATATGGGCCTTACGCACCACCATGTTAGTATGCACTCGAGGTTTAGCGGCATAGCCATGCTATAACCCCACAACCGATGCATCTATGAGATTTGGCGGCATAGCCATCCACAATCTCACATCACCTAATGTATAGATATGCATCTACACTAACAAGATCTGATGGCATAACCTTCCCCGAAGGTTACCCATCACAATCTTACACAGAAAAGAGATCTGTTGGCATATCCTTCCCGGAAGGTTACCCAACACAACCTCACACACAAAAGAGATCTGGCGGCCTAACCTTCCCCGAAGGTTACCCGACACAACCTCACAACACAAGAGATTGACGGCATAACTTCTCTCCCTAGAAGATTACCCATCACAACCTCACAACAATGCAAACCTGCATATAAACACACAAGAGATCTGACGGCATAACTTCTCTCTAGAAGATTATCCATCACAACCTCACAACACATTATATAAATTTCTGCAGCATAACTCTCCACAATTTTTACTAAACCTTATTGTTTAGAGAGTTATACTACAGAACCAATAACCAATATGAACAGAAAGCATCTCCTATGCTTTGGTGTTCATACAACCTGCATACACAAACAAAGATCCAAAAGACTAAAACTATAACACCAAGACTCACCACTTTAAGAAGACTTCAAGATCCTCCTAGCTTTCCTTAAGCTTTGATCTTGACCTACTCTAATCTTCCACTAACCTCACTTAATTAAGAAAACTTTCTTAATTACTCTCTAATCACTTTTCAGGTGCTCTCTAGCTTTGGGAATGGAATGGTTTGGACTTGGGGTGGAGGAGCGTATTTATAGGAGTTCAGGAGGCTGCCTGGCTTCTTGGGACGTCTCCAGTCATGCGCAGACACATGGAGACCTAGGCCTAGCATAGCTTTGCTTGGTGGCAACCTACACTGCCTCAGAATGCGACATGTGATGTGCGGGATCAGGTTTTCCCTTTTCCTATCCCTGATTCTGCAAGTGCACAGGTCAAAGTAGTAAACGGGTATCGAACACAAGGAGCAGATAAGTACACTTCGAATTGCAAGTCTAATTAGCTAGAAAACAAGTATGATTTAGGGTTTTGATGTAACTAACAAACTAAATAAAGCAGTAAACGGTTTATGAAAATCAATGTGGGAAACGCTAGGCAATGAGAAACTCGCAGAGATTCAAGGTTAACAAGATATTAGAAGGTTCGCTAGGGTTTGCGCTATCTAGAACTCAGGTCACGATTGTATGATCTTTCCACTGTCGAGGCTCCGACCCCTTTGTTAATCTACCTAGTCGCTAAACTTTTGGTATGTCCCTAGGTGATTAAATCAAGCAATAGTTCGTTCAAGACCCAATTGTTCACAACCCCGCATAGATCAACTTTCGCAGTCTATGAAGTTTTGCTCACCAAATACTTAGTTCAGGTTATATAGCAAGCTTTTGGAGAGTATATGAAACCTAAGATCTGATGCTAGTTGATCAGAAAAGCAAGCAGCAATGAATTCAAGCAGAGGCGAAGATGCGATATGATAAACCCTATGTGACTTCTAACAACCTATCAAACCATGAACTCTTTGATAGATCTCACAACCTAACTAGTGAATTACTCAGACATAATCAAAGCAAAAACACAAAGAGATGAAGAAAACATGATTGCAATAAAACTCAAAGTATGAAATCGAAATACAAGGCGGCTCTCTTTTCACAAGAGGCTAAAAATCTATATATATAGTGCTAGGTCTTTCTAGAGGCGGCTTAGGGTTAAGCCGGGCTTGAAAATATGAAATTGGGCTTCAAAAGGGCTTCGGGTCGACCGCGGCGTTGGGACGGTCGTGCGGGACGATCGGCCGGACAATCGGGTCGTGGCCGAGTCGGAACGGTCGGGGCCGGATGGATTCACGGTCGGCCGGCGTGGTCGGCGGACGAAGATTTGGCCGATGGTTTCTCGGCCGGACGTGGGACGTTATTTCCCGGCTCGGACGGATGCATCGGCCGTGGTACGCGAACGGGTTGCGCGGCCGCGAGGCCTTGTTCCCGGCTCGCGCGGCATGGTCGTGCGCGGCGTGGCGTGACGTTTGCTTGGCCGACCGCGGGCAATGTTTCCCGGGTCGTGTTGCGTGATCGGCCGGTTTGAACTTTGGCCGAGACTTCAGACGGACGGATATGGCTTTGGCCGAGCGCAACAATTGTTTCTCGGCCAGCCGGACTGCGCGGTTGGGCGCTGTTTCTCGATAGAGCCGTCTGGACAGTCTCCACTCTTTTGGTTGTAACTCCTTTTCTACTCATCCAAATTAGGCCGTTCCAGTTGCGTTGGAAAGTTAACTCAATCAGAGCACGCAGGGAACTGGTCTTGATGAAATCCATTGAGTAGATCTTTTTCTGGGCCCTCTTAAAGTTGGTGCTTGTGCATGGAGCGGCTTGAAGTGCAAATCCTATGGTTTTGCTCCAAAATGCATCATTTCACCTGTTTAGACTCTAGACACTATAAACACAGTAAAACTACCTTTTTAGATAGAAAACCTGCCAAAAACCATTAGAAAACAATACTAAAACAGTATAAAAAGTGGGTAAATTAGAGGTATATCAACATGCAGGTGATCTAGGCTAGGTAGCTTTGATTGGTGGCCTCTAGGGCGTCTCAGGACATGACACACGTCATTCCTATCCTCTCTCAATGCTCATCCAATGAGCCGACTTCCCCCAAGCATGTTGTGTGATCGTCCGATTGGTTATAACTCATCTTATCCATTAAGATGCTGGGTGCTTCTGTCTGATTGGTCATCTCTTGATCCAATCCGTTTCTGCATCTCTACACTTGCTTCTCATCCACTCCTGAAGCTTCTCCTCTCTCTCAGTGGTTGGTGTTGCATCCTGATTCGTCCAAGTCAATTTCGTCTCCATTGAGCACTTCTGTGTCTCCGTCTGACTGGTTTGGACAATCCTTGTCTTTCATGAGCAGCTGGGTGTCTCCCCCTGATAGCATTAGGTATTCTTGGAGTTTATCCACGCCCTCTCTCCTCCATAGCAGCTGGTGTCGTTGCCCAATTAGTTTAGGCTTGCTTCGTCCTCATTCAGTAGCTGGATGTTGTTACATGATTGGCCCGTCTTAGAAGCTGCTGTGTATCTCCATCTGATTCGTCCATTTCTGGATAAGATCATCCAATAAGAATGCTTATCCACGGCCTCACTCTCTCCTAGCAGGTAGTGTTGACGCACGATTGGTCCAACACAATTTCGTCCCATTCCAATAGCTCAATGTCTCTACTTGATTGGCTGAATGGTTTTGGCTCCATTGTAGTAGCTGCATGTCTTCTCCATATTGGTTATGATCATCCTTATCTTCTCCAAAGTAGCTGGTGTCACCACTTGATTGGCTTAGAACAAGATTACTCCAATGTACGTTTCCTCGTCCAGAGGGTTTCGTACGTTTCCCTGTCCGGAGGGTTTCGTCCTCGTCTCCTATTTTAATCCTTCTCTCATTTCCATGTTTCTGAGCTTCCACATAGTTGCTTGGAAATGTGCAGAATACCTCCATCCCGAACATTTACGCTTCTTGCAGTCGTTGTGGGATAGATCTTGGCCGTCCGTCCCATCTCTCAATCTGCTCGTCCGATTTGCATTCTGCTTCGACCAAACTTCTTAGAATGGTTTCTTATGTCGTCCAAACTCTTCTCTTCTTGATTTGGAGAACTTTGATATTTCGTCGTCCTGTTGACTCTTCCCATGTTCGTACAATGATCGTCCCACCTGGACAATCTTGCTGTATCTTCACTTCTGCTCGATCGTTCTTGATCCTGTCTTGATCCAAGTCTTCGTTGTGATCTCTGGTTTAGATCCCACGTCTTTGTCTTCCAATCCCAGAGTGTTGATCTTCCCATCCCGGCCTTTGGGATGTTTTAGGTCTTGATACGGGGTATCACACTTTCGCCCTTCTTCCACCGCTAGAGAGCCATATGAGCCTGACCTTGGTGAGTTCTCACTAGACTCAGAGCTTGGTTCAGAAGGCGATGACCCCATAGATGAGGAAGAGAGTTCTTCTCACTGCCACACATAGTCATCTCAAGTGGTACTTAGTGCAATGGACACTTACAAATCTCCATTTTCTATCCCTATCTCATTTTAATGAATTTTTTTTATTTTTCTTTTACTTTGAATATTACCTCTCACCTTAATGTGATTTGCTTTCACCGGGACGGTGCAAGTTAAGTCTGGGGGGAGTTTTATTGTGTTACTAATGCATTTTTCTTTCTTTTCTTATGTTTTATTCACTTTGTTTCATGTTTTTCAAAAAGTTTTATTGAGTCAAAAACCAGTCCGGAAGTTATGAACTTGCTTTGAGAATTGAGAGTGTTGTGCTAACAATCCATGACCCTAGAGCAGAAACCAGCTAAAGGCACAAGCCTAACAGAAGCTCTTACAGTGGATCGACATGCTAGCTCAGCAAAATTTCTAAGGTAACCAAGCAATCTAGAGTTAACCTCACCCTTAATCAATCTTAATACTCTTGTCAAGGGGGTTGGCATACATGTCGACAGTTCCTTGCTTGATTTTCAATAAGATTTGTCTAATCTTTAAAGAGTTCTCCTCTCTCTCCCATCCCAAATGGTAAGTAATGTTTATGAGAAAAAGCTCAAAGAGCACAAGGAAAACAAGTAAGCATGAGGAATGCATATGTCTGTACCTTCATGTCTTATGGAATACCTTAGTCAAACAAGGAACAAGCTAAAGACTTATCCTGTGGTTGAAAGAAGGGTCAATAGAAAAAATAAAATGATACCCTAGAAAAGTAGGGAGAAATTGACCTTTCAAAGTTCTGATGTGAGAAAGAGAGAGGAAAAGAACTCATTGCACTTAAAGACAATCTTGGAGAAGATCAAGTGGGTAAGAACAAGTTCAATTGATCGATGTCCCTTGATAAAGAACTCACGCTTTAAATTTATGCAAGAGGTTAGCAATAGAGAGTTTGGATTGCTGGATGAGACTAGTTGGGTTGGTATTGTTCGCTAAACTTGCAGGGTGTATGTGAAGCTAACCTTATGTTGTCTATGTTCTTAGTGGAATACAGGAAAGGAACCTTTCACAGGATATTCAAAAGAGCAAGGGAGTTTCCACGTTTTCAAACCTCTTTCACGGATTAGATTCTTTTTGCTTGGGGACAAGCAAAGATCTAAGTCTGGGGGAGTTGATATACCTCTATTTTACATGCTTTTTATACTGTTTTAGTATTGTTTTCTAATGGTTTGTCGCAGGTTGGACCTAATCTTGCTAGGTTGGCGCCGGCTTTTGGCTTGGATTGTGCGGATTGGGCTTCTAAACGGGTTCGGGTCGACGACAGCGTTCAGACGGTCAATCGGCTGGTGTGGTCGGACTGTTGATGGAATGGTCGATGGTTTCTCGGCCGGACGTGGGACGTTGTTTCCCGGCTCGGACAGAACCATCGGCCGTGGTACGCGAGATAGGTTACGCGGCCGCGAGGCTTTGTTTCCCGGCTCGCGCGGCATGGTCGTGCGCGGCGAGGCGTGGACGGTCGTGGCGTGGCCGACTGCGGGTCTTAGTTTCCCGGGTCGTGATGCATGATCGGCCGAACGGTTTTGAACTTTGGCCGAGACTTCAGACGGACGGACGCAATTTTGGCCGAGAGCGGAACATGCGTTCCTCGGCCGGCCGTTCTGCGCGGTTTGGGCGCCGATTCTCGATAGATCGGCTTTGGACAGTCTTCGCTGTTTTGGCTATAAGTCCTTTTCTACTCATCCAAATGAGGCCGTTCCAGTTGCGTTGGAAAGTTAACTCAATCAGAGCACGCAGGGAACTAGTCTTGATGAAATCCATTGAGTAGATCGTTTTCTAGCTCCATCCAAAGTTGATGCAGTGGCATTGAACTGGTTTGAAGTCCGGCACTACAAGAAAACAGCGTGAAACTGATGGAGAAAATTGTCGATCAACCGTCGGAAACCATCTATATCGACGGATTTCCGACCGTTATAATTCGTCAATTACAAGTCGTCGGAAAAACAACATTCGTCGGAAATCCGTCGTAAATAACCGTCGGAATCCGTCGAAAATTATTAACGACGGATTACCGAGAGTTTATCGACAACCATCATGGTCGGGATGTTCATCAATAATCTGTCGATAGTAAGCCGTCGGAACCCGTCGAAACAGTTTCCCGGCGGAATACTGAGAGATTATCCGCAATGGTCCTGATCGGGAAATCTGTCGATAATCCGTCAGAAAATGATTCCGTCGGAAAGTCATCGCTTATTTTCTCAACGGAAATTTGTCGGAAATTTATCGCAAATATATCCGACGAATTGTAGACGGAATTAATCAAAATTTTCCCGACGGATTTTGTATTCCTCATTAAACCGTCGGAAATGTTTCCTGTGATTTACGACGGACTTCATGCCTGTTGAAACACTGTCGGAAATATTTCCCTATATACGATGGAAATAAAATTTGTCGCTAAACCATCGAAAATATCCCAATAATTCCGACGAGTTCTAATCCGTCGGAAATTGCCGACGGATTACCGACCGTTTTTGTGCTGTTGAAAACCGTCGGAAATCCATCGAAAAATTACTGGGGCGTGGTGGTGGAACATAAATGGGACCTTTAGCAAATCTGTAGAGGAAAGCTCCTTTGTATCCATTCCAAGTCTTGAAAGCATGTTGGGCGTTGAACTTAGCCCATTCTTTGGCTTGTCCAGCTAAAGATAGTTGGAAAAGTTGTATCTTCTTGGGGTTATCTCCAACTCCATAGTCGTGGCAAAGCTGCTCAAAGTTGCATAGATGCTCCTTTGCACACTCTGAAGTAGAATTGTAGAAAGGGTTTCTCTCCACATGCTTGATTAGCTCTTCAAGATGGGGTGGTATGCCTCCCCATTCTTCTTCTTCACGCTCTCTCAGCTGATGAGAGTAGTCTTCTTCTTCACGCTCTCTCTCCAGCTGATGAGAGTAGTGATTGTACTTGGACTTGAAAGGTGGTAGCCTTGCAAATCTCTTCAAGAAGGCTTCTCTAAAATCGATCCATGACTCGATTGTAGAGAGTGGCTCATGCTGCGCCCAATCTAGTGCTGGTCCAGCTAGTGATGTGCTGAATAGCATCATCTTCTTCTCAAAGTCAAAGACTCCATAGGAATCACAAAGATTATCAAAGTGATCCAGATGCTCTAGCGCATACTCTGAAAACAGATGATGGAATTGATCTCTCTTCACGAACTCAATCATCTCAGGGTTAATCTCCTCTTCTGGCGTGGCTAGAAGGTGTTCTTCTCTGTAAGATGCGGCTTGGCTAGATGTCTCCAGGTCGGCTGCTTCAAGGTAGGGAAGAAGTTTCTTCTTTGTCTTCAAGGAGGATAGTTTTGGAGGACTATCCCAAGAAGGTGGTGGTGCTTGAGGGCTTGACATCTCTTGTTCGTCCAAGAGGTTTCTTTGAGGTGGTATTTGGCGAAGTGGAATCGCCTTTATAGGAACAAGGACTTGTGAATCATTTTCCATATCTAACTAGGAAAGCCTGAAAAAGATCAAAAACAAAAAGGAAAAACCAAATCAAAAGGAAAAGGGAAAATAACAAAACTAAAAAGGAAAAAGATAAAACCCTAGACTAGCTCTCTTGCA
>CACVBM020001355.1:0-10876 GCA_902728155.2 Microthlaspi erraticum | reverse complement strand
TTCCACTGTCGAGGCTCCGACCCCTTTGTTAATCTACCTAGTCGCTAAACTTTTGGTATATCCTTAGGTGATTAAATCAAGCATTAGTTTGATTAAGTTCAATTGTTCACAACCTACAAGTAAATCAACTTTCGCAGTCTAAAAGAGGTTGCCCACCAAATACTAGTTCAGGCGAATGATACAGCACTATCGAGGCTCAAATCAACCCAAGTTCATATGCTTATTGGCCAGATTAACAACAAGCATTAAGTATAAGCAAAGATGGAGATTATAAGTAAAACCCTAATTGTGATCAATCATCAAACATACATGAATGCTATCCTTTGACTTCCTATCACTTAACAAGTAAACTACTCAGACATAGAGAAGGAACACGAATTCATATTCATAAGAACAGAGATTCGAATCCTCTCTAGAAAGAGCACACGCAAGAACAAAGTAAAAGCAACCAAAACTTTATTAAAGATGTAAAATATATTGTGGTCTCTCTCCTTCTTGAGTTACAAGGCTAAAAAGAAGTATTTATAATACACTAAGTATGAAAAAGCGGCTAGACCTAATCTTGCTAGGTCGGCGCCGGCTTTGGGCTTGGATTGTGCGGATTGGGCTTCAAAAACGGCTTTGGGGCGACCGCGGCGTTCAGACGGTCGGTCGGGACGATCGGCCCGACAGTCGGGTTGTGGCCGTGTCGGAACGGTCGTGGCCGGATGATTTAACGGTCGGCCGGTGTGGTCGGACGGTTGATGGAATGGTCGATGGTTTCTCGGCCGGACTTGGGACGAGCCGGAACCATCGGCCGTGGTACGCGAGATAGGTTACGCGGCCGCGAGGCTTTGTTTCCCGGCTCGCGCGGCATGGTCGTGCGCGGCGAGGCGTGGACGGTCGTGGCGTGGCCGACTGCGGGTCTTAGTTTCCCGGGTCGTGATGCATGATCGGCCGAACGGTTTTGAACTTTG
Organism: Microthlaspi erraticum; assembly: GCA_902728155.2. Taxonomy (NCBI): domain Eukaryota; kingdom Viridiplantae; phylum Streptophyta; class Magnoliopsida; order Brassicales; family Brassicaceae; genus Microthlaspi; species Microthlaspi erraticum. Next base: position 9,920 of record CACVBM020001355.1, on the reverse strand, counting down.
GCCGAGACTTCAGACGGACGGACGCAATTTTGGCCGAGAGCGGAACATGCGTTCCTCGGCCGGCCGTTCTGCGCGGTTTGGGCGTCGATTCTCGATAGATCGGCTTTGGACAGTCTTCGCTCTTTTGGCTATAAGTCCTTTTCTACTCATCCAAATGAGGCCGTTCCAGTTGCGTTGGAAAGTTAACTCAATCAGAGCACGCAGGGAACTAGTCTTGATGAAATCCATTGAGTAGATCGTTTTCTAGCTCCATCCAAAGTTGATGCAGTGGCATTGAACTGGTTTGAAGTCCGGCACTACAAGAAAACAGCGTGAAACTGATGGAGAAAATTGTCGATCAACCGTCGGAAACCATCTATATCGACGGATTTCCGACCGTTATAATTCGTCAATTACAAGTCGTCGGAAAAACAACATTCGTCGGAAATCCGTCGTAAATAACCGTCGGAATCCGTCGAAAATTATTAACGACGGATTACCGAGAGTTTATCGACAACCATCATGGTCGGGATGTTCATCAATAATCTGTCGATAGTAAGCCGTCGGAACCCGTCGAAACAGTTTCCCGGCGGAATACTGAGAGATTATCCGCAATGGTCCTGATCGGGAAATCTGTCGATAATCCGTCAGAAAATGATTCCGTCGGAAAGTCATCGCTTATTTTCTCAACGGAAATTTGTCGGAAATTTATCGCAAATATATCCGACGAATTGTAGACGGAATTAATCAAAATTTTCCCGACGGATTTTGTATTCCTCATTAAACCGTCGGAAATGTTTCCTGTGATTTACGACGGACTTCATGCCTGTTGAAACACTGTCGGAAATATTTCCCTATATACGATGGAAATAAAATTTGTCGCTAAACCATCGAAAATATCCCAATAATTCCGACGAGTTCTAATCCGTCGGAAATTGCCGACGGATTACCGACCGTTTTTGTGCTGTTGAAAACCGTCGGAAATCCATCGAAAAATTACTGGGGCGTGGTGGTGGAACATAAATGGGACCTTTAGCAAATCTGTAGAGGAAAGCTCCTTTGTATCCATTCCAAGTCTTGAAAGCATGTTGGGCGTTGAACTTAGCCCATTCTTTGGCTTGTCCAGCTAAAGATAGTTGGAAAAGTTGTATCTTCTTGGGGTTATCTCCAACTCCATAGTCGTGGCAAAGCTGCTCAAAGTTGCATAGATGCTCCTTTGCACACTCTGAAGTAGAATTGTAGAAAGGGTTTCTCTCCACATGCTTGATTAGCTCTTCAAGATGGGGTGGTATGCCTCCCCATTCTTCTTCTTCACGCTCTCTCTCCAGCTGATGAGAGTAGTGATTGTACTTGGACTTGAAAGGTGGTAGCCTTGCAAATCTCTTCAAGAAGGCTTCTCTAAAATCGATCCATGACTCGATTGTAGAGAGTGGCTCATGCTGCGCCCAATCTAGTGCTGGTCCAGCTAGTGATGTGCTGAATAGCATCATCTTCTTCTCAAAGTCAAAGACTCCATAGGAATCACAAAGATTATCAAAGTGATCCAGATGCTCTAGCGCATACTCTGAAAACAGATGATGGAATTGATCTCTCTTCACGAACTCAATCATCTCAGGGTTAATCTCCTCTTCTGGCGTGGCTAGAAGGTGTTCTTCTCTGTAAGATGCGGCTTGGCTAGATGTCTCCAGGTCGGCTGCTTCAAGGTAGGGAAGAAGTTTCTTCTTTGTCTTCAAGGAGGATAGTTTTGGAGGACTATCCCAAGAAGGTGGTGGTGCTTGAGGGCTTGACATCTCTTGTTCGTCCAAGAGGTTTCTTTGAGGTGGTATTTGGCGAAGTGGAATCGCCTTTATAGGAACAAGGACTTGTGAATCATTTTCCATATCTAACTAGGAAAGCCTGAAAAAGATCAAAAACAAAAAGGAAAAACCAAATCAAAAGGAAAAGGGAAAATAACAAAACTAAAAAGGAAAAAGATAAAACCCTAGACTAGCTCTCTTGCAGGAACTTGTAGGTGACGAATTGGTCCCCGGCAACGGCGCCAAAAACTTGATCGCGGGATCAGGTCTTCCCCTTTCCTATCCCTGATTCTGTAAGTGCACAGGTCAGAAGTAGTAAACGGGTATCGAACACGAGGACCAGATTGCACACTACAAGCTATAAGTTCGAGATCGAGCTAGGGCAAAAGTATAAGGTTTGGTTGAGTGCAGTAAGAGTAAAGGCATGCAAGTTTCAAATAGAATAAGATCAATAGGAGAAAAGGGCTAAGCAATAGGATAGTCTTAAGATAAGCAATTCATGAAGCAAGAAATCAATCAATTAGGGTTACTGCAATTAGGTGTCATTCTAGAACTTGAAACACTAAGGTATGATCATTCCACTGTCGAGGCTCCGACCCCTTTGTTAATCTACCTAGTCGCTAAACTTTTGGTATATCCTTAGGTGATTAAATCAAGCATTAGTTTGATTAAGTTCAATTGTTCACAACCTACAAGTAAATCAACTTTCGCAGTCTAAAAGAGGTTGCCCACCAAATACTAGTTCAGGCGAATGATACAGCACTATCGAGGCTCAAATCAACCCAAGTTCATATGCTTATTGGCCAGATTAACAACAAGCATTAAGTATAAGCAAAGATGGAGATTATAAGTAAAACCCTAATTGTGATCAATCATCAAACATACATGAATGCTATCCTTTGACTTCCTATCACTTAACAAGTAAACTACTCAGACATAGAGAAGGAACACGAATTCATATTCATAAGAACAGAGATTCGAATCCTCTCTAGAAAGAGCACAAGCAAGAACAAAGTAAAAGCAACCAAAACTTTATTAAAGATGTAAAATATATTGTGGTCTCTCTCCTTCTTGAGTTACAAGGCTAAAAAGAAGTATTTATAATACACTAAGTATGAAAAAGCGGCTAGACCTAATCTTGCTAGGTCGGCGCCGGCTTTGGGCTTGGATTGTGCGGATTGGGCTTCAAAAACGGCTTTGGGGCGACCGCGGCGTTCAGACGGTCGGTCGGGACGATCGGCCCGACAGTCGGGTTGTGGCCGTGTCGGAACGGTCGTGGCCGGATGATTTAACGGTCGGCCGGTGTGGTCGGACGGTTGATGGAATGGTCGATGGTTTCTCGGCCGGACTTGGGACGAGCCGGAACCATCGGCCGTGGTACGCGAGATAGGTTACGCGGCCGCGAGGCTTTGTTTCCCGGCTCGCGCGGCATGGTCGTGCGCGGCGAGGCGTGGACGGTCGTGGCGTGGCCGACTGCGGGTCTTAGTTTCCCGGGTCGTGATGCATGATCGGCCGAACGGTTTTGAACTTTGGCCGAGACTTCAGACGGACGGACGCAATTTTGGCCGAGAGCGGAACATGCGTTCCTCGGCCGGCCGTTCTGCGCGGTTTGGGCGTCGATTCTCGATAGATCGGCTTTGGACAGTCTTCGCTCTTTTGGCTATAAGTCCTTTTCTACTCATCCAAATGAGGCCGTTCCAGTTGCGTTGGAAAGTTAACTCAATCAGAGCACGCAGGGAACTAGTCTTGATGAAATCCATTGAGTAGATCGTTTTCTAGCTCCATCCAAAGTTGATGCAGTGGCATTGAACTGGTTTGAAGTCCGGCACTACAAGAAAACAGCGTGAAACTGATGGAGAAAATTGTCGATCAACCGTCGGAAACCATCTATATCGACGGATTTCCGACCGTTATAATTCGTCAATTACAAGTCGTCGGAAAAACAACATTCGTCGGAAATCCGTCGTAAATAACCGTCGGAATCCGTCGAAAATTATTAACGACGGATTACCGAGAGTTTATCGACAACCATCATGGTCGGGATGTTCATCAATAATCTGTCGATAGTAAGCCGTCGGAACCCGTCGAAACAGTTTCCCGGCGGAATACTGAGAGATTATCCGCAATGGTCCTGATCGGGAAATCTGTCGATAATCCGTCAGAAAATGATTCCGTCGGAAAGTCATCGCTTATTTTCTCAACGGAAATTTGTCGGAAATTTATCGCAAATATATCCGACGAATTGTAGACGGAATTAATCAAAATTTTCCCGACGGATTTTGTATTCCTCATTAAACCGTCGGAAATGTTTCCTGTGATTTACGACGGACTTCATGCCTGTTGAAACACTGTCGGAAATATTTCCCTATATACGATGGAAATAAAATTTGTCGCTAAACCATCGAAAATATCCCAATAATTCCGACGAGTTCTAATCCGTCGGAAATTGCCGACGGATTACCGACCGTTTTTGTGCTGTTGAAAACCGTCGGAAATCCATCGAAAAATTACTGGGGCGTGGTGGTGGAACATAAATGGGACCTTTAGCAAATCTGTAGAGGAAAGCTCCTTTGTATCCATTCCAAGTCTTGAAAGCATGTTGGGCGTTGAACTTAGCCCATTCTTTGGCTTGTCCAGCTAAAGATAGTTGGAAAAGTTGTATCTTCTTGGGGTTATCTCCAACTCCATAGTCGTGGCAAAGCTGCTCAAAGTTGCATAGATGCTCCTTTGCACACTCTGAAGTAGAATTGTAGAAAGGGTTTCTCTCCACATGCTTGATTAGCTCTTCAAGATGGGGTGGTATGCCTCCCCATTCTTCTTCTTCACGCTCTCTCTCCAGCTGATGAGAGTAGTGATTGTACTTGGACTTGAAAGGTGGTAGCCTTGCAAATCTCTTCAAGAAGGCTTCTCTAAAATCGATCCATGACTCGATTGTAGAGAGTGGCTCATGCTGCGCCCAATCTAGTGCTGGTCCAGCTAGTGATGTGCTGAATAGCATCATCTTCTTCTCAAAGTCAAAGACTCCATAGGAATCACAAAGATTATCAAAGTGATCCAGATGCTCTAGCGCATACTCTGAAAACAGATGATGGAATTGATCTCTCTTCACGAACTCAATCATCTCAGGGTTAATCTCCTCTTCTGGCGTGGCTAGAAGGTGTTCTTCTCTGTAAGATGCGGCTTGGCTAGATGTCTCCAGGTCGGCTGCTTCAAGGTAGGGAAGAAGTTTCTTCTTTGTCTTCAAGGAGGATAGTTTTGGAGGACTATCCCAAGAAGGTGGTGGTGCTTGAGGGCTTGACATCTCTTGTTCGTCCAAGAGGTTTCTTTGAGGTGGTATTTGGCGAAGTGGAATCGCCTTTATAGGAACAAGGACTTGTGAATCATTTTCCATATCTAACTAGGAAAGCCTGAAAAAGATCAAAAACAAAAAGGAAAAACCAAATCAAAAGGAAAAGGGAAAATAACAAAACTAAAAAGGAAAAAGATAAAACCCTAGACTAGCTCTCTTGCAGGAACTTGTAGGTGACAAATTGGTCCCCGGCAACGGCGCCAAAAACTTGATCGCGGGATCAGGTCTTCCCCTTTCCTATCCCTGATTCTGTAAGTGCACAGGTCAGAAGTAGTAAACGGGTATCGAACACGAGGACCAGATTGCACACTACAAGCTATAAGTTCGAGATCGAGCTAGGGCAAAAGTATAAGGTTTGGTTGAGTGCAGTAAGAGTAAAGGCATGCAAGTTTCAAATAGAATAAGATCAATAGGAGAAAAGGGCTAAGCAATAGGATAGTCTTAAGATAAGCAATTCATGAAGCAAGAAATCAATCAATTAGGGTTACTGCAATTAGGTGTCATTCTAGAACTTGAAACACTAAGGTATGATCATTCCACTGTCGAGGCTCCGACCCCTTTGTTAATCTACCTAGTCGCTAAACTTTTGGTATATCCTTAGGTGATTAAATCAAGCATTAGTTTGATTAAGTTCAATTGTTCACAACCTACAAGTAAATCAACTTTCGCAGTCTAAAAGAGGTTGCCCACCAAATACTAGTTCAGGCGAATGATACAGCACTATCGAGGCTCAAATCAACCCAAGTTCATATGCTTATTGGCCAGATTAACAACAAGCATTAAGTATAAGCAAAGATGGAGATTATAAGTAAAACCCTAATTGTGATCAATCATCAAACATACATGAATGCTATCCTTTGACTTCCTATCACTTAACAAGTAAACTACTCAGACATAGAGAAGGAACACGAATTCATATTCATAAGAACAGAGATTCGAATCCTCTCTAGAAAGAGCACAAGCAAGAACAAAGTAAAAGCAACCAAAACTTTATTAAAGATGTAAAATATATTGTGGTCTCTCTCCTTCTTGAGTTACAAGGCTAAAAAGAAGTATTTATAATACACTAAGTATGAAAAAGCGGCTAGACCTAATCTTGCTAGGTCGGCGCCGGCTTTGGGCTTGGATTGTGCGGATTGGGCTTCAAAAACGGCTTTGGGGCGACCGCGGCGTTCAGACGGTCGGTCGGGACGATCGGCCCGACAGTCGGGTTGTGGCCGTGTCGGAACGGTCGTGGCCGGATGATTTAACGGTCGGCCGGTGTGGTCGGACGGTTGATGGAATGGTCGATGGTTTCTCGGCCGGACTTGGGACGAGCCGGAACCATCGGCCGTGGTACGCGAGATAGGTTACGCGGCCGCGAGGCTTTGTTTCCCGGCTCGCGCGGCATGGTCGTGCGCGGCGAGGCGTGGACGGTCGTGGCGTGGCCGACTGCGGGTCTTAGTTTCCCGGGTCGTGATGCATGATCGGCCGAACGGTTTTGAACTTTGGCCGAGACTTCAGACGGACGGACGCAATTTTGGCCGAGAGCGGAACATGCGTTCCTCGGCCGGCCGTTCTGCGCGGTTTGGGCGTCGATTCTCGATAGATCGGCTTTGGACAGTCTTCGCTCTTTTGGCTATAAGTCCTTTTCTACTCATCCAAATGAGGCCGTTCCAGTTGCGTTGGAAAGTTAACTCAATCAGAGCACGCAGGGAACTAGTCTTGATGAAATCCATTGAGTAGATCGTTTTCTAGCTCCATCCAAAGTTGATGCAGTGGCATTGAACTGGTTTGAAGTCCGGCACTACAAGAAAACAGCGTGAAACTGATGGAGAAAATTGTCGATCAACCGTCGGAAACCATCTATATCGACGGATTTCCGACCGTTATAATTCGTCAATTACAAGTCGTCGGAAAAACAACATTCGTCGGAAATCCGTCGTAAATAACCGTCGGAATCCGTCGAAAATTATTAACGACGGATTACCGAGAGTTTATCGACAACCATCATGGTCGGGATGTTCATCAATAATCTGTCGATAGTAAGCCGTCGGAACCCGTCGAAACAGTTTCCCGGCGGAATACTGAGAGATTATCCGCAATGGTCCTGATCGGGAAATCTGTCGATAATCCGTCAGAAAATGATTCCGTCGGAAAGTCATCGCTTATTTTCTCAACGGAAATTTGTCGGAAATTTATCGCAAATATATCCGACGAATTGTAGACGGAATTAATCAAAATTTTCCCGACGGATTTTGTATTCCTCATTAAACCGTCGGAAATGTTTCCTGTGATTTACGACGGACTTCATGCCTGTTGAAACACTGTCGGAAATATTTCCCTATATACGATGGAAATAAAATTTGTCGCTAAACCATCGAAAATATCCCAATAATTCCGACGAGTTCTAATCCGTCGGAAATTGCCGACGGATTACCGACCGTTTTTGTGCTGTTGAAAACCGTCGGAAATCCATCGAAAAATTACTGGGGCGTGGTGGTGGAACATAAATGGGACCTTTAGCAAATCTGTAGAGGAAAGCTCCTTTGTATCCATTCCAAGTCTTGAAAGCATGTTGGGCGTTGAACTTAGCCCATTCTTTGGCTTGTCCAGCTAAAGATAGTTGGAAAAGTTGTATCTTCTTGGGGTTATCTCCAACTCCATAGTCGTGGCAAAGCTGCTCAAAGTTGCATAGATGCTCCTTTGCACACTCTGAAGTAGAATTGTAGAAAGGGTTTCTCTCCACATGCTTGATTAGCTCTTCAAGATGGGGTGGTATGCCTCCCCATTCTTCTTCTTCACGCTCTCTCTCCAGCTGATGAGAGTAGTGATTGTACTTGGACTTGAAAGGTGGTAGCCTTGCAAATCTCTTCAAGAAGGCTTCTCTAAAATCGATCCATGACTCGATTGTAGAGAGTGGCTCATGCTGCGCCCAATCTAGTGCTGGTCCAGCTAGTGATGTGCTGAATAGCATCATCTTCTTCTCAAAGTCAAAGACTCCATAGGAATCACAAAGATTATCAAAGTGATCCAGATGCTCTAGCGCATACTCTGAAAACAGATGATGGAATTGATCTCTCTTCACGAACTCAATCATCTCAGGGTTAATCTCCTCTTCTGGCGTGGCTAGAAGGTGTTCTTCTCTGTAAGATGCGGCTTGGCTAGATGTCTCCAGGTCGGCTGCTTCAAGGTAGGGAAGAAGTTTCTTCTTTGTCTTCAAGGAGGATAGTTTTGGAGGACTATCCCAAGAAGGTGGTGGTGCTTGAGGGCTTGACATCTCTTGTTCGTCCAAGAGGTTTCTTTGAGGTGGTATTTGACGAAGTGGAATCGCCTTTATAGGAACAAGGACTTGTGAATCATTTTCCATATCTAACTAGGAAAGCCTGAAAAAGATCAAAAACAAAAAGGAAAAACCAAATCAAAAGGAAAAGGGAAAATAACAAAACTAAAAAGGAAAAAGATAAAACCCTAGACTAGCTCTCTTGCAGGAACTTGTAGGTGACAAATTGGTCCCCGGCAACGGCGCCAAAAACTTGATCGCGGGATCAGGTCTTCCCCTTTCCTATCCCTGATTCTGTAAGTGCACAGGTCAGAAGTAGTAAACGGGTATCGAACACGAGGACCAGATTGCACACTACAAGCTATAAGTTCGAGATCGAGCTAGGGCAAAAGTATAAGGTTTGGTTGAGTGCAGTAAGAGTAAAGGCATGCAAGTTTCAAATAGAATAAGATCAATAGGAGAAAAGGGCTAAGCAATAGGATAGTCTTAAGATAAGCAATTCATGAAGCAAGAAATCAATCAATTACGGTTACTGCAATTAGGTGTCATTCTAGAACTTGAAACACTAAGGTATGATCATTCCACTGTCGAGGCTCCGACCCCTTTGTTAATCTACCTAGTCGCTAAACTTTTGGTATATCCTTAGGTGATTAAATCAAGCATTAGTTTGATTAAGTTCAATTGTTCACAACCTACAAGTAAATCAACTTTCGCAGTCTAAAAGAGGTTGCCCACCAAATACTAGTTCAGGCGAATGATACAGCACTATCGAGGCTCAAATCAACCCAAGTTCATATGCTTATTGGCCAGATTAACAACAAGCATTAAGTATAAGCAAAGATGGAGATTATAAGTAAAACCCTAATTGTGATCAATCATCAAGCATACATGAATGCTATCCTTTGACTTCCTATCACTTAACAAGTAAACTACTCAGACATAGAGAAGGAACACGAATTCATATTCATAAGAACAGAGATTCGAATCCTCTCTAGAAAGAGCACACGCAAGAACAAAGTAAAAGCAACCAAAACTTTATTAAAGATGTAAAATATATTGTGGTCTCTCTCCTTCTTGAGTTACAAGGCTAAAAAGAAGTATTTATAATACACTAAGTATGAAAAAGCGGCTAGACCTAATCTTGCTAGGTCGGCGCCGGCTTTGGGCTTGGATTGTGCGGATTGGGCTTCAAAAACGGCTTTGGGGCGACCGCGGCGTTCAGACGGTCGGTCGGGACGATCGGCCGACAGTCGGGTTGTGGCCGTGTCGGAACGGTCGTGGCCGGATGATTTAACGGTCGGCCGGTGTGGTCGGACGGTTGATGGAATGGTCGATGGTTTCTCGGCCGGACTTGGGACGAGCCGGAACCATCGGCCGTGGTACGCGAGATAGGTTACGCGGCCGCGAGGCTTTGTTTCCCGGCTCGCGCGGCATGGTCGTGCGCGGCGAGGCGTGGACGGTCGTGGCGTGGCCGACTGCGGGTCTTAGTTTCCCGGGTCGTGATGCATGATCGGCCGAACGGTTTTGAACTTTA
>CACVBM020001354.1:9710-61143 GCA_902728155.2 Microthlaspi erraticum | reverse complement strand
TTTTTTTTTTTTTAGTTAAACGATATCTCATTTGAAATTCTTGTTTTTTTTTTGTTCTAACCTCAATGCTATTATTATTTTATACTTTTTGTCTTTTGATTTTATTTCTAATATTAGACAATTATTAGAATTAATATTCGAAATGACTATTCGAATAGAATTTTTTAGAATTATTCGAACTTCAAATCTACGAAGTTAGTTTATAATCTTTTTCCATTGCACATTGTAGAATTCTAAGTTTTAATAATAATCATAAATTTATTTTCGTGGAAGTAAAAAAAAAAAGAATCGACCGTTCGACTATTTCTTCAAATTTAAGACAAAGATGAGAAAAGGAAGAACATATATATGTTATGTAATATATAACCATATTGAATTGCAAATACAAAAATAATAGAATCTTTATTGATCAGACTAAATCAATATGGATGGGGGCGAAAAAAAAAGAAAGACGATACCAAAGAAATAAGTATCTATATGTAATGAATTCAAAAGTTTCGACATAAGACAAAGTGGAAAGACATCATAATGAGATCCTAATCTCAAAGCAAAAAAGGGGATATGGCGGAATTGGTAGACGCTACGGACTTAATTGGATTGAGCCTTGGTATGGAAACCTACTAAGTGATAACTTTCAAATTCAGAGAAACCCTGGAATTAACAATGGGCAATCCTGAGCCAAATCCTGGTTTACGCGAACAAACCGGAGTTTAAAAAGCGAGAAAAAGGGATAGGTGCAGAGACTCAATGGAAGCTGTTCTAACAAATGGAGTTCAAATGGAGTTCACTACCTTGTGTTGATCAAATGATTCACTTCATAATCTGGTAGATCCTTGGCGGAACTTATTAATCGGACGAGAATAAAGATAGAGTCCCATTCTACATGTCAATACTGACAACAATGAAATTTATAGTAAGATGAAAATCCGTTGACTTTTAAAATCGTGAGGGTTCAAGTCCCTCTATCCCCACTCCCCCGCTGACACCTTAGCTTTTTTTTAGTTATTCAAAAATTCATTATCTTTTTTCATTCATCCTACGCTTTTACAAACTAAAATTTCTTTTCTTATTATATTATATACAAGTCTTGTGGGATATATCATCCACGTACAAATGAACAAGAAATATCGATTTGAATTATTTAGAATCTATATCATTTTTCATTTTAAAACTTAGAAAGTCTTCTTTTCGCGGATCCAAGAAATTCCCGGTCCAACACTTTTTTCATTTACTACTTTTTTTGCGTTTCTTTTAATTGACATAGACCTAAGCCATCTAGTAAAATGAGGATGATACTTCGGTAATCGCCGGGATAGCTCAGTTGGTAGAGCAGAGGACTGAAAATCCTCGTGTCACCAGTTCAAATCTGGTTCTTGGCATAGGATTGATTGGATTGATTAATTTTGATAAGTTTCTATCCTGCAAATTAAACGTATCCTTAGTAAAAAGGGTGCAATCATCCTTTATCCCCCTCGCTTTTTTTGTTCATGTTGTGGATCCATCCGTTCAAAAAAAATGTATAATACTTTATACATACTACATATTCGAAAGGAAAGGTTAACTGAGTTCTGTTTGAAAGAATCAAACAAGTAAAAAAAGGATCTATAGTTGAAGGGCAGAAATACCCCAAGATTCATTAGATACAATAGAAATTGTACCCCCCCCTCATTTATAGATTTCCGATCTTATTTATTCATTCCCAGTTATGTGACTAAGTTATGTGCGCGATACAAAGTTCATAATGCAGAACTCTTTTTTTTTTTAGTTCATCCTATTGGCTCGGCTTTTACGAAAAAAAAAGTATCTTTGAACTTGGAGATCAAGCTATCTATAATAATATGAATGAGATCTCAATTTTTCTGTTTGTTTGATCTAAAAAGAATCGAATTCAAAATATTCCGTGAAGGTCCGCAGTTATAGAAGCTAAGACTCGTTTTTTATCATTCAATAAGCATCTTGTATTTCATAAAAATTGGGGGCAATATAATCCTTACGTAAAGGCCACCCTATCCAACTTTCGGGCATTAAGATCCGTTTCAGTCGTGGATGGCTATCATATGTGATTCCTAACATATCATAAGATTCCCGTTCTTGAAAATCCGTACTTTTCCAAACCCAGAAAACAGATGGAATTCTAGGATTACTCCTGTGAGTAAATACTTTTATACAGACTTCTTCCGCTTGATTGACACCATATTCTATTCTCGTAAGATGATACACACTGGCTAAGAGGCCACCTGGTGCCACATCGTAGGCACATTGCGAACGTAAATAATTGTAACCATATACATATAAAATTACAGCAATAGAATGCCAATCTTCGGGCTTTATTTGTAAAGTCTCTATTCCTTGGTAATCGAAGCCCAACGATCTATGAACTAGCCCTCGTTTGGCTAGCCAAACGGACAAAGTGCCCTGCATTTTTTTTATTTCCCCCACACCCTTTTTATATAAAATAAGTATTTCACATTAGTTCTAATTTATGAAGATTTTTTTCTTATTCTCTAAAATCCTCCCTAATTCACAAATTCGTGGGGAGATACTGGACTTTTGTATTTAAAAAATGTTTCAGTAGAGATCTCTGAAGTAGATGATGGTGGATAGAGCAATTCTTGATCATAATTTCCAGCATGCGTACTGCGTACAACAAAAAACTTGTGATTGGTAGTAAAACACCGATTACCCTGTTGAGGTCTAATTCGATCCTTATAAATTTCTCTAGCTATTTTCTTACGAAGCTTTGTTATAGCGTCTATAACAGCCTCTGGTTTAGGTGGACAGCCCGGCAAATAGACATCTACAGGAATTAGCTTATCAACTCCTCGAACAGTACTATAAGAATCGGTACTGAACATCCCCCCTGTAATTGTACAGGCTCCCATAGCAATAACATACTTTGGTTCAGGCATTTGTTCATATAATCTCACTAAGGAAGGAGCCATTTTCATTGTTACTGTACCTGCTGTTAAAATAAGGTCCGCCTGTCTAGGACTCGATCTTGGTACTAGCCCATAACGATCAAAGTCAAATCGGGAGCCTATTAATGAGGCAAATTCAATGAAACAACAACTGGTACCATAAAGAAGCGGCCATAGGCTGGAAAGTCTTGACCAATTTGAAAGATCATTTAACGTAGTTGAAATAACTGAATTTTTTGTTGTTCGATCAAGTACGGGAAACTTAATGGAATTCATAATTGTTTCAATGGTTTTTTTTTTACTTTTTTTTTTTTTTTACAAGTATTCAGGAAACGAACTAAGACCATTCCAATGCTCCCTTTCGCCATGCATAAACTAAACCAAGAATTAGGATAAGCAAGAAAATGAAAGCTTCTATAAAAGCAGATACCCCCAGTACATCGAAACTCATTGCCCACGGATACAGAAAAACGGTTTCAACATCAAAAACAACAAAAACTAGAGCAAACATATAATAACGGATTCTAAATTGTAACCAAGCATCCCCGATCGGTTCTATACCGGATTCATAACTAGAAAGTTTCTCCGGCCCCTTCCTAATTGGAGATAAAACTCCGGAAATTAGAAATGCCAAAACAGAATAGCACTTGATATTATTAAAAATGCCCAGAAAATATCATATTCGTAAATTCGGTTCCCAAATTTGGTCCATTTGATGTTCCTCCCTTGGATTGAGACCGTTTCACTCATGTTTGTCCTCATAGTCATGTGTAGAACCTATTAATCCATGTTTGGGTAAGTATGGGTCCATCTAGTTCATCTTATACACTACAAGTGAGTTTCCACAATGTGGAGTCACAGAGGTACATTTCGGACTCCTTACCTCTTCCGGTTCCCAAATTTGGTCCATTTGATGTTCCTCCCTTGGATTGAGACCGTTTCACTCATGTTTGTCCTCATAGTCATGTGTAGAACCTATTAATCCTCATAGTAATGTGGAGAACCTATTAATCCATGTTTGGGTAGTATGGGTCCATCTAGTTCATCTTATACACTACAAGTGAGTTTCCACAATGTGGAGTCACAGAGGTACATTTCGGACTCCTTACCTCTTCCGGTTCCCAAATTTGGTCCATTTGATGTTCCTCCCTTGATTGAGACCGTTTCACTCATGTTTGTCCTCATAGTATGTGTAGAACCTATTAATCCATGTTTGGGTAAGTATGGGTCCATCTAGTTCATCTTATACACTACAAGTGAGTTTCCACAATGTGGAGTCACAGAGGTACATTTCGGACTCCTTACCTCTTCCGGTTCCCAAATTAGGTCCATTTGATGTTCCTCCCTTGGATTGAGACCGTTTCACTCATGTTTGTCCTCATAGTCATGTGTAGAACCTATTAATCCATGTTTGGGTAAGTATGGGTCCATCTAGTTCATCTTATACACTACAAGTGAGTTTCCACAATGTGGAGTCACAGAGGTACATTTCGGACTCCTTACCTCTTCCGGTTCCCAAATTAGGTCCATTTGATGTTCCTCCCTTGGATTGAGACCGTTTCACTCATGTTTGTCCTCATAGTCATGTGTAGAACCTATTAATCCATGTTTGGGTAAGTATGGGTCCATCTAGTTCATCTTATACACTACAAGTGAGTTTCCACAATGTGGAGTCACAGAGGTACATTTCGGACTCCTTACCTCTTCCGGTTCCCAAATTAGGTCCATTTGATGTTCCTCCCTTGGATTGAGACCGTTTCACTCATGTTTGTCCTCATAGTCATGTGTAGAACCTATTAATCCATGTTTGGGTAAGTATGGGTCCATCTAGTTCATCTTATACACTACAAGTGAGTTTCCACAATGTGGAGTCACAGAGGTACATTTCGGACTCCTTACCTCTTCCGGTTCCCAAATTAGGTCCATTTGATGTTCCTCCCTTGGATTGAGACCGTTTCATCATGTTTGTCCTCATAGTCATGTGTAGAACCTATTAATCCATGTTTGGGTAAGTATGGGTCCATCTAGTTCATCTTATACACTACAAGTGAGTTTCCACAATGTGGAGTCACAGAGGTACATTTCGGACTCCTTACCTCTTCCGGTTCCCAAATTAGGTCCATTTGATGTTCCTCCCTTGGATTGAGACCGTTTCACTCATGTTTGTCCTCATAGTCATGTGGAAACCTATTAATCCATGTTTGGGTAAGTATGGGTCCATCTAGTTCATCTTATACACTACAAGTGAGTTTCCACAATGTGGAGTCACAGAGGTACATTTCGGACTCCTTACCTCTTCCGGTTCCCAAATTTGGTCCATTTGATGTTCCTCCCTTGGATTGAGACCGTTTCACTCATGTTTGTCCTCATAGTCATGTGTAGAACCTATTAATCCATGTTTGGGTAAGTATGGGTCCATCTAGTTCATCTTATACACTACAAGTGAGTTTCCTCAATGTGGAGTCACAGAGGTACATTTCGGACTCCTTACCTCTTCCGGTTCCCAAATTGGTCCATTTGATGTTCCTCCCTTGGATTGAGACCGTTTCACTCATGTTTGTCCTCATAGTATGTGTAGAACCTATTAATCCATGTTTGGATAAGTATGGGTCCATCTAGTTCATCTTATACACTACAAGTGAGTTTCCTCAATGTGGAGTCACAGAGGTACATTTACGATGGTATTAGTATGCTCTTGAGACCTGAAACCATTTGAGATAGATAAGTTCAAGATATACCATCAAACAGATATCACAACGAATACAAGAGCAACAAGAGCAGCTTGAGATAGACTTAGATCCAAGGCATGTCACAGAGAGAAAGTGTAGTTACCTGTGATGCACATTGTCTTGTAAAAGTGAGCAACTTGAGCATCCCCTCTTGTAACAACGCGCTTGTTCGATTCCAAGCACTCAAGAAACGCCATGTCAGCTTTAAGCAGCTCTGCCTGGTCATGAGTATCATAACCAATATCATGGCAATAACAGCAATGGTCTAACCAATCAATAGGCCTCTGGTCCCATATCATCGAACCCCCATCTTTCCCACTGGACCAGTTAGGTCCACAGTAATGCCCGTATCTCGGGAAAAGCTGCGAAAGAAACGCCCTCGTCCCTGTGTGCCACGGAACCTTCGACACGTAAGGTCTAAACCGGTAAACAGTGTTCACACTGTTAAACCTTGAGGACCTGCGAGACTTGACGTGCCGTTTTAACCCTCTGTTGATAGTTGTGGGTTTCTGCTTTCCATCACCAGAATTCGCAGCCCAAGGAATCACAGAACTAAGGGACCAAGTCCATATCTTTATATCGAATAAGGCTTTCTCTTGACCTGGCTGTTCCAAGAGAGTAGTCGTGGATGTCACGGTTTCTACTATGGCTACATCCTTCTTCGAGCTGTTGTTGTTGTTAAACCACGAAATGCTCGGTAACCCAAAGTTCATCTGTTAAACAACACGGAGCATACAATGACTTCAGCTATCCATAAGATCTTTGATAACTATGAATATCACATTGGAGTAAGAAATAAAAAAAATCTTATCTTGTTTCTGCAACTCCTTAGAAAGTGACCTTTCTAATGAGCTAAATTCATTTGACAGTTACAGTGAGATAAATGCTAATCATTTGGTTGAGAAATTGAGCTCTGGAGATGCAATAAACAGCTTAATTTTGTTGCTTCTTGAAATTCTCAAGTTTCTTGGAGATATGAAGAAACTAATGCAAAGTGATCAGGACTTTCAAAACTTTACATTGCTTAGTTTTGATAGGAATAAGCTTTTGGCCTGTGAAAAGACGAGAGTGTTTGGGACTAAAAATTTCTAAATTTTCATGATAGTATAAAGAGAGCATTTTGGGACCAAGCCGATCTCAGTACACCGACATTTAAACCCAATTTAATGGATGATGAACATATATTTCTGAATCAAACTAGAGAAAATTCCACCAAAGAAAACCTAAAGTATAGAATTTCGTCTACACATTTCGAAGAAAAATTCCAAATTGCTAATAAACACCTCTCAAAACCATAAAACCTTGAATTCACTTGCATAGAGCACCAAATCGGATCTCAAAAAGTGAACAAAAACGACAAGAAAATTCAGAAGGATAATTCAAGAGACCTTGCACTGAGATTGGAGAGAATTCACGAACCTGAGCAGGAAATTAGAAATTAACAGAGACGCTACGAGGAAGAAAAAGGTTTTTTCTCTTTTCCTTCACAAATCATAACTTTATCCATCCCTTAGTTTTATTGGGCCTAAAACGTTAGTGGGCCAAGCTTTTTAGCCCAGTTGGGGACCTACTATGGTCATAATCCGGGTTTAGTGTTAGTAACATAATTACATTACATGTAGTAGACAACAAAATGTGGAAAAAGCAATCTCATCTTTTCATGAACAAAAATTACAGCTTTTTGATTATAAACTAATCAAAGGTAAACACTTTAAGATTTTGTCTACAAAACAAAAAAAGGAAGACTTTGCTTTTAAACTCATAACAAAAGAGAGCTCCCTTATATTGAAAAAATGATTGTCTCTCCTCAGTTGTCTTCTCCAAGAGTAAACTTGACAAACCTCCTGACTTTGATGTTTTCACCAAGAGTAGCGACCGTTTGCTTCACAAGATCCTTAACAAGAACACTATCATCTTTAATGTAAGGCTGCTCAAGCAATGCTAATTCTCCAAGCCTCTTTGAGATCCTTCCTTCAACGATCTTCTCCTTTATGTTCTCTGGTTTCGACAAAAGATCCTCTCTTTGCATCTCAATCTCTTTCTCCTTCTGCTTTATCTCCTCTGGAATATCATCAACCGAAACATATTGCACCTGCGTGTAGCCATTTCAAGTCAGAGACCATCGTTTAAAGCCATTGTTTCAGCTGAGAAAGTTTTCTTCTTACCTGTGGATTAGCCACTGCTTGCATTGCAAGATCATCAACCAGTTCCTTGAACTTTTCGCTTCTTCCCACGAAATCAGTCTCACAGTTCACTTCAATCAGAACTCCAATCCGAGAATCGTGAATGTATGAGCCGATTCTCCCTTCTGCTGCAATCCGGCTTGACTTTTTATCAGCTGTTGAGAGACCCTTCTTTCTGAGGTATTCTTGTGCTTTCTCAAGATCTCCTCCTGTCTCCGCCAATGCCTTCTTGCAATCCATCATTCCAGCTCCTGTTTCTTCACGCAGCTGCTTCACTAGACCAGCTGAAACCACCACTGTACTTGCTGGACTGCAATGCCAATTTCCAAAAACAGTCAAGTCTTTTTGTAGACGAAACTCTAAAGAACTTAGTTAAGAAGAGAAAAGATTATTTCACCTTGCAACAGCTTCCTTAGGCTCTTCAGCTTTTGGCTGTTCCTTCTCTTGTTCAGATTTTGGTTTAGCTGCGGTTTGTGCAGCAACCTCAGCAGCAAAGTCCTGGCTTTTCTTCTGAAGGCCTTCTCCGAGAGTGTATCTGATGAATCTCTTTACTTTGATGTTTTCTCCAATGGTTGCAATTCTCTGCTTTACCAAATCCTTCACTATCACCTTATCGTCTTTAATGTATGGTTGCTCGAGCAACGCAAGTGCATCTAGCCTCTTCTTTATCCGACCTTCCACTATCTTCTCCCTCATCTTCTCCGGTTTCGACAAAAGATCTTCCTTTTGCATCTCTATCTCTTTTTCCTTCTTCACAATTTCTTCCGAAACATCTTCGGTTACAAGATACTCTACTTGAGGGCACGCAGCCACCTACATGTCAGGTCAATTTTTACGTTCTCAGTTACAGCAAAATGAATAAGAAGATGCTTTCGCTAGAATCTTGGGAGTTACCTGCATCGCCAGATCATCAACAAGCTCCTTGAAAATGTCGCCACGTGAGACAAAATCCGTCTCACAATTAACTTCCAAGAGGACACCGATTCTGCTGTCGTGGATATAAGCACCGATTCTTCCCTCGGCTGTGGCTCTGCTTGCTTTCTTATCTGCGCTGGCTAGTCCCTTCTTGCGGAGGTACTCCTGAGCTTTGACCATATCTCCCTCGCTCTCGGAAAGAGCGTTCTTGCAGTCCATCATTCCCGCACCTGTTTCTTCTCTCAGCTGCTTCACAAGAGCTGGTGAAATGCTCCCTGCATTATTTTTTGTACAATAGATAGAAAGTTCCCCATTAAATCATTTGGTCATGAAGCAGAATCTGTAAAACAAGCGAAATATGTGTAAAAGAAAAAGACCTTTGATGCTTTCATCTGCAGTAGCAGTGTTGCCACTTTCCTCAGAAGAAGAAGCTTCTGTGGCAAAAAAGGAAGGAGTCTCATCATAATTAGCAGTAGGTACTTCGGCCACCACTTCCTCCTTTTGAACCTCTTCACTGGCTACAGCTTCTGAAGATGAAACTTCATCAGTGGGTGGTTCTGAAGGAACAGAGTTCTCAGCAATTTCCTCTTCATCTGGTCACCAGTAGACGAATAGGTTCAATGCTATTACCACATTAAAACAATGAATTAATTCAATATAATAGAAGGTAAAACTCAACCTACTTTTGGTTTCTGGAATTGAAGGAACATCTGGTACTGTCTCAGAACTGATCACATTGCCACTTTCTTCTGGAATCTTCTCCACCTCTTCAGCTTCAGCTGCTGCAGCAAGTGTTTCTGTCTGCTCTACCTTTTCCTGTGAATCATCTTCAGCTTTCGCCGCTATCACTTCTTCTTCTACCTTGGGAGTCTCTGATGTGAGAACCTCTTCACTTGTGATAGTGGCTTCAGCTTCTTCTGATTCATTCACAGGCTCTACTGGTTTCTCAGCCACTTCCTCCCTCTTGTCAAGAAACGCAGCAATCTCTTCGTTCTTACGGAAAGCAAGCACAAACGGATTCGTGGCTGTATGCACAACTCCTTGACTAACAGTTTCATCAAACTTACCATCATCTTCCTCTTTCATCGTCAAAGTAACACGTCCCCTCGCAATCCGCAACACACGAGCCTTAACCTCCTGTCCAACTTGCAACGAAGAGCCATCACCCATCATCATGCTCCCAATCCCATCATCAGCTTCCTCATTGGTAGGTAGAAACCCTTCCTCGCCTTCACCTATCGTTATAAACGCTCCTGACCTCGTCAAATTCTTCACCACTCCATCCAACATCTGCCCTTTCACATACTTTGAGTTGAAACCATCTTCCTTCCTCTGCCCTCCTTTTGAAGCATTCCTCTTCCCTCCTCCTGGTCTCGGCTTATCACTACTACCACCACCGGACTGGCGCTTGGGAGGGTCGTCATTCTCACGCATTGTGAGAGAAATACGTTTTCCTTCAATGTCAGCTTCCACCAGCCTCACTTTCACCTCTTGTCCAATAGTGACAACACTCGCAACATCCTTAACAAAGCTATCACTCAACTGAGAGACATGGACTAGTCCATCAGTGAAGGCACCAAAGGCAACGAAAGCACCAAAAGGCTGGATCGCTCGTACTTTCCCAGTGAAGGTAGCTCCGGGAACAAGCTCCTCGTTCTTAACCGTCGGCGTTTCGTTAGTCCTTCCGGGTCTTGCTGTTCCTCTTGACTGAGATGTTGGAGTAGTAGTAGTAGTGGCAGGAGCTGGAGCTGCTGACTTGTCATTTGCATCGGTTTCTGCAACAGGAGGAGAGTCTTGTTCCTCTAGTGCCACAACATCAGTCCCAGTGGCTCTGATACGATGAGGATGCAACACAAACTGCCTTCCATGAGTAGGAAACAGTTTAAGCGAAGTGGAAAGAGGCAAGACGAGTCTCTGAGCTGATGATGGTATTTGTTTGCCGGCTTTACGCGAGAAGCAGCATTTGATGGAGCAATCGTTCTTCTTTACAGTGAAAGAGGCTCCGGGAATGAGCCAGGCGTTGCTGATTGAAGAAGGGGTCATCGTAGCCATCTTCAATGTAGCTACAAACTGTCACCTACGACATGAACGCATTACACACACTGTCAAATTTCAAGCTTAATTGGGCAACAACAGAAACTGAAATGAAGCAAATACTAACACAACTGAGGAAAAGGTCACTCTTTTCTCAAGTGGGATTGAAATTGCATTGCATTTCTAACTAAACGACTCAAAAATTCAATCTCCACACACGGGTGACGGAAACGAAAGGCAGTAAATTTCGGACTTATCTTATCATGACAAGACGCGATGAGTCTTTGCATGATTGCATAATTACTTTGAAAGAAAACCCATTTGAGGAAAAACTAAGAAAAGGAGCTACCTTTTAGTTCGCCTTGCTCTGAGAAAATTTTCCCAGAAATGTTCTTGTTTGATAAATAAGCCCAGAGAATAACGAGGAAAGGGGTGAGAGGCTTCAAATCCTTATCTCATGTTTTTCTGTCTCCTCTGCTCTTTGTTGTTTTTATTTTTCCCTCTCTCTCAGTTCGTGGTGGATAGAGATAAGGAGTCTTCAAAGATTACATACCAGATGATTGTCTTTTTCTCTCTCTCTCCACGGCATCAGTCACCTCAAACTCCAGCTGAGTCGATTGTGTGCAATATGGGCTTGATGCTAAAGCCCATTATGTTACGAATATTAGGCCCATAAAGAGGCTATTTCAAAATCAAAGATACAAATGCTCGAGACAAAGATTCAAATACTTTATACCTTTTGAGATGTGTATCACAGAGGAAAATAAAACCAGCAAGAGGCGTCAAAGAAAGGGATTGGTAATTTGGTATGGACCGTATGGTAGGGAAACGCGGAAATAATGACTATTCAACATTTTTTTTTTGTATGAACTATTCAACATTTTTATCACCAACACTTGAGAGTTTTCGACTCTCCAAGTCGTCCCTATGTCGAAATTCCTACAGGCTACAAATAGAATTCTTTTTCAGATCAAAAACATCTGGTAAGACTAAGATCATTCATCAGAAAGAAAAAAAAAAACGATTAAATATGTTTGTAGTACTGGTGCTTCTTCTTTTGCCTCAATTCATCTGCAACAAAGCAGTAGCTCAGAGTGAAGAAGGAGAGTTCGGCTTCAATGGTTACTTGTACGACAGCTATGGAACTGCCAATCTTGATTCCAACGGATTAGTGAAGCTATCAAATACTTCCGTACAAAAGACTGGTCAAGTTTTCTACAACAACCCAGTTCGGTTCAAGGACTCACCAAACGGAACCGTTTCGTCCTTCTCCACTACATTTGTTCTCAGTGGCCATGGAATTGCTTTTGCCATCTGTCCTACCAAAGGCTTGCCCTATGCTACGGCCTCACAATACCTGGGGCTCTTTAATATCACAAACAATGGAAATTCCTCAAATCATGTCGTAGCAGTTGAGTTTGATACGATCCGAAGCACTGAGTTTGACGACATGGATGATAACCATGTTGGTATCGACATCAATAGCTTGAATTCAGAGAAAGCTTCTACCGCAGGTTACTACGAAGACGATGGTACTTTCAAGAAAATCATTCTTATAAATCGAAAACCGATACAAGCCTGGGTCGAATATGATTCCTCAAGCAAGCAACTGAATGTCACACTACACCCTCTTCATGTCCCTAAGCCGAAGATTCCACTGCTTTCTCTAACCAAAGATTTGTCGTCAGTTCTCCACGAGTTGATGTACGTTGGCTTCACTTCATCCACGGGCTCTGTTCTTTCAGCTCACTATATTCTTGCTTGGACCTTCAAGGTCAATGGGAGAGCTGCAAACATAGATCCATCTCGTCTTCCAAAACTTCCTAGTCTCTATCAAGAAGACTCTAGGACTCGGACTAGTCTGAAAAAGATCTTGGCTATCGGTTTGAGTTTAACCGGCCTCGTAATCCTCATCTTCTTGACCATAAGTTATATGCTTTTCTTGAAAAGGAAGAAGTTAATGGAAGTTCTTGAAGACTGGGAGGTTCAGTTTGGTCCACACAGGTTCGCTTACAAGGATCTCTACACTGCCACAAAGGGTTTCAAGAACAGTGAGCTTCTTGGTAAAGGAGGGTTTGGAAAAGTCTACAAAGGTACATTACTGACGTCAAACATGGACATCGCGGTGAAGAAAGTTTCTCATGATTCGAGACAAGGAATGAGAGAGTTCATCGCTGAGATCGCGACTATTGGGCGTCTCAGACATCCTAACTTAGTTCGGCTTCTTGGTTACTGCAGGCGCAAAGGCGAACTCTATCTGGTCTACGATTGTATGCCTAAAGGCAGTCTTGATAAGTTTCTCTACCATCAACCGGAACAGAGTCTTGACTGGCCACAAAGATTCAAGATCATCAAAGATGTAGCTTCTGGTCTCTGCTATTTACACCAGCAATGGGTTCAAGTCATCATCCACAGGGACATTAAGCCAGCAAACATTCTTCTTGATGAATCTATGAACGCAAAGCTCGGTGATTTTGGTCTTGCGAAGCTCTGTGATCACGGGTTTGACCCGCAAACCTCTAACGTGGCTGGCACGTTTGGGTACATCTCACCGGAGCTCTCGAGAACAGGAAAGGCAAGCACGAGCTCTGATGTATTCGCGTTCGGAGTATTCATGTTAGAAATTACTTGCGGGCGAAGACCCGTCTTGCCACGAGCATCTTTGCCGAGCCAGATGGTACTTACGGATTGGGTGCTAGATTGTTGGGAAGATGACATATTGCAAGTGGTTGATGAGAAGGTTAAGCATGATGATGAGCGTCTCAAGGAGCAAGTAACACTTGTCCTGAAGCTGGGCTTGCTCTGTTCGCATCCGGTTGCAGCCACTAGACCGAGCATGTCGAGTGTTATCCAGTTCTTGGACGGTGTAGCTCAACTACCTACCAACTTGCTTGACATTGTGAAAGCTCGAGAAATCGTTGGAACTACTCAATTTTCTGGTGAAACAGCCGAGTCACTTGCTCAGCCCAGTTCGGTTGCTACCTTGACGTTTACCGAACCATTTGTCTCGCATGGGCGCTAAAAGATCGAAACCCACATGGTCCTTCTTCACGCCCTAGTAAATTAAGTTCGTATTTGTCATAAAGATGTTGCTTGTTTAAGAAATTAAATACACTGTGTAATTATTATTACTTGGCCACTGGAAATAATGGTCTTCCTTTTCGAGGGTAAAGCACCAACAGAGAACTTTTTTATTTTTCGGGTGTTTGATTCTCGCATTCTGTAACGTTCGGTTCTAATTAACAAAATTTTTAGTTTAGAATAAACCAAGATTCCAAAGTAGGCGTCGTAAATGGAAATGAGGAATTCTTAATTTAAAGGAAATCCGAAAAGCCACAATTGATAAGACCAGAAAGATCCTAGGCAGAAGCAAATGTTTAGAAGGAAACTGTGGACGAGGATGATAATAGTAATGATTTTACATGTAAAGGCCTTCAGGGACGCCTTCCTTCTTCTTGAACATAACCTTCTCCTTCGCTTTCTTGAAATCCGGATGTGTCACCTGCAAGAACACCAAATCAAACACACCAAATATTAGAGTCTGTAGCTAGTAATTACCTAACTGGTGTGTGTTTGTATGGATTGAGCAAAATGGTTCAGAGTCTTTGTTACCTTCATACGACGCTCCCTGAGAGCAAGTAGACCAGCCTCAGTGCATATAGCCTTTATATCAGCACCCGAGAACTCATCTTTCGTCATCACAAACTCTTCAAGGTTCACATCTTCCGATAGAGTCATCTTCGATGTGTGTATCTATTTGAAACAGAGATGATGTAAGCTCAATGAACAAGAAAACTTTTGAGAAAAAAGAGCTATTGATTTATTCTCTCAGTAGAATTAGAATTAGTTATGCTAACCTGGAAGATGCGTCTTCTAGTTTTGATATCTGGAAGAGGGAACTCGATCTTCCTATCAATACGTCCAGGTCGAAGAAGTGCCGGGTCAAGAGACTCGATTCTGTTTGTTGCAAGGATCACCTTAACGTCTCCTCTTGAATCGAATCCATCGAGCTGGTTCAGAAGTTCCAACATAGTTCTTTGGATCTCACGCTCACCTCCTGAGTTAGCATCGTACCTGTTTCATTCCAATCTTTAATCAGTTACCATCTCTTAAAGACCTGATCATGAATGTGTGTTAGCTTGACTTACCTCTTGGTACCAACAGCATCAATCTCGTCAATGAAGACAATTGACGGTGAAAGGTCATCGGCAACTCTGAAAAGCTCCCTCACAAGCTTGGGACCATCTCCCAAATACTTCTGAATCAGCTCACTACCAACAACTCTCAAGAAAGTAGCTGATGTAGAATTCGCCACCGCCTGAAAGATATCCAAAAATATAAGAGCTCACTCCCACAGTGTTCAAAAGTAAAGTAAGAACATGCACAAAACATAATGCAACTCTGTTGCAATCAGATTAAAGCTACTTCACGAATGAGTCTAGATTCAACTGAACAATGAGTTACTGAATCGATGAAACTTTAAAGAGTAAGCTAAACTATACATCTAAGAGATACTATACTTGATAGATTATAGGTGGAAAGGCAAACCTTAGCAAGCAGTGTCTTCCCAGTTCCTGGCTCTCCATACAAGATCACACCCTTGGGTGGCTTGATACCAATATCTTCATACAGCTCGGGATGAGTAAGAGGGAGCTCAACAGCTTCCTTAATCTCCTGAATCTGAGCTTCTAAACCTCCAATGTCAGCATACGACTCCAGAGGAGCCTTCTCAACTTTCATCACAGACACCATTGGATCCACTTCATCTTGGAGAATCCCAACAACAGAGAGAACCTAGCACAAAAACCAATTGGAAACATCTCAGTACTAAGATTACATAATTCGTCAAGTCAATCTTCGAAATTTTCTAAGTATCAATGAACCCTAATTAGAAAATTCCAGCTTCCAAATCATCAAACTAACCAAACAGGATCTTAACCTAGTGAAGAAAACCTAATCCACATACCTTATTGTGCATCAAAATCGAGCATCCAGGCTCAAGCTGATCCTTATCGACGAACGACAGTATCCCGACGTAGTACTCAGGCCCAACGGAAGAAGAAACGATGGCGTGATTCTCATCAATCAGCTCTTCCAGATTTCCAACGCTCATCGGCGTCCCACGGAGGTCATCAACCTTAGATCTATCTTCCTCGGCTTTCTCCTCCTGAGGTTTCAGCCGCTCCTGGTTCGCCACAAACTCTTCCTCCATCAACAGATAATCCTTGATCCGTTCCAATTTCAGCAACCGGAGCTTGCACTTAGTAGACGGAGTCACAGTCGGAAGCCGCGCCGCCGCCTCAGGCCCTTTCTGCTTCCGCTGCTTTCTCCCTACACGAGCTGGTGGTGCCGCCGGCTCGAACTTCTTCTCTTTCTTGTCGCCGCCATCAGGCTTCCGATCTCCCTGGCGATTCAAACCTCCGGATGGTCCTTGACCCATGATTGCTTCTCTCGATTTCTTCCTTCGTCGAGCTTTGTTTGTTTTTGTACTGAGATTTTTGGCTTTGGGAAGAAGAAATGTTTTTATTCAGAGTTTACTTTTTAATTTTCAATATAAAGTTTGGGCCTACATTGGGCTTAAACAGAAGCTGGCTTCAAAATCGATAAAATCTCAAATATAAATTCCCGGCCTAAGAAGGCCCATGATTTATTTGCATGCATGTGAGTTTATGTAAATCGAGACCACCAAATAATCTTTATCATCGTTATCTTTTAGATGATACAAAGATCAATCGTATATCGTGATTGATTTAGTCTGAAGAGTTTTGTCAGGTTCACTCATCGGTGCACTCACTGGAGTGATTTCTTCTGAATTTGTTGGAGCATCCCATCTATACATTATATAATCTCTACCAAATACGTTGTAGCGGACATATATTCCATCTTCTTTTGCGGTCCACGTACATATATTCGGATGCATTCCACTTCATGTATTGTATATAAAATCATGATCCGATACAAACGCTTTAAAAACGACATGGTGTTTGTAATGTGGTCCCTGAAACATAAAATAAGTTGATCACTTCTCTAGTACAACCAAATATGTATTACGTGTGTTTGTTTTCCCAAAAACAAAAAGAAACAGATTTCTTACCTGTCGTAATTTGCACCAATACAAACTTTTTGGGAAAATAGTAAATTTAAATTGAAAACTTTCTCCGATATTAAGATGTATCATCGAAAAGTCGTGAGTTTTGCTTTTGCAATGAACACTCAGTTTCTTGTGAAACCTAAGATCGCGCGTTTACAATTTCGACATTGAATCTTCTGAAGAAAGGTGCCTTGAACTTGAAAGAGTTTATAGAATCAAAGGAAATGAGGGTAAGAAAAAAACATAGAAAATACTTCCTCATTTTGTTTTTCTTTAAGATGTAATAAAAAAAGAAAAACTTGTAACGAGTACGAAAACTAAACGTGCTACATTTCCCTATATATGTGTGTATATATAGTTATATACACACAAAATACGAACGAGACTATTTGTCCACGTATATATTGAAGACTTTTTTTTACCAAGTATATATTGAAGACTTTGACTCTGCTTTGTGGGATTTAAGGATAATTCAATGTATAAACCAAGTCCAAATGGTATCGGTATATATATAGACACATAAATTATATTATACTTGACCAGTTACTAATTAGTACTAAATCAGTTGTCTAAAAATAGTGAAACAAAAAAAATTGTTCGTTTTATGCTAATCGGTATTTTTATCAGTTTGACCAACAAAATATATCCTTATTTGTGTTTAACTCGAGCAAACTGTGTAGAATCAATCTTCGACATCATTTTTATTTTGGGGTTAGACAGCTTATACTCGAACAAAACGTAAATGATTTCTCGATTTCAACAATAAAATTAGATCACTGTGAATCCCACTTATAGATCAATCTAAAACCCCTGTCAGGTGGGTTACAAAGAAACAAACAATTGTCTTTTACAGTCCATAAGCAAGTCAAATGGATCGAACTGTTTTGTGTTGTTCGTATTTGTCCAAGTCAAATGGCACAATATTTCCTTCGTGTATTGGGTCGTCCAAAACAAGGCAGGGTGAAGATAGATATAAATGTCTTATTACCAAAAAGATAAACACGAAACGTTTGGGTGATACGAAAATGTGGATGTGTAGTTTAGTTAAATTGAAACCATCACATAATCTTTATTAATTATCGTTCCCCTATATCATCATTTATATAGTTTTATTAAATCTAAACATCAATTTAAGATTCTCTCGTAGGTTCACCCATTGGAGCGATTTCTCGTAGATTTGATGGAGCATCCCATTTATACATGAAATATTCTCCAGCAAACTGTTTGTTGCGGACATATATTCCCTCTTCTTGCGCGGTCCACCTACATACATTAGGATGCATCCCAGTACATGTACCTTCTATAAAATCTTTGCCCGGAACAAACGCATCGAAAACCACATGGTGTTTGTAATTTGGTCCCTGAAATATAAAATACAGATTTGAGTGATTTTCTAGTACATCATAATGCATATACATTAAAATACGTAGAAATTTATAAAAACTTGAAAAAGTACTACTCCTACTTACCTGCCATAAATTGCACCAATACTGAGTTTTTGGATTAATAGTAAACCCAAACTTAAAACTATCGCCGATGTTAAGGTATGTAATCGGAAAATCGTGAGTTTTGCTTTGGCAGTGAACCTTCATGTTCTTGTGAAACCCAAGCTGGTTTACAATTTCGACATTAAATTTTCTGCCGAGAGGTGGCAACAAGTAAGAGTTTATGGAATCAAAGGAAAGGAGGATAAGAACAAAACTTAGTAAATATCTTCCCATCGTGTTCTTCTTTTTCGCACTTAGTACCAATGTGTGTCTGTGTGTGTGTATATATACACACAAAATACGAACGTTGCGAGACTATATTTGTCCGTATATTGAAAACTTTGACTTTGTTTTATGACATTTAAGAATAATTCAATTTATAAACCAAGTCCAAATAGTATTGGTTTATAACTATATA
The DNA here is from genome assembly GCA_902728155.2 of Microthlaspi erraticum. NCBI lineage: Eukaryota > Viridiplantae > Streptophyta > Magnoliopsida > Brassicales > Brassicaceae > Microthlaspi > Microthlaspi erraticum. The sequence continues at coordinate 42,368 of CACVBM020001354.1, read as the reverse complement.
TAGCTAGACGCATAATTATATATACTTGACCACATAATAATTATTATAAGTATACTAATCATGCAGTTGTCAAAAACAAGTCAAACAAAACAAATAGTTCCTTTTTTAATCGCATGTAACATTCATTCTGATTTGGGTATTGTTCACTATATACTAATCGGTATTTTGATCGGGTTGACCAACAAAACATATCCTGATTTGGGTTTTACTCGAGCAAACTCTGTGAAATCAATCTTATACTCCAACAATGAATTAGACAATATGAAGAATCCCAGTGATGATAGATCAATCTAAAATCCCTGTTAGATGGGTTACAAAGAAACAAATCATTGTCTTTTACAGTCTATAAGCAATTGAGATCAAGACAAGATCGATAAAAATCCTTATTACTTGTTTCAAAAATGGATCGAATTCCTATATGCCCCAATAAATGGTTCCCTTGTTCACGATCCGTCATCGTTGTTTGCTTTTGTCAAGAACTTTGTATCTGTTCTTTTAGACCATTTTGGTTAATTTAACCGGACCAGCCTTAATTCCAATTTAATTTATGCTTAACGCCAATCGGTATTTTAAGTACTATAACAATAAAGAAAACTGGAATCACAAGTCATGGAAAAACTATGAAAATGTATTAATTAAAAAGAGTGTGAACTAAACCGATCTAGAGGCAGGAAATTGTATTTTAGTTTACGAGTGAAACAAACTAGCTCATATCTAACGACCACTAAGAGTCTAAGCCACTAGGAGTACAAAATAGCATCAAAGCTCATTTGAGTCTGTAAATCTGGAATAAAATTTTGTTTCCAATCTACAGATTTGGGGGTGCTTGACATTGGCACTTTAAATTTTTGTTTCCAATCTACAGATGTTCTATGATTTTTTTTCTTATTCCAGAATATAAGGATTTTTAAAAAATTTAAGGTACTTTTACAAATTTCAAGAACTATTAATTAAAAGTAATTGAATTTTTGAAGTTTTAATATTATTAAAAATGATTTGTTTTTAAAAGTAATACATTAATTGCTAAACACTAAATATTTCTTAATTTATGTGAATATTCTTAAACATCCTATATTCTAGAACAGATGGAGTAAAAGTTTCTAAAGTAAAAAATTTACCAAACCTACTTTAATTGTCTTAAAAACACTCAAAACCCCTACAGTTACTCAAAATCCAAAGTAACCACTTTTTTTTTTATGTTTTTCTAAAATCACAACTTTTTATATTTTAAAGTAAAATTCTTAACAGTTTATTTATCAAAATTAAAGTCTGAAGCCAAAATTTCTAAAGTTATTACCAAAAAAAACCTAAAGTCAACAGTAAATCCTTCCTATCCTAGATCCTAGTTTTTATATTTTAATGTAAATCTTAACAGTGTATTTATCAATATTAAAGTCTAAAGCCAAAAGTTCTTAAAGTTGTTACCAAAAAAAATCTAAAGTCAATAGTAAATCCATCCTATCCTAGATCATAATTAAAACTTTCAGATATGAATGAAAATAAAACTTCGTTCATATCATATCTGAAAGTCAACTGAAAATCCATCCTCATATAGTAACATATCCTACATTATATAAACAATAATATATAATTAGAAGTGAATCCAATTTTACTTTTTTTTTTTTTTCGAAGAATCCAATTTTACTTAGGAAGTTATTTATAGGACCCATCATATTTCTCTATATATATATGTATATATGTGAAGGCTTTCGAGTATAGATCAGCATATATTATAGAAATAAACAAAACAAAACAAGAAAATGGCTTCATCGGGCAAATGCTTCTTCCTTGTGTTCTTATGTCTGGCTGTTCTCCTCACCCCAGGTATGCCGACAAACATTTTATAATATATATATATATATATTATCTGTTAATTTTTCCAAACATTTCCTTGTTACACAATATTGCATGCAGTAACAATATAAAATGGCTTCATCAAGCAAATATTTTCGTTTGTCTTGTGTTCTTATGCTTGGATGTTCTCTTTATCCCAAGTACGAAATATTTTTATTGATAAATATACACACACATATATATATATATATATCAATTCGTTTATACTTATATAGCTGTTTAGATCATATTCGTTTTTCTGTTACATATTGAGATATTGCAATTTTTAGTGATGGAGATAGATGCCTGTCTAAAGATTCTTTATAGTATTTGAATATCGCACTATTTTTTTTTTAAATATATAAATTCCAGAATCTGCAAAAGCGGAAGATAGCCGCCGTTGGTTTATTGTGGAGGGTCCATGCTAGAAGTTTCCCGACTGCAATCAGCATTGCAAAGATATACCATTCATAGGTGGAGAATGCAGGAAAGTGAATTCTGCCACTTATTTGTCATGTGTTTGTTTTGTATAATATTATGTTGATCTGTTTAAGACATTGATCGACTGTTATAATGTTTTCAGTAAAACATGTTGCAAACTATATTTAAAAATAAATATATCATTTTAAGATAAATTTTTAGTTCAATTATTTTGATGCTAATTCGTTTCGACTTATAGTTGAACAAATAATATACGTTTTTTTCTACAAGGAATATTGTACTAAATTAACCAGAAAAGCATGTTTAACGATTCTCTATATATATTTTAATATAATATAAAAACTAGTTTGTTCTAAAAATAAAATCTCAAATTACGTGGAAGCTGAAGACAGTAGTAAACTGATTTCAATTAAGAAAAAAAAAAGAGAGAGAGAAGAGAAGAAGTAAATGCACAAACCAACCCGCAAACAGTATTTTAAATTTAAAAAAAAAAAAAAAAACAGTATTTTGAACTGCAATGTCAGTTCCGTAATAAGTTTGACTGTTTGATTTTGTCAGGTTCCCTTCTAACTTGGAACTCACTTATTTCGACTTCAATATCACCCAACTACCCCAACACCTGTTTACATTTAATACTCACGAATTGTTTTAACCGGAAAAATTTAAGTTAAAAATTGCACATCTACTTAAGTGTTGTTTGATAAGTATTAAGACGTACATCTTTTTTTATAATTAACTCGAGGTACGTCCCAAACATATTTATAGCTAGATTGAGAGATTATACTACAAAGCCAATAAATGGAGCTTATATAATAAAAGTACTCATAGATGTTGACATTAACTCGTTAATATGTGAAACACTCGAAAATGGTTCAATATATATTTTGTAAATGGACTTAGCCATGACACGACAGGACACGAGTCTGATTCTAAGAACACCATAGTAAATTAAGACGAACGTTAACAAACTAATGAAAATTCAAAGTCCAAAACCTTAAAAAGACATGATTATAATTATTACTCTGACATCATTTTAAACTAGACCTAGCTCAAGGACCGTAACGAAACCTTAAGCCCAAATAACCAACTCAAGGGAAATGAACACCTCCAGTACTTCCTCCACCGACTCCGGTACCAACGCCACCGCCTAACCCATTTCCTAAGCCACCACCCAAACCATTTCCTAAGCCACCGCCCAAGCCGCCACCAGCACCACCAAGTCCACCAAAACCGAGATTACCACCGGGACCAGACACACCTCCACCGACGCCACCGAAAGGTAAACCATTGTCTCCTATGCCGGAATACCCACCACCGTATCCGAGGTAGTTCTTCTGGTCAGAGAGCCCTCCTGGAACGTTTCTTGCGCCACAAGCAAAAGTTGAGGCTAGGGCAAAAACCACGAAGAGAGTGAAAAACCACTTCGCCATATCCTAGCCCTAGTAATCAATAAGGGTAATTTTGATTAAAAGAAGAAAAATAAAGTAGATAAGATTTGAGTTAATAATGGTTGTTGCCTTGCCGAGAATCTGGGAGATATGCTGGGTCCTTTTAAAGGCCGAGAGACCACACATACGAAAAAATGTGACCGGTGAAGATAGTTATTGCCAATGTAAATGCTTTAACCAAACGCTCTGATATCAAATTTAAGTTTATTTACATTCAGAAAGTGACTGGTGGTGACGCGGTAACTTACGTTCCGCCGCGGCTGTTTAAGCGGTTAAGCCGGTCAACAATGTTGTTTAGAATTTAAAGGATATGTTAAGACGGTAAAATAAAGAAATTAGAGAATTTAGGCTTGACTAATTTTGATTGCAGAATTTACAATTTCACATGGGGGAAAGTATGGTTTTACTCTGTTTCTGAAAATTTATGTAAATTAAATTGTGGTACATTTTCTTTCAGAGTAACAACATATTTATCAAACCATTAACTACGTACAGATACATCGGTAAATGTATTCTAGAGCTAACTTCAGCTTCAAAAGAGCCTTCTTCTTGGAACTACGCATTTACCTATTGGTGATTGTAACAATTTTTTTATTTCTTCCTTCTTGGAACTAAATTCAATGGTTATATATAGATGTATCTACATATATGTAATAAATGAAACCCATGACCATGAATAGTTTGAGCTTCAGTCTCCCACCGTATAGACTCTCTTACAAAACAGCAAAACCGATGCATGTACATCATTCATCACATAGTAAGATACTCCACCGACGATATTCGAGAGTCTCTTATAATTTGCATGATATTTGAACAGCAGTGTTTCAAAACTGTTTATACAATACATTTTTTTTAATCTTACCCGGCTAAATTTTGAGCAATATTGTTTTAAAAAGATTTAACGATATTATATTAAAAGCTGCCGACTGTTGGCAACGGGTAAACTGGTTGAGTATAACGCTTTGACGTATATGCTTAGTTTTGTAAACTGAATCTCGTTAATAATGGTTGACAACAAAAATCTTTGGAATTGCACGATGGAACAAGTTTTCTTATTGTTTGGTCAACCTTTACAAATTATATCAATATCTTGGAACACAAGCAAGTAACAACTGTTTGCCACACAAAAAAATACACTATTTATTGATAGCACAAGGTTTATCACAAGTAATTAATGACAAAGAGCATGAAAAAGACAAACATATAGAGAAAAAAACACAAAGACTTAAACATAAACATCAGAAGAACAAAAACTTAAAACATGAAAGAAACTGATAATTATGAACCCTTCGATCGATCTTTGGTTTATAGAGAGGAAAAAAAAGGTTGAATCATTAAGGGTGAAGAAGGCCTCCGCAATCGCTTCCACCGCCAATTCCACCCAAACCACCAACACCGCCTATACCGCCTGCACCGCCGAGTCCACCTACACCACCACCAATGCCGCCTATTCCTCCACCGAGACCTGAACCACCACCAATTCCACCTACTCCACCACCGATACCTGAACCACCGCCTAGTCCCCCTACACCACCCCCTAGACCACCAATTCCTCCGGCTACGCCACCTATGGGGATAACTCCGGCGACACCACCGACTCCACCTGCAACACCACCAAGACCAGCTCCAACACCACCGACTCCACCAACTCCAGCAGCTCCACCGACGCCAGCAAACGCCACAAAGTTCTTTTGGTCGTCAAGACCAGCTCCGACATTCTTGACAGGGGCAGGTCTGGTTGCACTGACGGCTTGAGCCACCATGAGAGCAACGAGGAACACGGCTAAACACCTAATTGCCATATCTTGTCACTCTTTTTGTAACTTAGCTATAAAGATTGTTTGTTAGGTGGAGAGAGTAGTGAAGAATGCATAAAACATTAGGAGGTTTATATAGGAGAATGAAAGGGTTAATATTAGGGTTATAAAGTGACAGATGGAGATAAGCTGTAAATGAATGTTGGACCATCTCATCTCTTATATGTTCGATGCAGATCCATCCACGTATATAGCTTCATTCTAGTTCTATTGTATATACAGTAAAAGTAAAATCCATTATTATGCTGTTAATCACCTCCAAGACCAAGAGACTCGATATATGATGGCAATGAAAATTATTGACAGGTAATATTCAAATGATATATGCCAATGAATGATTGTCGGGTTAGAGTACATATGCATTTACAGTATTACGTTTTAGTTCCTTTTTAGGTTAAACATATAGCAAGAGTACAATTGTGAGATGCTAAATGAAATTCTTCGTTTAACTTTTATTTTCTGTTAGGGAAAAAAATTCGACGATCATGACATTTTATTCACCAGATTTTCTCATTTACTCGCATTTGTTTTTGTATTTTACTATTTTGATATACAGTTAAACGTATTGCTCAATTAAAAAAAAAAGTTAAAGCGTATTTAAAGTCATTCATTACTCGTACGAAGATTAGAACTAACATCAAATTGTTTATAACTTTGGACTCAAAATGTAGAAAGAAAAAGTGAAATATGCGAGTTTAAACAATACTGTAGTTTATACACACATACATACAAATATATACACAATACAAGTGCAGTAAATGAGAGCATGCAGAGCATGTGGCAACCCCCAAATGCCTAAGTTAATAGAGCATTGAATAGACAGGTTGGAAGATAAAAGGAGTAATATGGAGATTAAAAAACAAAATTCCATAAATGAATGTTTCTCGAAAAAGGATGAGGTGATATTGGTACAAAAATTAAAGTCTCAAGGGGAACTATAACCTTACTATCGAGAACTCTCGTATACAAGTAGTTAATTGGTGATTAGGTGCATGTTTCTTAAGAATTTTTTATTAATGGAATTGAAGATGAGAAAAAGAATACAGTATTTAGATGTGTTTTAGGTCGGAGGCAAGAGTTAGTTCTGCAATATTCGGTATATGCCTCTTTCTCAAAGTAGTGAATTATTTTGAAATATCCACTAACTTATTTGCTTTGGAGTATATAAGATTATAACCTTTTGTAGATTATATAACAAAAACCACAGTAGAACAATACGGAAATAGAGCATTGTAGATAGGCTTCTTTAAGTTTGTTTTTCCTTCACAGTTTAAATTGCTGAATGAGGAATCCCTAATTTTGTATAGATCTCAGAAAGATTCGGAACAACGGTCTCGTTTTTGACTCATTGAGGAATTGAGCACACGTACGGGCTTGGATATACGATTCATATGGTCAAAAAGTTGTTCAAAGAGTTGAGATAACAAAATTATTCATAATTGATACTGACTGTACACCCCATAATAAGTGGAACATATATGGTCACTGGAAAATAAATGATCACGAGATCTCTGGATCAGTACTCAGAAGCAATATTATTCTATCAAAGGATGAGCGAGCAAAAAAGTTAGTTGTTCGTTTGGCCTTTTTATAGTTCAGTTATTTGACCTCTTAATACTATATTGTATAGATTTCAGAAAGATTCGAGAAAATTGTCTCGTTTTTGACACATCGAGCACATGCACAGACTTGTATATACGATCCATATGGTCACAAATGTTGTTAAAAGAGTTGAGAAAGCTTATACTGATCCTGTACACCCCAAAACAAGTGGAACATAAATGGTCACTAGAAAATAACTGATCACGAGATTTGGATCAGTACTCAGAAGCAATATTATTCGATCAAAGGGTGACAGCCTGAAGCGAGCTAAAAATTAGTTGTTCGTTTGGCCTTTTTATAGCTCAGTTATTTCGCCACTTTTAATGCTATATTGTCCTCTTTCTTTCTTCTCTTGTGAGTATAGTATATTAAGCTTCAACTTAAAATTACTTTACATTTTTACTGCGGTATACAGCTATATAAGGATATGTAGTTAAACTGGTGGTGGATATTTATAGTTTTTGATTTGGGTTGGTTCTATTTTGATCTGTTTGAAATTGATACGATAAAATTCGTGTGTGTAAAAATGTACACGGTAGGTGTTAGGTTTTAGCCTTGTTTTGTGTTTTGTGAATTGTACACTTTTATGTGTATTGTGAATACACACTTTTTATGTGTTTGATTATGTATACTCTACACATACATGCATTGATTGTTTTGTTAATGATCTACACGTAAAACACACCAGTTTTTTGGTCTATATGTATATAATACCTCAAGTTAAGTCATTCAAAGATAAAAATAACCAATAATATTAATTTGCAGAAAACAGTGATGAAGTCTGCTACTTTGTTTATTGTTTCATGTGTTTTATTGTCTTTCTCTACAAACAATCTATATGGTAAATAAATCTCTTGCTTTGATTTGAACACCTGTAAACAGTATAGCGTGCTCATAAAATAAACTTCCTCGAATCATATTCAGATATAAAGCTTTTCGTTCGATTTTGAGAAGAAAAATATCAACAAATTTAACATTGTTTGTGAAATTGTTCATAGAGGATAATCCTGGATTAAATATGTAAAAAGTTAGAATAACAATAGTATTTATCTTTTGTTCAAACAGATAAGTAATACACAAAGTCTTATCTGACTTAACTCCAATCTTGATCATAAGTTCATAACTTTTTTTTTTTGGTTATATATTTGTAGCTTTTTCAATGATAGAAAATGGTGTGGGGCAAAAGCGAAAGTACTGTGGAAAGGTTATTCCACCCGATTACTGTGTACTCCCCGACTGTCGTAGGGACTGCTTAGCGCTCTATAACGGAGTTGGAAAATGTGTTGACGATGCCAAAACACCTGGACCATCCAATTGTGGTTGTACTTATAATTGTTAGATATCTTCATTTAGAAAAATAATGATAATATTATAATGTAAATTAAAACGCAATTTTCTTAATCTATATTTTCGTCCGTTTTACAATATGTGTCGTTTTAGCCTTGATTTTTGTTGTCATAGTATAAGTCTCAAGCTGCTCGTCTCTATCGCCAAGGTAGGCTTGCTTCTTTTCATTTTAAACCGATGCAAGTCTCGATCTCCATCGAGTGACGCTTTTTCCGATTTATAAGCTTTTCATCTCGTGACGACCAAACGATCCAAACGTTTGTGTAGAAACAAGGACATGATACATATTCACATGAACACTTCTTTGTTGTTTGAAAGTGTTATTTTTTCTTGTATCTTTTAACTAAACGCATAATTTAACAGTACGCATAGTATTCATTACTTCTTGTTTGGCTCTTCTACACGTAAAACATAAGCACAGCACTTTTATGTGTTTTGTGAATACACACTTTTTATGTGTTAGGTTATACAGAAACATACATGCACTAATTGTTTTGTTAATTTTCTAAACATAAATACACCATTTTTTGTTGTCTTCATGTATATATATATATATATATATATATATATATATATATATATATATAATAGCTCAAATAAGTCATCCAAAGATGATTCATAAGAAAAAAGACATCAAAAGACATATTCAAAGATAAAAAAAAACAATAGTACACAAAATACTAAAATAGTGATGAAGTCTGCTACTTTGTTTATTTTTCATGTGTTTTCTTGTCTTTCTTTACAACCAATCTTTATGGTAAATATATATTTTCCTTGCTTTGTTTTGAAACTCATATATAAAATCTAAAACCACTACTTGTAAATTAAACATGCGTGATGATCGTAAAATAAACTTCTTCGAATCATATTTTCTCCAGGCGTGCTAATGGAGTAGTATGCGTAGATTTATATAAAAAAATCCCCTAACTTTGAAGAAGAAAAAATCTCTGCAAATTTAACATTGTTTGTAAAATTGTTTATAGATCAGAAAAGAGAAAAGAGAATAACGTTATTGGAAGTAGGGGATAATGCTGGATCAAATATGTAGAAAATTAGAATAATACTATTTAACTTTTATTCAGACGGATAATATATACTCTTAACTCCAATCTTGATCATAACATTTTTTTGGTTTTATATTTGTAGCTTTTTCAATGATAGAAAATGGCGTGGGACAAAAGCGATGTCAAAAAACTATTGATGCACCCAATTTCTGTGAACTTAGCGACTGTCGTACACACTGTCTTGCACAATTAAACGGAGTTGGAAAATGTTTTGACGATCCCAAAACACCTGGACCATCCAATTGTGGTTGTACTTATAACTGTTAGAGAGATTAATTTAAAAAAAATAAGGATGCTATATTATAATTTAAAACACAATATCCTTAATTTATATGAGTAAAAAATTGGGAGTTCTTTGTCCACTCTTATTAAAGGAGAGTGATGGTTGTTGTTTAAAACACAATTTCCTTAGTTTGTCGTTTAATCAAAAGATAAAGATGAATACAGTATATAGTGGTGGATGGTTGAAGATTATCAAATTCTTACTAATATAAAAAGTATAGTTTATAAGTTTTTTGATAGACAACCAGTTTATCTTTTAACAGTCTGCTTCGCCAAACTTTTCTATTGGTGATATAAATTACATAACATTTATATAATATTGTGTTTATAACCTATAATCTTCATTTTTACCTTGTGTAGATTAGACAATATTTCAGTTAAATTCTTTTTAACAAATTGGCGGTAAAAATGTTCTGTTTACTTTATTGAATAGGGTCCAATATTAGTTTAGCTGAACAAGGCCCCCAATATAAATCGATTCGGCCTCTGTACGTAATTAGTGAGTAGATTTGGTTCCTTGTGAGGAAAACGACGAAACGACAAGCAAGGAAATAAATCAATTTCAGCTTTCAAATCGTAAACGCCTGTTTTATCATAAAGCCTCAATTTTTATCAAAAACCAGATCTTTATCCATTTTCGGTCGCCGAACCTTTTTCGATCTCACCAAACTTTCTGGGAGAAAAAGAAAAAATAAAAACTTGGGGGTTGTGAAGTTATGGCGAAGAAGATTGGAGTGACGATGGAAGTTGGAAACGATGGTGTTGCTGTGATCACCATTTCCAATCCTCCTGTTAACTCCTTGGCCAGTCCAAGTAAAGCTTAATACTTTGATCATCACGATTTTATCCGGAAATTGCTTCTTTTGAGCTGATTTTTTATCATTTGCTGGTTGACTTCTACAGTTATTGCTGGGCTGAAGGAGAAGTTTCAAGACGCGAATCAGAGGAGTGATGTTAAGGCGATCGTGTTGATCGGTAAGCAATTCAAAAATTGAGTTACTTTTGTTCAGAAATCTCTTGTTTTTATTCGATGTTGTAGCGTTAATCTCTACGAACGTGTTTGAGAATCGATTTTACTGTCGCTCATTGAGTTTGTGTCGTCTCCTGTGTTCATCTATAAGCTGAAGATTGTGAAAATTTAGCTAAATTAATATATTCAAGTGTTTGAAATTTCAATCCTTTTTCTTATCCAAGTTTTGGTTGCTTAAAGGTCTTTGAATAATTTGATCATTTCAGGGAACGGTGGAAGATTTTCGGGTGGTTTCGACATCAATGTCTTCCAGCAAGTTCATAAGACTGGTAAAGTTTCTTCTTTTGTACGTATTGTATATAGTAAAGCATTATTGTGTCATGAGTTTTTGACAATCTCGTTTCTTGGCAGGGGACTTATCGCTTATGCCTGAAGTGTCCGTTGAACTTGTGTGCAACCTCATGGAAGGTATTTAGTTTTAGACTTTTAGTTTTAGTATTACTTTTTCTTTTACAGTTGATATATTGGCATAACAGTGATGTTGATACTGTTTTGTGGTTTATTAAAGACTCTAGGAAGCCGGTTGTTGCTGCAGTTGAAGGATTAGCTCTTGGTGGTGGTTTAGAACTGGCAATGGTGTGTTGGATTTTTAAGTTTATCTTCTTCTTTGGGATTTTAAAAATATCTTTTGGTGTGTTGATTTGTCTGTCCCTCAATATTCTTTAGGCGTGTCATGCCCGAGTAGCTGCTCCGAAAGCTCAACTAGGCTTACCAGAACTTACACTTGGAGTTATTCCAGGTTTTGGTGGTACGTCTTTGTTTATTCATCTAATTTGTTGGCTAACTTTTCGATAGTGCTTGGTAAGTAATGAAGCTAATTGTGTGTATGAAGGAACCCAACGTCTTCCAAGATTAGTAGGGCTTGCAAAAGCAACTGATATGATATTGGTACGGATGACGTTTTCCTCAGTTATCAACAGTTTGCTAAATTCTGATTTGCTTGGTTGAAAATTTTGTTAAACTATATACGGTATTTTTTGTAGCTTTCGAAGTCGATCTTGTCAGAGGAAGGGCATAAACTTGGTCTCATTGATGCTTTGGTGCCGTCTGGAGATTTGTTGAGCACGTCCAGAAAGTGGGCGCTAGACATTTTAGCTGGACGTAAACCCTTTTTGAGATCACTGCACAGGACAGACAAAATTGGTTCTTTATCTGAAGCTCGTGCTATATTGAAGAATTCAAGACAGCTAGCTAAGAAGATAGCCCCAAATATGCCTCAGCACCACGCTTGCATTGAGGTGATTGAAGAAGGAGTCATCCATGGAGGATATAGTGGAGTTCTTAAGGTAAAAATTTTTGTTTTACTGTATTACTCTCGTTTCCTGGATTTATTCAATAGGTCTCAGTGGTGCTCACTGGACATCCTATTCTTTGTTGATTAGGAAAGCATGACTGCTTTATTTCGTAAGATTGTATCCATTAGTTACATTGATTAATTTCCTACTTGGCTACGTACCTTAACTCATTGATTCATTATGCAGGAAGCAGAAGTTTTTAAGCAATTAGTACTGTCAGACACAGCAAAGGCTCTTGTTCATGTGTTCTTTGCACAGCGTGCAACATCAAAGGTGAGATTGGCCTAACCTTTTAATTCCCCTAAAGCTGTATTTTCTTTGGGATTAGGAAACGTTTGTTGCTCCTAGTACTTCTAGTTTCCACATTGAACGTTCATCTTGAGCATCTTTTTAAAAACTTTTCAGGTGCCTAATGTAACTGACGCTGGATTGAAGCCTAGAGCGATCAAAAAAGTTGCAGTTATTGGTGGAGGTCTGATGGGTTCTGGTATCGCTACTGCTCTGCTTCTAAGCAATACAAGAGTTGTGCTTAAAGAAATTAACCCAGAATACCTTCTCAAAGGAACAAAATCAGTTGAAGGTATATTATCCTTACCCAGAATATATCCAGCTGATACTTAACAAAACATATCCATTCAAAAAAAATTATTTTTCTTGTGACAGCAAATCTGAAAAGCATGGTATCTAGAGGAAAACTGACACAAGACAGAGCAGGCAAGGCCTTCTCTTTGCTCAAGGGAGTACTCGATTACACAGAGTTCAAAGATGTGGACATGGTCATTGAGGTCTGCTTTCAATTTCAGTTATATGTCCTTCTCTTTGGTTTCAAGTATATCAAAGTCTGGATAGTTAATAGAGGGTCAGCTAATATATGTATATCTCTCCTGACTATAAGGCCTTGCTCCTGGTATCATTTTTCAGGCAGTGATTGAAAACATTCAGTTGAAGCAAAAGATATTCAAAGAAATCGAAGAGGTATGTCCACCACATTGCATTTTGGCGAGCAACACATCTACGATTGACCTCGACGTAATTGGGGAAAAGACTAACTCAAAAGATCGCATTGTTGGTGCACATTTCTTCAGGTCATTCTGCGTTTTCAATGTGTCAGACATTTTTATGCTTTTCAATTTTTTTTGAAGTAACTTACGAAAGTTTGTCTACTTTTATAGCCCTGCGCATATAATGCCCCTTCTCGAGATTGTTCGTTCAAAGAATACTTCCGCTCAGGTGATTCTGGATCTCATGACACTTGGGAAGGCCATAAAGAAAGTTCCTGTGGTGGTTGGAAACTGCATAGGGTTTGCAGTGAATAGGACATTCTTTCCGTATACACAAGCTGCACATATGCTGGTCAATCTTGGTGTTGACCTGTTCAGAGTTGACAGCGTTATTACCTCTTTTGGCTTGCCTTTGGGTCCTTTCCAGTAAATCTCTCTCTCTCTTTCTCTTTCTCTCCTTGTTTTGTTACCTTACACTTTGTGTTACTGCATTGGTATCTCAGCAACTGAAGAAAGTTTTTTTTTGGGGATGACTCACTTCTCAGGCTTGGTGATTTGGCTGGACATGGGATTGGAATAGCGGTTAAGCACATATATGACAAGGTCTATGGTGACCGCATGTTCAGCTCTCCATTGACTGAGCTTCTGCTTAAGAGCGGGCGAAATGGTATGTTGTTGTTTCTCTTGCCTTTGTAAATCCCTCATCTGTGACTTGCCCACTTTTAACATTTTGTGGCTTTAGGAAAAATCAGTGGAAGAGGATACTATATTTACGAGAAGGGAAGCAAGCCAAAACCAGATTCATCAGTGCTTTCAGTTGTTGAGGAATCGAGGAAACTTACCAATATCATGCCTGGTGGGAAGGTAAAAAAACAGAAGAGATTGTAGTACTACTGCTGTTTGGTATTTCTTAATCTAATGTAGCCTTGTCCTTCTGTTGCAGCCTCTATCAGTAACTGATAAAGAGATTGTAGAGATGATATTGTTCCCTGTGGTCAACGAGGCATGCCGTGTCCTAGATGAAGGAGTTGTGATCAGAGCCGCAGACTTGGACATTGCATCTGTCCTTGGAATGAGCTTTCCCTCTTACCGGTGAGGTTTCTAAGTCATAATCTCCTTAAAGAAATGCTTCTGCTCTAACCGTATAATTCATCACTTCCGTTTAAGTCTCTTCTGGTCATCTACTAACTAAGAAGTTACTCTTATGTCCACAAACTTTGTCCTTTTGCATGTCACTATAAAATATAGGTGATGATCATTTCTTTTAGTAAGCATTTTTGTTACCTGTTGCAGCGGAGGAATTGTTTTCTGGGCAGATACGGTGGGACCAAAGTACATATATGAAAGGCTTAAGAGATTGTCTGAGACTTATGGTGGCTTTTTCAAACCTTCGAGGTATCTGGAGGAAAGGGCAATGAATGGAATGCTTTTGGTAAAGTCTCTCAACTTTCTTTAATATTTTGGGGTGAATACAGTATATTAGTCTGGTGATCGTTGAATTTAATCATTTTTCTTCGATCTTCTGCGCTCTAATTGATGATGAAATCTATGGTTTTTGGCTGCAGAGTGAACCGAAATCATCCAGGTCTCGATTGTGAATTCATAAAACAAGGGAGCTTGAAAGATTCGTATGTACACGTTTATGCAGAAGAGTGAGAGAGGCTGAAGGTGGTTTAGTCACTAACTAAGAATAAATCAGTCTCTCTAGTTTGTTTCAGAGATAAAATGCTACTAAGGTGTTTGTTTTAAAACAGTTCACTGAAATAATATTTTTTATGTTCTAAAGAAATATGTTTGCAGTGACATACCTGACATTCTCAATTCTCATATTGTTCGTTATGTTTTGAAAAGATGTAAGAAAATAGTAGAAATATCAAGAGCTGGTAAGCTTCTTTATATCAAGTATCAACCCCAAAGTTATTATGTGTTCTAGTTAGAGAAGATATTGGAGACAATTACATCTTCTGTAAGTGAAAGATCTTTATTATATATATTACTCTCAAATTCTACAGAAGTTGAAAGAAAACATTATAAGTAAGGATGTTCCACAGGCTAAAACCATCAACAGAAAAAGTACAAAAAAACACACTAAAAAAAAGCTAACTGGTAACAAATAAATCGTGTACTAAAGAAAACAAAGCTCTGAAAAATCTACACAAGCCAAGGTGGCTTCAATGAGGAGACTCTAGACGAGAAGAAAGAGAAGAGCGAGAAGAAAGCTTAACGACACAATCAAAACTTGTGTCTATCGCTCTCTCTAACCTCATAGATTAGGGCGGTGGTGAGGTGGATTTCAACTTTGTTGTTTATGTTCTCTCTGCTAAGTTACTTTTGTCCTAAGTAGAGTATATTACTTTACTGATTCAGAGATCTTTCTTCTCTGACAATGCTGGAGGTTTATGAAGTTGATGACTGTTTGCTGTGTTTGTTGCGTTTGAGGTGTTTGCTGTGGTCGTCAGCTGTATAGGCTGTGGTTTGTTGAGTGTAGGTTGAGTAGTGGTTCGAGAAGCTCCATTCGCCATTGGTGGCATTTGCTGAATCCCATTCTCCGTTTTCACAGCCACAGTCGCGGTTGCGGTTGCGGTTGCAGGCGACTGTAGCTGCATTCTTGCCAAAGCTGAACACTTTGATTCTGCAAAACAAACAACACTCAACTAAAACTCTAGAGAAGAAAGTTTTTGTTGATGACTTGTGAATGAAAAATGTGTACCTTTTAATTCTGCATAAGAGATAAGTCGACTAAGACAATCTCTGAATCTGGTTAACACCACTCTCTCCTGCTCTGCGTAGATCTCTGACTGGCCCTGTGAATTTGCTCCATAGCCACCAGGGTCCACTGAACCATTAGGTGAAGCTGCTGCGACCATGAAGATAGTGTCTTGTTCATCGCACATCAAAGCCAAAGTCGCTGGAGACAGCGGTTTTCCTTTAGATGCATCCTCTGCTCCAGACTTGTCAGCTTGATTTTCATCAGCTTCAACCATCTCAACATCAGCTGCATCTTTGTTGCCTTGGGAGTGATCTTGTGCAGAAGAAGCTAAAGAAGTTTCTGTTTGATCTTCCATCCGATTCTCTGTTTCATTTCTTTTATCTGAGAAAGTTTTTGAAAAAGGAAGATTAGTGAATAATACACATAGAGCTAAAACCTCAGCAATACAAAGTGTTCACTCAAAACTTTCACCTGTTACTGTCTTTGCTGCTTCTCCGGCTGAAGTGACTAAAACGGAGCAAAGTGCTTTCACATCCGGCGGTTGGATTATATCTGCTAAGAGGGACCTTAAAAACAAAATATACAACATAAAAGTCAGTTTCTTTGCAGCTCTAGGACCAGCTAAAATAACTTGTGAACACATGGAGTTTCACCTATATACAATCTTTGACGTAGCTGGCGATGCATTGCCACCAGGACGAGAAACAGGTGACGGAGATGCGCCTGAGGTCGGGCCACCACTAGTTCTTCCACTATTTCCCTATATACAAATAACAAGATCTCATTTCACCAAGCAAGGGGAATTAAGAAGATCTTATCAGCTCCATAAATGGTAAGTTTGTACCTGTGGAAAGTGGGCAAGTCTATGAGTAGATGGATCTTTGTTTGCTTGGTTGAACATAATCTCTTGACTTTTCCTTCTCTTAGGCGCTGGAGGAGGAGCAAAGCCAGAGGAACCAACAGCTCCAGTAATGGCTGCATTCGCTGCTAGTTGGAGATACGTCATGTGGTTGGAATGGTCACCGTGAAACAGAGCTAGTCTCTCTTCACTTCCTTCAAAGTTTTTGCAATCCAAACACTTGCAGTTCTCGGAACAGAGAATGTTCGCCTGAAAGCACTCACAGTACTTCTTAAGGCATCCGGATTTCTTGCAGTGGCATCCTTTGTTATGTTTCCCTAACAACACAACTTCACCAATCTCCTCCGGCTAAAAGACAAATCAAAACAGTTTAAACAAAGTTCATCAAAAGTCTCCCCACAATTGAAAATGTAATTCCTTTTTTATCAGTAACATTGATATATGCGTTAAACCGCGTACCCTTTTGTTTTGCACACCATGTGGACTTGCAGCAATTTTAGGCCTGAACGCGTTTGGATTCCGCTCCAGAGTTGCTTCCACAGCGTCTCGTCTTGCAGGTTCGTTTTCAACGTTGTTGAAACAATTGACACAGTTACATCCATCACAATATGTTCCTGATGCAAAGCATTCACAGTACCTGACAAGATAGTGGACAATGTAAGTTTACGGCGGTTGAAAAAAGTAAAGCCAAATCAGAAACTGTAATGCACATATCCACAATGAACCACAACAAAAACTGGTTAACTCAACAAAGTAGACTTTAAGGTTCTTAAGGAATACAGAAGAACAAAGGAAAGATATGAACATGCAATAGCTCGAATGAATTCATCTATACATGCAAATCCCTAAACATGAAAGGGAAGACTTACAGTTTCAAGCAGCGAGAGTGTTTACAGTTACACTGCTTTTTCTTTTGAGGGGTTCCATCTCTAGCTTCCACAACAGGCCTTGGTTTTGCTTTCGGAGATTCCAGCTTTCTGCCAAAAAATTGAAAAATTCATCAATGATTCTGGTGAGTGAAAGAATGCTGAGTTCTAAACAGCTTAACGCCTAGACAGAAACCATTGAACTAGTTCAAAAAAGGTTTGAGCTTTAAACCATTTTCATCATCTCAAATCGAACTTTCTGCAATTCCACAGACCCAAAAGTTTGAATTTTTCTTCACCAAAATCGAAACTAGAACAAAAGGAAGAAGCAAAAGAGCTCAATTAGATAAAAACTTACGGAATCCTGATTGGCGCGTTAAGGATTTGTGCTTGTGACGGCGGATTTGGCGTACCCATCAGTACCGTCGGTCGTACCTGACTAATTCCCACCGCCGGAGGAGGCAGAGGCGTCGTCGTCATCGTCGGCGTTGCCGTTGCCGATGAAGGAACGGAGGGAATGACGATGGTGGTCTTCACCTCCGTAGTGACGACGGTAGGAGCCGCAGTCGTAGCTTTAGACAGTGAATGTCCATCGGAGGCACCAGTGAAGTCGAGCTGCCGCGCTGGCGTCTTAGCCGGAAAACCAGATTCTTCTTCAACACCGTCCTTTTTTGGCGGGAATTCGCCTTCTCCGCCGCCCTCACCCATCTATGAAAATTTTCGAATCTCGAGCTTTTTTCAAAGAACCCAGAAAATTTCCTTTTTCTATCTTCCCCCGAAAAAAAATCACACACTCGAGAAAGGAGAAATTACACAAATCAGCTGAAGAAACACACACACAAAATCCAGATCCGAATCTCTCCGGAGCGCGAAAAGAAAAAAAATCACAACCGATTCGGCGGCTGTTAAAGCTCAAACGGGACTTTGAATTTGATCCGCGTGTATATAGAGAGAGAAAGAGATAAGCTTTAAGAGAGAGATGGGGGAATTAGGGTTCTATTGGGTTTTAGCTGTAGAAGACGAAGACGATGAAGAAGAAGGAATTGGGGTAAATTTTTAAAAACAGCGGAAACAAAATTAAAAGCAAATAAAACTTTCGGTTTTGTTCTTCTTCTTCCACAGCATCTCTCCTCCTCCCTCTCTCTAACATGTTTTGAAATTTCAATTTTTCTGGATTATATTGGACGGTTGGATTTGCGTGGCAATCTGATCGTACGGATCCTGTTGAAAACGGTGATCCAACGATTTATATTCGTAAAAGCTTTAGGTTTTGTTCGTCTTTTCACCGTCGGATTTCATCTGAAGAAAAAGCCCTTCAAAATGCGAGTATTTAGAGATTAGCCAATTGTAGACCGACACGTAGACAGACCACTGGTGGTGACTACAAAACACACCTTCAACTTCAGGTCTTGTAAGCAGAAAAGAAAGGGGCCCATTTAACAAGAAGTGTGTTTTGATTTCGTCCCGAAACTTTCTTTAACTACAAAAGAGCACCAAAATTGCGTTTTTCTTCTTTTTGTTAATTTTGCACAAAAGGCACAATTTTTTTGCTAACATTCAAAAGAATCTAAGGTAATACAGAAAGGTCATATCGATTTCCAGGAAAATTTTCAACTGTCTAAAGTCTAAACCAAGATTTCCAAGAACATACACAGTTTTGGCATCAATAAGAGTTTCCCATTCTGTCTCTGCCGCCACGCCGATCATCTCGTCCTCCTCTCTCAAAGTAACTGTCACGGCGGTAATCTCTGTGCAGCGGTGGACCATCTCTCAACAACGGCGGCGGTGGACCACCTCTCAATTGTGGTGATCTGCTCCTCTCTCTCGAAAGTCGTCCCCATCTGCTGCCACCACGAGGTGGACTGAGAGGTCTCTCGTAATGAGGTTTCGGTAGCGGCTCGGGATGGATCCAGTCAGATACTATTCTTCTGCTAGGAGGAAGGTAGTCATGGTCTGAGTAATGCAAACGGCTTCGTTCTCTGTCTCTGTCTCTCAGTGTGGGATGGTCAAGTCTTGGTGGAGGGTAGTCTCGGGGCCAGCCACGTGGCGGAGACCTGTAGCCATTAAAGTCTCTTCTTGGGGAGAGATTCATCGGAGGAGGAAGAAGACGAGGCGGTGGAGGACTATTTGCAGGTGCATAGCGATGTTTCTTGCATTTGTAGCAGCACTCTCGTCTCGCAAAGTTCAGGTTCCTGCATCTGTAACCATACCAAAAAATTATAAATAAGATACAATGAAACTTCTGTATATTAAAAACTTAGAATGGCCAAGAACACTTACAGTGGATCTAGACAGTACCAATCTCCATCTCTAGGTTGCACTTTTGAATTGTTGTTTCTGCTCAAGCCATGTGTAGGTTCAGGAGCATCAAAGCCTCTTCCATGGGGACGAGCACCAGGTCCTCCTCCTCCTCTAGCATGTGGTGGTGAATAGTCTCTGTATCTCCCAGAAGCTTCCCTTCTGCTGCTTAACTCACGGCCACGAGACGGAGCGCCTGAATGATTAAGATCAGAGCCATGTCTGTGATCTTCATATGGACGACGGGATGGTGAGCTAGAACTTGCACGAGTTCTATGTCCTACACACACACACACACCAAAAAAAAAAGCCAACAGAAGGAGGCTGGATCAACTACAATAGAGCAAAGGTAAAAAATCATCAATATAAAACAGTGGAGCACCAACCATGTGAAACTAATAGCATGTGTAGAAAGTGTGAAATCTCAACAATACCCTAACTGTCACTGAACTCTTACCTATAATATCCATGTTTCATCTGAAGCAAATGAGATTCTTATGCCAGTAACAAGATAAAAACAGTAATGCATATTTTCAGATCATAAATTTACAAACAAGAAAATCAACAGACCAACACTATTTCTACTAGACCTACGTAAGAGCAGTTGTATACGCACGAAAAGCAATTCACACTGAAAATGTGGCAGTTTACTGATATTAACCGAAAACTGAATAGCAAAAAACGTGAACGAAGAGCGTGATTCCTCTCAACAAGCCAACGGAGAGAAACCATCGAATAAGAGGTATACAGAAATTCGCAAACCCTGCTTGGTTTTCTCTGAATGAAATGAAATTTTAAAGTAGCAATTCCAGTAACCGCTAACCGGTCTCAGTAAAACCCGTAATATCTCACAGATAATCTCTGTTCTTCGTTATTTCAGAAATGAAACCACTCAGCAGAAAGTAAAAAGGACTGGAATGTAGTAATGTTGGAAGAGATACGAACCGTTGTCACGTTTATGCCGATCAGAGCGAGAAAATGAGGGCCGGTCACGGGAGACTTCTCCGGTCTCATAGTCTCCGGCGGCGGCGCGGCGGTCGTCTTCTCCGTCGTGGCTTCCGGATGGTCGCACGATGAGACTGCTGATTTGAGGCGGGTGATGCTGCGTCGGATGATCTCTTTCATTCGACCCCATTTCTCTCCGATTCTCACTCAAGCTTACTCCCTGAAATCTCGATGTCCGTTTCAAAAAAAAAAACCTAAGGAGGCTGCGCCGATAGATGCTGGTAACTGTCAGTTAATTTATCATTTGGCCCCTAAGGTTCAGTCCAACTTTTTAAATTGCCCCTTAGGTTTAATTTTTAACATGTATAGGCTGATTCATGGAGTCAATCTATGATGATTTTCTTATTTTCTTTCTGTGTGTGCTACTACTTATGCTATTGGAGATATCAGATATCAAACGCGATGACACCTAGGATTGGCTTTATTCATGCATGGCCTCATTGAGTCATTGTTCACAGTTTTTTTATTCAATGCTCATCAATGACGGTGATGAGACGAAGCTGTTTCACATGTTGATAATAGATTAATACAAGGATCAAACAGAAAAAAATGAAGAAACACAGAACAAAGGAATTGATCTTTTTTATTTTCTTCTCATTGTTAACTTCAGATGGAAAAAACAAAGGGTAAAATTTGGCCTTAGCGTCAAGAAAACTAGCTCTTTAGCTAATGCTAACACCAACTTCCCAGTTGTAAATGTTACCATTTTTCTACACCACAGAGGGAGAGAGACAACACACAACACAATTTTGACAGAGTCGGATTCAAGACTCTCAACCACGGACCCGGCCAAATGTAATCGACCTGACAAGGAAACATCAGACAATAGACATAAACACATGTCTAATTTTGGTAATGAAGGTGAAAGAGGCAAAGCTGTATAAACAAGCGAGAGAGATCATTTTGATCGCGTACCTTAAATGCAGTTCGCCTTCAGGGGAATTCTATTGTAAATCCACTACTCGTAGGCTTTACATTCACACCCCCAAACCCGTCAAAATCTGAATCCGAATCCATTCCTCTGTAATCATTCCACTTCCCCGGTGAATCCTCATCATCTGGCCCACTCCTCGTGGGAGGCACATAGAGCTCTGAAACTGGAACTGGAAGTGGCTCTTCACTGAAATACTTATCACTCAACATCTCCATAGCAGTAGCTCTACTAGCTGGATCATAACATAAAAGCTTCTTAAGCAGCGATATCACATCCCCTGAATGGTTTGGAAGACAACCTTCAATACCAAGAGGAGACTCCACTTTAGCAAACGAGATCGACTTATAGTCCGGAAGATCAACACAACCTGGCCAAACCTCTTCATTTAGATTCCCAAGCACGTTGGTCACTCTACTGATCTGATCAATATCTGAAATCCCTGGGAACAAAGGCTCAAGTGACAAAATTTCTGCAAACACACAACCAAGCGACCACAGATCCACCTCTAACCCATACATCGTCGACCCATAGAGCAGCTCCGGCGGCCTAAACCACCGTGTTCCCACACAAGATGTCATTAAACCTTGTGCATTCTCATCAAACGCTTCATCAGCATCGTAAGAAAAAGAGTTCCTTCCGAGATCATCATCCATCTCACTAACGGTGCACGTTGCGAGGCAAGATGCGTCTCCGTCATGCACGTTCGAGTCCTTATCTGTAGCATCATCTCTCACAACCTGTTTAGCCTTGAGCTCTTCCACCTGACGGAAGTACTCGTCTTTACTCATCGCTTCCCGTTGATGACCATCTTGCTGAGACGAGTTCTCGTAGTCAGGAATCACTTCTGGTGATTCTTTACTGGTTTCTCCATCTTTGTATGCTTGCTGGTTCTCATCTGAAGCCACAATCTCACTCTCCATGAGTATCCTAGCCTATCAACGAGCCAAGACGCCAACACACTTATTATAAACTTCACAGAAACTTTGATATAATACAAACCAGGACTAAGTAACATTCATCATCAAACTAAACTATGGGATGATTAAGCAATATGAGTATGAGAATCACCTGGCCAAAATCGGCAAGCTTAAGCACTCCATCATCAGAAATCAACAAATTCCCAGGCTTCAAATCTCTGTGGACGATCAGATTCCTGTGGCAAGCATCAACGCCGGAGAGAATCTGAATCATCCATCGCTTAATCTCGCCAACCGAGAACCCATCCGATTTCTCCGCGCCTGATCCCTTCTTCCGCCGTTTAGCATCTCGGATCACCGCGGCGAGATCCGTCCTGAGGAACTCGAGGACGATCACGGCGTTCTCGTCCTCGCGCCAGAAGTACTCGTGCATGACGACGACATTAGGGGATCCGGTGAGGATGGTGAGCGCGTCGATCTCCCGGAACGCCGACTGGTAATCGAAAATCTCCTTGAGCGCGACGATGAGACCGTCGGAGAGACGGCGAGCTCTGTAGACGTCGGCGTAGGCTCCGGATCCGACTCGCTCGAAGATCTCGTACTTGGCGATTATCTCCGGCCGGGTATGGATACTCCAACTGCTCGCCGGCTGTTTATCCATCTCTACGGCGTCGTTTTTCGACAGATCCTTCTTTCCCTTTTCCCGGTTTGATGATGATATATAACGCTTACGAATCCACCACTTACAAATCTCGCTTCCCGGTCGTAAATGACTAAAATACCCTCAAACTTGTGGACCATTCTAACTGTAAAGTGTATAATACTGTACACTTCGATAGTTTAGTGGACATTAAATATTTGTATATTTATGAGCATGGTTTTAATTTTTTGGATGAAACTAGTACATCAAACTAAGCCAAACTTTAATACTGATTTTTTCAAAATTTATTAGAATCTATATCTTTTTGTTGATTCATATACCTTATGTTCGGTTTATCAAGTTAGTTTTTATGTTTTGATACTTCATGTAGTTTAGTATGGTGAAGTGATACAATCTACATGTCCCTCAAAGAACAAGATTAAGAATTCCAAATTTGTTAAAAGATCAAAAACTTGTTAACAAAAAACCAATAATATAACAGAATCTGCAAATCTACAAAACACAAGAACAGAGAAAGAAAGGAGCTTCTTCACATACAAATAAGAGAACCAACAGTTCCCTTATCTTCAGAGAGAGACAGAGAGACACATTGTTGTTGAGACTTGTGTTGTGTCCTAAGCCGTCGTGCAGCCTCCACAGACAATACTCCTACAGATTTTGGAGAGTTGAAATTAGTACATCTTGTTGTAAAAAAATTCAGCAATCTGAAAAATGTACAATCTTTAGAAGTGCTTACGCAATGGAGCAACCGGATCTTCTGTGTTGCTTCTTCCTCACTGTCACTTCCTTCCTCCTCGGAGGCTGAAGAACCACTTTGATCGCTGTGTCAAAAACAGCTTTCACATTCTACAGAACAAATCCAAAGCAAAAGTCATCAAAAATATCAAAACATTTTCACCACAACATTCCATTTCTGTGAAAGGGTAACTTTATAACTTACCTGTTGAGTCTTGGAACTACACTCTATATAAGCAGCTGCACCGATTTGCTTCCTCAATTCCTCTCCCTGTCTCCACACAAAGTCATAAGCTTCATTCATGTCATAAGATTCAAATCAAAACAAAACAAGAAGCAAGATTTACGCAAATATACCTGAGTAGAGGTAATGACATTTGTGTGATCCGCTAGGTATCCCTTATCATCCCTGAGATCTTTACAAGACCACAACGTAATGTATCAGTCAAGAGATCATTCAAAACAAAACTCCAAACACACAAAATCAGCAAAGCAAAAAACTTACCTAGCTTTGTACCAACAAGGACTATGGGAACATTTGGCGCAAACCGACGAAGTTCAGGCATCCACTGTCAAAAACAACAACAAAGATTCAGATTCAATACACATAAACAATCAGCTAAATCTACTCGAATGCAAGGAGAAATTTTATAAAATTTTACCTTCTTGAGTACATTCTCGTAACTCGCTTTGCTGATGAGTGAAAAGGCTAAGACAAAGATATCAGCTCCTCTGTAACTCAATGGTCTCAGTCTACTGTAATCTTCTTGTCCTAATGAACACCAATCAAAAACAACAAAACCCTGAGAGAAAAGTTTCTGAATTTATGCAAATGAACCATAAATTTCAATCCTTTGGCTCATTGGTTTCAGAATTAAATTAGAATTTTTTTGGTTTTTACCTGCAGTGTCCCATAGCCCTAAATTCACGATGTGGCCGTCCACAGCGACATTGGCACTGAAATTGTCGAACACAGTCGGTATATAATCCTGTCAAACAGCAAGAATCATGCATCAGATGAAACCTTAGAAACTGCAATTTCTGGAGGATATTATTAACCACAATAAACAAGCAAAGAAACCAGATCTCTAATCCTAAACTCTCACAGCTCTTCTCTAAGCTAAAGTCCAATTAGAAAATTCTTGGAAACGATTTAAAAGAAAACTCACAGTAGGAAACTTGTTGCTTGTGTAACAGATGAGCATACATGTCTTCCCGACAGCTCCATCTCCGACCGTAACACATTTTATGAACTTCGAAGCGCTCATTCTCTTACTCCAAGAAACAAAGTTCACCCAGAAGATTAAGGAAAATAAAAAGTAGTTAAAGAAGGAGAAGAAGATGAGTGCTGAAGAAGATGAGTGCTGAAGAAGCCTAGAAATGAGCTTACAAGAGACGCTTGCGGTGAGTCTCTACTGTAGCGATAAGAAAAGGGTGTGAATTTCGATAATATTTGCTCAGGAACCAAAGGGAGAAATGTGTTTTTTTTTGTAGAGTGTCGAGACAGAGAGAGAGCAAGAGAGTTAAATGTGTCGGATTCTCAGTTTTCGTCCAAGTCAAAGTCTTAAAAAAAAGGGTAACTTTATTATCCCTCTCAATAAATTTCAAAAAACTTTGCAATATGAAAATGAAAAAACCATAAACTATTTGAAAGTTGAAACCAAACACGTATCGACCGTTGTGAGAGATACGACACCGTTCTAGCTTTTGTCCTATTTCTGGTGTCCAGCTAAGTTTTGGTGTTTCTTTTGTCTTGGGAGTTTCATGTTTCCTCATCCTCCTGTGGATACAGTATATCTTGAGCCCTTCAAAGTTTTATTATTTGAGCTTTGTATTTTATTTCTTGTAGAACCGTATACTTTTTTTTTTTTCTTGAAACCAGTAGGAATGATGATATACTTATTGGCGTAGCACTTGCTATTTCTATACGCAGCATTACATTCAAATTTGAATTTGGTAACACTAAGAGAACATGCTTTGGTCAATTATTCGGGCCTAATATAAGTTGGCCAATTTAAATGAAATATAATTGGACTATACTTTGAAAGTAATTCATCGGGTCCCTATCAAACAACAAGCCCAATTATGTTTCCAATTTGAGAAATATTTTTAAGGGAAATGTAAAAACTACACAAAAATGAATTTTCAAAACTATACTTCTAGATTGTTCATTTTCAAAACTATAAACCCTAGTCATTAACTCTAGTCAATGACTAGTGAACCCAAACTTATATAATAAAATTAGAAAAACCCACCAAAAAAAAAAACAAAATTAGAAAAAGTGTAATTTTGAAAATTATGATAGTCTTCTCTCTTTACTCCCTTGAGGTCAACCTCCAAAAATAAATATATCTTCTACAGTTCTGTTATTTATCTAAAATTCCTTTGATCGAAGTTTATTTTACATGTAGGTGTGTGGTTCTTTTGCTGCTCGGTGGAAATGCCAAAGATAAAATCGTCAATAAATGTGTGAATTTAGCTGCTCTGATTGCGCATAGTTCTTGGCCTCATAGTTAACTTCAGCAAATTTGAGCCAAAACTTTGACTATTTACTATGAGTATATACCTTAATGTAGTTGTCATCCGCAAATCAAATTCAAATGTAGTTGTTGAAAGGAAAAGAAACTTTGAAAATCTGAATTTTATTATTACTTTTCTCAATGATTGTGTTGGACTTGTCTTACTCGCAGTTGTCATCCGCAACAACAACACGAAACCGATGATTAGATATTAGATCATCGATCGATATTATCAAGAGCCTTTTCTTAAAACCCCAATATAAATAAAACAAAGATTTCTAACACTTTATTAATTTAAAAACGATGAACAAGACACTGCTTTTATTCTTCAAAAACAAACAATCACACACACACACACACACACAGACATCTTACATCTTATTTTTCCGTTACATGCATGCTCTTAGTTGCGATACACAATCCACACTTGTTACTCTGATTGATATAACTTTTTCCCCTGTGGAGGTAACAAACCAACGAACTTCACGAGAACATCGACGGAGTTTTGTGCGGCGAGGCTGCCGAATATGTTGGCCTCGTTAGAGACGTCGGAGCCTCCGCCGGCGAGATCGGATAGGGAACGGATTACGATGAAAGGGATGCTTTGCTGGTGGCAGATGAGAGCAACGGCGGCGCTTTCCATTTCCACGGCGGTGGCGTTGAATCTTGAACGGAGGAAAGTCCTGTAAGCGGCGTTGTCGACGAAGACGCTTGCACTCACACCACGGTCAACGATGGTCACCTTCGATGCTCGAGGGAGGCACGTGGTGTTCACGCACTGCGGTAGTTTCGTGTCCTGTTTTTGTTTGAATGCAATAATTTAATTTAAAAAATTTATATCACCAAAACAAATATTCAAACTATGTCAGTGTAAATTTAGACAAACCTCGAGCTGGCGTGCAAGATCCAAGTAGGACGTGTCAACGGGAATCCAGAAGATGTGTTCCCGGACTTCGGGAGTGCCGGTGACCGGAAAGATTTCTTCCGGTTGGTACCAGATTCGGTTTAGCAAGTTATCGGAATGGTTATTGTACTTGGAAAACTGAAGATAACCAATATCGCGAGTATAGTCTCCGCCGGATTCCAAAGCCAGCTCGTCGTCAATGCCATCTCCATACCTCTATATAAATACATTCAAATTCGTTAATGTTAAACTATATAATTTTCTTAAGAATGCACGTACAATTATGATATATGAGGCCCAAAAATGTAGGAACTATTCTTTTAATGCAAGTCTAGTTTTTAAACTAGAGAAAATGTAATCCTGATCTTCTTTTTGTATAATTATCCTGATTGCAATTTTAAAGTGTTTTCTGTATTTTATGCAGAGCCTAGGTCGTGATTATCTTCCATAATCTGCCGACAATCGATATATTTAATGGCTGTTTTTTGCCTATTGGCTAAGTGTCAAATACTATTGATAATAAGTTACTATAAAACCCTACCTGCCAATTCCAAAGACCTGAGTGGGCCCAGAACTTAGGAATAGTGACGTCACCAATCTCAAGGTCAGTATCTGCATTTCCAGCGATTCCATAATGCAACACTCCGTGCAGCCTAAACAAGCTCACTAGCAACTGTGTTGTCACTCCTGCATTCACCTGTTTTTATGTGTATGTGTTATGTAATTCTTATATATGGAACAAGTTGTTTTTGATGATGAATATATAGACATCAAGACGTGTATATACAGATAACAGAGTTCTTGCACATTTAGAAACGTACCATCCCTAATCCACACATCACGATTACTACTCGTTGGTTTAGTATTTTTCCAAACCGGAATCTTCTACCTGCGTAATTTATATAAACAAGGTCAATATCTATCGATGTACTGTATATACTATAGACATCTACGTGAAAAACTCTCTTGTGAATGGAGAAGAAAGGAGTTGGGATGTATCTTGCTATTAAAATTAAAGTTTTGACGAAAGTTTTTTTTGAAAAAAAACTTAACCTACAAACTAGCATAATAATATATAAACAGTTTTTTTTGTAAAAATACTTTATAACTTTTTTGGTATCTACTCGATCCGCCTAGATAATATAACCGATGATATACAAAAAAGAATTGACCCTGTAAATTTATCTGATGAATACATAGTTCAGTTTAAAAATAACATGTTCATTTCAAAATAAAAAGACATCGTAAAAAAAATTACCCGCGAAATCGATGAAAGGCAAAGAGGACTCTGGAACATAGGCTTTAGATCCGATGAGAGGGTTAAGCTCATAGTTATTTGGAGCTACAATCCCCAAATAAGGACCTCTTTTATTCATCCTCTTTATTTGGCTCAAAACTGTTTGAGGAATTTCACCATTTGTTTCTTCAATAATATTTCCAATCGACAAAACAATCACAAGAAAACCGAATAAGTAGTATCCCATAACTTCTCACTCTCTTTCTCGCTCTTACCTTCTCTTTTCTGCTTCTTGTGATGAGTCTCATGTCTCCCCCTCTAGGTTCCTTATATTTACGTACATGCAAATGTAATACACTAATAGTCTAACCACGTTATAAGCATGGATGTTCATATTGCTCAATTTTTTATGGGTGGGCCCAGAACCGGTGAAAGCTTTAGCATATGGATTTGACTGTATGTGTAGTAGAGCAAAAGTAGGGAAGATAGAGAGAAAATTAAAGGAAAATAAAGTAATCAAATTTAGCGGAATTTTGCTGAATTTTTGCTGTTTTTCTAAAAATGAAAATTGACTGGTGCACTAAAAGACCAAAACTAAAAGAAAAACTCAGAGTAAGTTTTTGTTTTTGTTTTTTCCTTTATTTTTAGCACTAGACACCCTACATTTTTCGGAATTTGTTTTTTAACCTTAAATTAATTTAAATTGGCATGTATTTGCAAACAAAAACCGAAAGAACAATTCATTTACATAGATATCACTTTTTTATAACTCAAAAGTAAGCTGTAATCTTTCTTAAACCACTACACTATCTTTGACTTTATAATATTATTATTTGAATATTTATTAACCTGTTATCATTAAATCTTTACTTTTCTTTATAAACAAGAGACTGATTGATACTACAATTTAGACCATATTAGTATGTCACCTACATACTTACTCCATTATGTATATATTTTTACGCTTCAATATCTTATCCATTTTATCATTCAGCTTTTGGATGGCATGATGAGATTTCATCATTGTTTTTCCTTGTAGTTAAAAAATGTAGGTGACAATTTAGATTTGGGAAAATTATCCGATAGATTTGCTTTGATTCCAAATTATCCGATACTTATATCCACACTTATTACTCTCATTGATATAACTTTTTTTTTGGTTTTAATCATTGATATAACTTGTTTCCCTGTGGAGGTAACAAACCAACGAACTTCACGAGAACATCGACGGAGTTTTGTACGGCGAGGCTGCTGAATATGTTGGCCTCGTTAGAAACGCCGGAGCCTCCTCCGCCGACGGATAGGGAACGGATTACGATGAAAGGGATGCTTTGCTGGTGGCAGATGAGAGCAACGGCGGCGCTTTCCATTTCCAATACGGTGGCGTTGAATCTTGAACGGAGGAAAGCTCTGTAAGCGGCGTTGGCCACGAAGATGCTTGCACTCACACCACGGTCAACGATGGTCACCTTCGGTGGTCGAGGGAGGCACGTGGTGTTCACGCACTGCGGTAGTTTCGTGTCCTGTTTTTGTTTGAATGCAATAAAAATTACTATCACCAAAAGAAATATTCATATGTATGTCAGTTTAGAGTTAGACAAACCTCGAGTTGGTGTGCAAGATCCAAGTAGGATGTGTCAACGGGAATCCAGAAGATGTGTTCCCGGACTTCGGGAGTTCCGGTAACCGGAAAGATTTCTTCCGGTTGGTACCAGATTCGGTTGAGCAAGTTATCGGAATGGTTATTGTACTTGGAAAACTGGAGATAACCAATATCGCGAGTATAGTCTCCGCCGGATTCCAAAGCCAGCTCGATGTCCACGCCATCTCCATACCTCTATGAACCCAAAAATAGAAAATAACTATGAACTATCCTTTTAATGCAAGTCTAATTCTAACGTAAATGATAACAATATAACATACACATGAAAACAAGCTACAAGGCTAAATGTCAAATATTATTGGTAATAGGTTATTACAAAATCCTACCTGCCAATTCCAAAGACCAGAGTGGGCCCAGAACTTGGGAATAATGACGTCACCAGTCTCACTAGCAACATCTGTATGTCCAGCGATTCCATAATGCAACACTCCGTGCAGCCTAAACAAGCTCACTAGCAACTGTGTTGTTACTCCTGCATTCACCTGTTTTTATGTGTATGTGTTATGTAATAAACTATAAATTAAAAGATGAACAAATATTCATATTATATGGAACAAGTTGTTTCTGATGAAATCATGAAAGACATGTATATACAGAGTACTTGCACAGCACAGCTATAGAAACGTACCATCCCTAATCCACACATGACGATTACCACTCGTTGGTTTAATATTTTCCCAAACCGGAAGCTTTTACCTGCGTGATTTATATAAACCAGCTCAATATCTATATATGTACTCCCGTTAAAAACTCTCAAGTGAATAGAGAAAAAGGACTTGAGATATATGTTGCTATTAAAAGTTTTGACGAAAGATTTTTTGAAAAGAAACTTAATCTGCAAACTAGCACAATAAAAAACTTTTTTTTTGTAAAACAGACTTGACAATTTTCTGGTATCTACTCGATCCGCCAGAATAATATACAGAAAAAGAATTGACTTTTGTGAATTCATCTGATAAACTATGTTTGGTTTTAAAATAACACTGTTGAATCCAAAATGGAATGACATCGTACAAAAAATTACCCGCAAAATCGATGAAGGGCAAAGAGAAATCTGGAACATAGGCTTTAGAGTCGAGGAGAGGGTTAAGCTCATAGTTATTTGGCGCTACAATCCCCAAATAAGGACCTCTTTTATCCATCCTTTTTATTTGGCTTAAAACTATTTGAGGAATTTCACCATTTGTTTCTTCAATAATATTTCCAACCGACAAAACAATCACAAGAAAACCAATCAAGAAGTATCCCATAACTTCTCACTCTCTTTCTATCTCTTATCCTTTCTTTTCTGCTTCTTGTGAGTCTCATACTCTCATGTCTCCCACTCTAGGTTCTTGTATTCATGTACATGCAAATGTAATACACTAATACCCACGTTATAAGCATGTATTTTTATGTAAGCTCAATTATTTATGGGTGGGCCTAGAATCGATGAAAGATTTATAATATGGATGTGACTGTGTGTGAAGTAGAGCAAAGTAGGGAAGATAAAAAAGATAAAAAAAAAAGAGAGGAAAGAAAAGGAAAAATACGTTGTATACGATGACAAAAAGAAAAGGTTGTTCGACACGTACGAAAAGGAAATCTTTTATGTATTCACAATCACAAAATTTCAAATGGCTGAATACCTATTTATTCTGGTCTGAATAAAATTGAATTTTAATGATTGTGGTTCAATTTAAAACCGTGGGGACACTGCCAATCAATAAGGAAAACCGAAAAGATAAAGGAAACTGATGAGATTATCATTTTGAATGCATACATCTTTTTCTACACCGGAAATCACGACAATCCATAGTCACATTCATTTGATCAAGCAGCCCAAAAACTCCCTCTTCATTTTAATTGATTTGATTGTGGGATCAGCAATATTGATTGATCATTTGAGTACTTATAAATCAAATTCTTTGTCCGATTTTTCGTTAGTGAGTTCTGAAACTGAACTAGTTATCAATCTCTAACCATGTAACTTGACATGTCCACATTTATTCCAAAAATAGTTGTATGATTGTAGATTTATGAGTTTCTCACTATAGAGCGGAGGGGAGATAATATCAACCGGCGGCAGTGTTTTAGAAATACACGTATGGAACTTTTGTAAAGTTTTTACCAAAAAAAAAACTTTTGTAAAGTCTTCTCATGGTTTCAAAAGTTTTGCAGAAGACTTCTTAATCTATATAATTGAAATGA
>CACVBM020001353.1:20931-61164 GCA_902728155.2 Microthlaspi erraticum | reverse complement strand
ACCTATCAACCTAAAAATAATGAAAAGCAGTGCAATAAAAGTAAACAAAGCAGTGAAGTGTCAGCTCGACCAAGAGCTCGAGTCGAGTCAGAGCAAAGTACCAGCTCGATCGAGTTTAGGGACGAGTTGAGACAAACAAAGCTAAAGGTGACGACTTTAACAAGATAAAGAGAGAATTAGGGTTCAAGACAGGGTTTTGCAATCAAAGGAATCTACACTTAATCAATCTAGCTCTTAAAACTCCTTGTATCAAGGCTTCTCTTGATATTGGGCTTCTCAATGCCTAGCCAACCCTTTCCCAAGGTGGAGGCTATCAACCAAGGAATGATCTCAGAAACAGGGGGTTAGCCAGTGAGAATCAAACCTTGGAGGCTATAGGATCATTGCCCAAACTAATCCATCCAACCCCTTAGACCTCTATTGTCTAGAGCAAGAGATATTGGAGCTCTTAGTGGATCTTTTCCAGCGAATGCCATCACTTTCGTGTGGGGAGTCGCCTAAGGACTTACAAGCCAGGGGTAGTGGTCATGTAGCCTTAAGATCTATCCAAAAGAGAGAGAATCTAGATTAAGACCATAAGCTAGAAGGATTAAGCATATGAAACCTCTAATCTATCCCATCTCAAACCCCAATGGGTAACTACTCACTACACATGAATGTAAACACAAGCAAATGCAATAAAAGAGACATCATAAGAAAGAGGAGATGAAATTAAACAACTTTTATTGAAATAAGCAAGTGCAAATACAAGAGAGATTATCCAGGATCTAGGATTCAAGAAGCAAGAGCTTCAAGAACACAAAGATGAGGATTAGATCTCTAAAAAGTAAAAGTACAATAAATTAAAAGAAACTAAAACAAAATAATCTAAAGCTTGGTGGTTTTTTCGTGGCTTAGAGCCTTTAAATACAAGAGGATTAGGTTTAGGGTCAAAGGAAGTCAAGGGGGAAGCAACATTTTTCGGGTTTGACTTTGACTCCAGCTCGATCGAGTTGAAGCTTGGCCGGTCGAGTTGAGGAACTCGACCGGTTGGTCGAGTAGACGGTCGAGCTGGTCTTCAAGATGGCTTCTCCCTTCTTCCTTTGCGTATCCAGTTGAGCTGCTTCCATGTGCCAAGTCCCTCCATGCTCCTTATGTCCCATATGCTCCAGAATGCTCCAAAAGACCTATTTCAAAGGACCAAACATGCATATGTATGCAAATGCAACCTAAAACTAACATGAATGCATAAGAAGAGAAAAGGAACAAGATATGATGCAAATGAAAGCTAAAACTATGCAAAAGATGCATAAAAGATGTGCTAAAACTATGTAAAATGCAAGTACATCAACACCCCCAAACTTGAACTTTGCTTGCCCTCAAGCAAACAAATAGAACAAGAAAGAGATGAGGTTTGAAAATAGCTGATTCAACACTTAAAAACATGTCCTCAAAAGCGATTTGCTAAATGTCCAACTTAGAGATTCTAGAATGCAACAAGGTGAGAGATATTCATTAAGATTTAACCATGCTTATAACCATCAATCCCACTTCACAGTCACTCAAACAGTGCATTCAAATCAGCAAATCCCTTTAACATTCATTAAGCAAAAACAGTGAACCAAAAACATGCAAGATCAATCAACTCATTTGGTTTCAAGGGTTTTTGGGTTAAGAGACATCATAAGAAAGAGGAGATGAAATTAAACAACTTTTATTGAAATAAGCAAGTGCAAATACAAGAGAGATTAACCAAGATCTAGGATTCAAGAAGCAAGAGCTTCAAGAACACAAAGATGGGATTAGATCTCTAAAAGTAAAAGACAATAAATTAAAAGAAACTAAAACAAAAGTAATCTAAAGCTTGGTGGTTTTTTCGTGGCTTAGAGCCTTTAAATACAAGAGGATTAGGTTTAGGGTCAAAGGAAAGTCAAGGGGGAAGCAACATTTTTCGGGTTTGACTGTTGACTTCTCAGCTCGATCGAGTTGAAGCTTGGCCGGTCGAGTTGAGGAACTCGACCGGTTGGTCGAGGACGGTCGAGCTGGTCTTCAAGATGGCTTCTCCCTTCTTCCTTTGCGTATCCAGTTGAGCTGCTTCCATGTGCCAAGTCCCTCCATGCTCCTTCATGTCCCATATGCTCCAGAATGCTCCAAAAGACCTATTTCAAAGGACCAAACATGCATATGTATGCAAATGCAACCTAAAACTAACATGAATGCATAAGAAGAGAAAAGGAACAAGATATGATGCAAATGGAAAGCTAAAACTATGCAAAAGATGCATAAAAGATGTGCTAAAACTATGTAAAATGCAAGTACATCAACACCCCCAAACTTGAACTTTGCTTGCCCTCAAGCAAACAAATAGAACAAGAAAGAGATGAGGTTTGAAAATAGCTGATTCAACACTTAAAAACATGTCCTCAAAAGCGATTTGCTAAATGTCCAACTTAGAGATTCTAAAATGCAACAAGGTGAGAGATATTCATTAAGATTTAACCATGCTTATCAACATCAATCCCACTTCACAGTCACTCAAACAATGCATTCAAATCAGCAAATCCCTTTAACATTCATTAAGCAAAAACAGTGAACCAAAAACATGCAAGATCAATCAACTCATTTGGTTTCAAGGGTTTATGGGTTAAGAGACAATGGGGTTTAGTAACAGGGATCTCTCAAGAAAGTGGCTTTGCTTTGGCAGAAGGCTAAGTGTTAGAACCAAAGATGATGCAAGAACAGCAGCTCGAGCCGTCTAATCCTAACTCGATCGAGTTCAACACTTAGAGCTTTTTAGAACAAAATCCTAACTACCCTTTTTGGCATTTCGCCTTTGAAACTGAGGAGCTTTGCTCACTTTTCTTTTAAGAACTTCCTAGGGAGAGGCTTCTTGAGGTAACATCTAGCGGTTTGGGATTTTCTAAACACTTAGGGAACTTTTCTTTCCTTTTTGGACACTTGAGGCTTTGCCTTCTTTTCATTCTACTTAGAACCCTTTTTACTTCCTTTTTTAACTTCCCAAACCTTTACTAGACCCTTTTAAACACTGCCAACTCCCTGGACTTAAAAACTCTTTTTCCTTTGGGTTTTTCCCAACTTTTACCACTTTTCTGGTTTTTGACACCCAACTCGATCGAGCTCGAGTTGGCACCCCCAAAC
The DNA here is from genome assembly GCA_902728155.2 of Microthlaspi erraticum. Taxonomy (NCBI): domain Eukaryota; kingdom Viridiplantae; phylum Streptophyta; class Magnoliopsida; order Brassicales; family Brassicaceae; genus Microthlaspi; species Microthlaspi erraticum. The sequence goes on along the minus strand of CACVBM020001353.1, from coordinate 58,026 downwards.
TTAGCCTGAAAACAATCCCAAGAGAACTAGACAACTAGAACTACTGCCCCTGCCGGTTTAAACACAACACCTTATGCTAAGCAAAGCCAAGAAAGGTTCTCACATTCGCACAAGAGATAAAATGGGGTTTGAAATGAAAAGGCTTAGGTTTAAGGTGTGGTAACTGTCTCAAAGATAGAGATCAGCTATCTGGACAAGCAAAAGGGATATGAAATGGTAAAGAATGTCCAGATATGTATGTGGTAGCCATGAGTTGAAATCAAATGCAAGCATTGGTAATTAAAGATCAAGTTATGGTTCAATAGATAGGGAAATGCATCAAATCACAGCAATGGTTGAATGAGATGTGCATGCAGTGATATGATCAAGATAAACATGGTTCTTGCTGCTCAATCAATCTCACCCTAATGCACAAAAGAATCTAAAAACAGGGCACTCAAGAAATCGCAAAAGATGGACAAGTTTTCAAAGTCAAATCAACAATGCAAGTGAAAAATGCAATCCTAAACAAGTCTAACAAATATGAATGCAAAAAGATGAAAATATTTTTGGATTTTTTGAAAATTTTATGATTTTTTTGGTTTTTCTATGCAAAAGATAAATGAAAAACTAAGAACAAAGAAAACAAGGTTAAATCATCTCTTGAACCCTCCCCCAAACTTAAATCACACAGTCCCTTGTGTGAGAAAAATTCAGTGAAAGATTCAAGAGGGCAAAACCAAGAAAAAACAAGAACAAATGACAAGAAAATATGAAATGGTATATACAAGGGTTGGTGTTTGGATACCTCAGTGTCCCCCAAAGAACTGGGAGACTAGGTCGTGGTCTGGAGATGGGAGACGGCCATCAGGAGCACTCCATGCAACTGGGGTTGCCTCTTGTGGCTCACTCGATCGAGCTTGTGGCTCCTCTTCCTCCTCTTCTTCATCTTGAAATGTGTGTGGCTTCCTTGGCCTTGGTGGAGCATTGGTAGCTCGTACTGTCCATAGGGGTTCCATCTACTCCGGGGAGGCTCCTGGTAAGGCATGGGATCGTATTCAAATCCCGGATCCTCGAACTGGGGCTCCTCCTGGTCAGCTCGACCGTCAGCTCGATCGAGTTGAGTTTCCTCTGTTTGGACTCGATCGAGTCCGGTGGTCGAGCTGGAGCGTCTGGCCTTGGAAGTCTTCCTCCTTCTCTGCGTGTTGTCTTCTCCTTCCCTTGGCTCGAAAGAAGAGGCTCTGTGAGGCTCTTGGGCAGGGAGCCTCCTTGGAGTGGTGAGGAGTGATCTACTCCTAGGGAAAGTGGGAGCCTTGGGGCCTTCTTCTTCTTGCTTGAAGAACCAGAAACTTTCTTCTCCAAACTCTTGATCTTGCTCACCATCTTGTCCATGGACTTTTGCATCTTCTCAATGGCTTTCCCTTGCCATTTGTTGAACTTTTGGAGAAGTCCAATCCTCTTGTGGCAGCCACAACAGAGGGGTTCATCCTTGGAGCCTCATACTCCTCAAAGTAATAGCACTCAGGCTCACCCAAATCAGCGCTTTCCTGCACTCCATCTTCAGCTGAGCCTCAGCTCGATCCTCAGCTCGATCGAGCTCGATCTCTTCTTCTGCAAATCTGCTTCATGCCCAACTAAGTGTACACAGGGGGTCTGAAGTCAATGTTCTACCTCCTAGGACCGTGGTGAGCTCAGGGTTGGGCAGGAGAAGCTTGGAGGAGTCCAGCCAATGGATGGGTGAACTTGAATTGGAATCTCCCATCCAACTCCTTGTGCTCAATGAGGAGGTTGGTCTTGCAAAACTTGATGTCCATCCAACCTGGTGGAGTAGACCTTCTCTTGTCCAGTTGAACTCCAGCTGCACAAAGATGGTGTGATGACCCCTCCAACACTAAGCTTTCTTCCTCTTTGGTGCCTAGTGTTGTAAGCTGTGACCTTGTAGGTGGAGCTGTCAAGGAGAGGCATGAGTTCCCTGCGTGTGCCCTATCTCCTCTGATCTTCTTCCCATCCTTGTGCGTGAGATGATGGGCTTGATTCCCATGTCAAGGAGCTTCACTTCTCCCTCATTGATTGTCCCAGTGGCCTTCCTTGCAAAGAAGGTGTTGGCAAGTGCCTTGTGACATATCTCAAGCACTGGGCTCCTGATCTGAGCAGCCTTGGACCTTGAGGAAGAGTACCCCTCTTCAGCTATTGTAGCCCAAACTCTTTGGAGTTCTTCTTCCTTGAGTTCCACTTGGTTACCTTCTCCATAGTGAACCCAAACAAGATCTCAGCTGCCTAAAGGTCACCATCTCTTCTCTCCCTTGCAAGAACGTGATCCCCCATCCTTGGTCCAACTCAGCTCGATCGAGCTCATCAAACTGTGGATGCTCATTGAAGCCAAAAACTCACAAGTGAGCTCCTTGTAGACTCCATGCGGTGAGAGAAGAACTTGGCCAAGTGCATGTTCTTGAGACCAACTCCACATCCTCAAAGATCCAAGGGCCTTCATGTGTCATCATGTGGGTACTTGGTCTCCACAAAGTCCATGGAGAAGAGAGCATTGTAGTGCTCTTGGTACATGGGGAGCTCATCCTCCTCTTGCTCTTCCTCAGCCTCTTCCATTGGCTCATCTTGGTTCCCCTCTTGGTCATCTTCATCAACCAATTGGTTCACCTCTTCTCCTTCCTCTTCACTCTCAGTCCTCACTCCTTCTTCATTTGGAGAGCCATTTCCTCCTCTTGAACAAGGTTCACTCCAATCTCAAACTCTCCTTGCTCACTCTCACTACTAATAGGGTCATTCCTCTTCTTGGTTCTCCTTTCTTCCCTCAATCTCTCACTCTCAGACTGTTCCTCAGAGTAGACATATCCTCTGCATCAGATTCTTCCATCCTCTGATCCATCTTCTCCAAATCGGCTTGCATCTTAAGCCTTTCTCTCTTGCATTGCTTGACTCACCCTCAACCATTCTCCTCTGTGAAGCGGCTTCCCTCACTGTTTGTCATCTTGTTACTCTGTTTCTTCACTAAAGTACCTGAAATGCATCAAAGATTACAAAGAATTAGAGTTGTAATGATCGGTTTGGTCAACTCGACACTCAGCTCGATCGAGTCAAAAAACTCGAGTGACAAACTCGATCGAGTTGGGTGAAAACAGAGTATAACCAAACCTAATTCAAGATTAAGAGCTGGAAAGGATGCTAATCAATCAAATTGAACCAAGAACAACTAGTAAATGGAACAATGAGCAATTCTAGAGAAGACTAAGCATCTTAACCAAATACCAAACTCAAATTCAATTTCAAGCACATGCAACAAGTTTAAGGCAAAACAGAGGTGAGGTGAACAAATTACAAGATTATACAGCAGAGGCGAAATATGAGGGCAATTACTCAAGAACAAGTCCACAAGGGACACATGCAATCAAAAATCAAAGGAAACAAGCAATAGTTGAAATCGAGATGGATGAATGAAGGGTTTTAGGGTTCATACCTTGTTGAATGAGGAATTGAAGAGCAGTAAACAAAACCCAAGCAAAACAAGAAGTGAACATGAAATCGCAAAAACTTAGAGAAAAAGTTGAAAATTCGAAATTTTCTTGTGGTGAAGAGAGAGAGAGAGATTTCAGAAATTTAGAGTGTGGGAGAGAGAAGGTGGGTTCGATCGAGTTATGGGGAAGAGGGAGTGTTTGAGATGTGTGGTTGAGATTAAAAGATGAAATAAAGAGGGAACAAAACTAGGGATTCTCTGATCAAATTAGGGTAGTGGGGGACCAAAATCAGCTTGTGGGACCCACTCCCTTGACCAAGAAAACGGTTATGAATTTGAAATTCAAAAACTTACCTGGTCGAGTTGTGTAGCTCGATCGAGTTGCCCTGGTTTCTAGCTCGATCGAGCTGTCGGTCGAGCTGGCTCCTTTGACACCTAAACTTAACTTATTGAAAGGTTAAAAACATAAAGATAGATAGAAATTGCATAAATAGAGTATGTACAAGGATAAACATGGGACTTCCTCCCAAGTGAGCTTGTTTAAGGTCCCATAGCTTGACCTTTACCTTCTTAGGCATTGGTTGAGCTAGTCCCACCATCAAGGGTGATAGTGAGGACTTGAGACAGAAGCTCCTTTAGCTTGGTTGGGTCCCTGGACTGTTCTGAAGTCACCAAGGCCTTGGCTCTAGAGAATGGCCTTGATCTCCCCTTGTACCTTATCTTGTACTCAATCTTCCCATTTTCAAACTTGGTGGGGAACAAGGTCATTGTGAGCTGAGATGGCTTGACTGAAGGGGCCTGAGCTGGTGGATCCTTTCTTTTATCCTGGTCTTGCCTTAGAGGCTGCATCCTCCCCTTCTTTTAGAGCCCTTCCTAGTGGCTCATCAAACAAAGCTTGAAGGCTCTCTTCATCAAGCACACAAGGGGCTTGAACAAGTCTCTCAGCTCTTGGCCTATCAGATCGTGGTTTCTCAACTCTAGCCCTCTCAAGACGTGGCTTCTCAATCCTTGGTCCTCTCTCATCCTTATCCTTCCCAACTCTTGGTTCCTTGTCAACCCTTTCCTTCACAACCTTTGTAGCTCCATGACTCTTAGAACTGAGATTGGTACTGTCAATTGTGGCACAAAAGTCTGAACCTCTAGGCTGCAAGCGATATGACACCAAACTATTCACCTTGTGAAGGATCACTTCTTGCTTGTGAAAGTCTATTGAAGCGCCAACTGTACTAAGGAAAGGGGTTCCCAATAACAAGGCAAATCCTTCTCTTCTTCCATTTCCATCACAGTGAGATCAGTTTGGATGATGCATTCTCCAATTTTCAAGTGATAGTTCTTGAACACTCCAAGAGGAGACTTAGAAGTTGCATCTCCAAACATGATTGAAGTAGTAGGGCGCTGCAAGGCTCCAGCAATGCCTAGCTTCTCTGCCATGGAGAGAGAGATCAGATTGATGCTTGCTCCAGAATCCACTAAGGCATTGTCAATCTCAAGATGCCCAAGTGTGCAAGGGAGAGTGAATTTCCCTTGATCCTTGACCTTTGGTAGGAAGGTGGGTGAAGTAAGCAGGTTGAACTGATGAGTAGACTCTTGTAGGACCTCTGAAACTTTATCACTGTTGGCTAGAACATCCTTGACCATTTGCATTTGATCAAATGCCTCACTCATGCTATCCATAGAGGCAACTCAATTCCAATCCCACTGAGATCTCTTCTGAACTTGTGAATCACTTCCTTGTGACCTTGACTAAGTAGGCGAGACGAGGAAGCGGCAACCGGTTGATAAGGATCAAGCAAAACAGGCTGTCGGACAGAAGAGGTCGGACTCGATCGAGCTAGAGTTGGACTCGATCGAGCTGCCGATCGAGCTTGTCGTGCGAGCTCAACTGGTGAAGTGTGAATGGCCACAGTAGGTGCATGCACTTCTGGTTGATCAATCTGGACTCCAGGAGCCTCAGCAGCAACAATCTCTTCATCATTCAGCAGTAAACAAAAATCTTCAATGACCCTTTCTTGATCCTCTTCTTCAACAAGTCCTTCTTGAGTGAAGATGACCTTGCACTGTTCCTTGGGGTTCTGAATAGCTTTACCAGGTAGTTGTCCTTGCTTTGTAGCAGCAGCAACAGAAGAAGCATGATTCTCCAGAGAGTAAACCCTTGTGTTGAGGTTCTCGATCTTAGAGTTTATTTCAGCTAGCTTCTTGCTTGTGTCCACTACCCCATCAGCTTGCCCTTGAAGTAGTTGCTTTAGCATTGCCTTGAGCTCATTCTCTTGTGAAGGTGCAGGCTGGGGCGGTTGGTGGGGGAAGCCTGGTGGGATATTCATTTGTTGTCCAGGGAAAGTGCCTTGTGGTCCTTGGTAATTGTTCTTTTGACCATACCCATGTTGTGGCACCTGACTCGATCGAGCTGCTTGTTGTTGAGGATATACTTGGTCCTGAGGGTTAGCAACATCAGTGTTGCGGTATGACATGGCAGGGTTGGACTTGTAGTTATAGTATCCTTTGTTGTAACCTCCTTGCCCATTGCTCATGTAGCACACCTCAGCAAATTGTGTATCCTCCCCTTCTTGGACTGGTTCCATCTCCTCAGCAGACACAAAGTTGACTTTCTTCATTGTGGACTGAGCTAGGATCAGCTTATCCAACTTCTCATTCAATGCCTTAACATCTTTTCTCAACTTTTCGTCTGACTCGATCGAGTGGTGGGTCGAGCTCCGGTTGGTGCGATCATACTCTTCTCCATAGCTTCCATTTGAGTTAGCTATGTTCTCCACAAGTTGCCAGCCATCATCTACATCCTGGTTGAGGAAGTTCCCATTGCTAGCTGTGTCTAGCATCTCCCTATACCTAGGCAAGCATCCTCTATAAAGAGTGGAGAGTAGGATTCATTGTTGAATCCATGGTGTGGGCACTGACTTGTGTAGCCTTTGAACCTCTCCCAAGCCTCTGCGAATGTCTCATTGTTTCGCTGGATGAAGCTGGATATCTCTCCTCTAAGCTTGGCTGTGCGACCGGTGGAGAAAAACTTAGCAAGAAAGGCCTTCTTGCATTCATCCCAAGTGGTGATTGTGCCATGGGGCAAGCTCTTCTCCCATTGCGTATCCAGTTGAGCTGCGTCCATGTGCCAAGTCCCTCCATGCTCCTCATATCCCATTTGCTCCAGAATGCTCCAAAAGACCTATTTCAAAGGACCAAACATGCATATGTATGCAAATGCAACCTAAAACTAACATGAATGCATAAGAAGAAAAAAGGAACAAGATATGATGCAAATGGATGCTAAAACTATGCAAAATATGCATAAAAGATGTGCTAAAACTATGTAAAATGCAAGTACATCAACACCTTAAGAAAATCCGAAATCCTCTCACCCTCTCTTAAGTTTTTCGATTTTTCAATGTTCATCATCTTGTTTTGCTTGGGCTCTAGTTACTGTTCTTCAATTCATCATTCAAGCAATGTATGAACCCTAAAACCCTTGAATCCTTCATCTCGATTCCTCTCATTATTGCTTGTTTTCCCCTTTGATTTTGATTGCATGTGCCCCTTGTGGGCTTGTTCTTGAGTAATTGCTTTCATGTCCTTCTCCTGCTTATAGTTTTGTGATTATTGCCTCACCTCACCTCTGTTTTACCATTGAAACTTGTTGCATGTATTTAAAACATTGAATTTGAGTTTGGTATTGGTTAAGATGCTTTGGTTCTCACTAGAATTGCTCATTGTTCCATTTACTTGTTGTTCTTGGTTCAATTTGATTGATTAGCATCCTTTCCAGCTCTTAATACTTGAATTAGGTTCGGTTATACTCTGTTTTCACCTAGCTCGATCGAGTTTGTCACTCGAGTTTTTTGACTCGATCGAGCTGAGTGTCGAGTTGACCAAACCGATCGTACAACTCTAATTCTTTGTAATCTTTGATGCATTTCAGGTACCTTAGTGAAGAAACAGCATAACAAGATGACAAACAGTGAGGGAAGCCGTGCTTCACAAAGGAGAATGGTTGAGGGTGAATCAAGCAATGCAAGGAGAGAAGGCTTAAAAATGCAAGCCGATTTGGAAGCAATGACTCAAAGGATGGAAGAGTCTGATGCAGAGGAGTATGTCTACTCTGAGGAGGAGTCTGAGAGCGAGAGATTGAGGGAGGAAAGGAGAACCAAGAAGAGGAATGACCCATTAGTAGTGAGAGTGAGCAAGGAGAGTTTGAGATTGGGGTGAACCTTGTTCAAGAGGAGGGTGATGGCTCTCCAAATGAAGAAGGAAGTGATGACTGAGAGTGAAGAGGAAGGAGAGGAGGTGAATCAATTGGTTGATAAGAGTGAGCAAGATAGTAACCAAGATGAGCCCATGGAGGAGGCTGAGCCAAAGAGGAGGAGGAACTCCCTATGTACCAAGAGCACTACAATGCTCTCTTCTCCATGGACTTTGTGGAGACCAAGTACCCACAGATGACACAATGAGGGCTCTTGGAGGATGTGGAGTTGGTACTCAAGAACATGCAATTGGCAAAGTTTTTCTCTCACCGCATGGAGTCCTACAAGGAGCTCACTTGTGAATTTTTGGCATCGATGAGGTATCACCAATTCGATGAGATCGATCGAGCTGAGTTGGACCAAGGCTGGGGATGGATTACTTTCTTGGCAAAGGGAGAGAGGAAGATGGTAACCTTCAGGCAGCTAGAGATACTCTTTGGTTCAGTTATGGAGAAGGAAACCTATGGAATATCAAGGAGATGAACTCCAAAGAGTATTGGGCTACAATCGCTGAAGAGGGATACTCTTCAAGGTCAAAAGCTGCCCAAATCAGGAGCCCAGTGCTGAGATATGTCCACAAAGTTTTTGCCAACACCTTCTTTGCAAGGAAGGCCACTGGTACAATCAATGAGGGAGAAGTCAAGCTCCTTGACATGGGAATTAAGCCCATCATCTCACGCACAAGGGATGGGAAGAAGATCAGAGGAGATAGGGCACACGCAGGAAACTTCATGCCTCTCCTTGAGCAGCTGCTCTCCTACAAGGTCACGGCCTACAACACTCGGTTTCAAACGGGAAGGAAACTTAGTGTTGGAGGAGTCATCACGCCAATCCTATGTGCAGCTGGAGTCCAACTGCACAAGAGGGTGTCAACTCCAGCTGGATGGATGGACATCAAGTTTTGCAAGACAAACCTCCTCATAGAACACAAGGAGTTGGATGGGAGGTACCAATTCAAGTTCACACATCCATTGGCTGGCCCTTCCAAGCTTCTCCTGCCAACCCAGAGCTCACCACAGTAGTCAGGGGTGAGAACATCGATTTCAGACCCCCTGTGTACACGCTAGTTGGGCATGAGGATGAGTTGCGAGAAGAGGAGCCTGAACTCGATCGAGCTGAGGATCGAGCTGAGGTTCAAGCTGAGGATCGAGCCCAGGAGAATGCGGATTTGGGTGAGCCTGATGTTACTATTTTGAGGAGTATGAGGCTCCAAGGATGAACCCCTCTGTTGTGGCTGCTCACAAGAGGATTGGACTTCTCCAAAAGTTCAACAAATGGCAAGGGAAGGCCATTGAAAAGATGCAAAAGTCCATGGACAAGATGGTGAGCAAGATCAAGAGTTTGGAGAAGAAGGTTTCTGGTTCTTCATCCAAGAAGAAGAAGGCAACCATGGCCCCCACATTCCCTAGGAGTAGATCTCTCCTCACCACCCCAAGGAGGCTTCATACCCAAGAGCCTCACAGAGCCTCATCATTTGAGCCAAGGGAAGGAGAGGACAACTCGCAGAGGAGGAGGAAGAGTTTCAAGGCTCGACGCTCTAACTCGAAAATCCAAAAGAAAAGAGTTTAGTTAAGTCCAGGGAGTTGGCAGTGTTTAAAAAGGGTCTAGTAAAGGTTTGGGAAGTTAAAAAAGGAAGTAAAAAGGGTTCTAAGTAGAATGAAAAGAAGGCAAAGCCTCAAGTGTCAAAAAGAAAGAAAAGTTCCCTAAGTGTTTAGAAAATCCCAAACCGCTAGATGTTACCTCAAGAAGCCTCTCCCTAGGAAGTTCTTAAAAGAAAAGTGAGCAAAGCTCCTCAGTTTCAAAGGCGAAATGCCAAAAAGGGTAGTTAGGATTTTGTTCTAAAAAGCTCTAAGTGTTGAACTCGATCGAGTTAGGATTAGGCGGCTCGAGCTGCTGTTCTTGCATCATCTTTGGTTCTAACACTTAGCCTTCTGCCAAAGCAAAGCCACTTTCTTGAGAGATCCCTGTTACTAAACCACCATACAAAAGAGACCCTCTTTGTCTCTTAACCCATAAACCCTTGAAACCAAATGAGTTGATTGATCTTGCATGTTTTTGGTTCACTGTTTTTGCTTAATGAATGTTAAAGGGATTTGCTGATTTGAATGCATTGTTTGAGTGACTGTGAAGTGGGATTGATGTTGATAAGCATGGTTAAATCTTAATGAATATCTCTCACCTTGTTGCATTCTAGAATCTCTAAGTTGGACATTTAGCAAATCGCTTTTGAGGACATGTTTTTAAGTGTTGAATCAGCTTTTTTCAAACCTCATCTCTTTCTTGTTCTATTTGTTTGCTTGAGGGCAAGCAAAGTTCAAGTTTGGGGGTGTTGATGTACTTGCATTTTACATAGTTTTAGCACATCTTTTATGCATCTTTTGCATAGTTTTAGCATCCATTTGCATCATATCTTGTTCCTTTTCTCTTCTTATGCATTCATGTTAGTTTTAGGTTGCATTTGCATACATATGCATGTTTGGTCCTTTGAAATAGGTCTTTTGGAGCATTCTGGAGCATATGGGACGTGAGGAGCATGGAGGGACTTGGCATGGACGCAGCTCAACTGGATACGCAAAGGAAGAAGGGAGAAGCCATCTTGAAGACCAGCTCGACCTACTCGACCAACCGGTCGAGTTCCTCAACTCGACCGGCCAAGCTTCAACTCGATCGAGCTGAGAAGTCAAAGTCAAACCCGAAAAATGTTGCTTCCCCCTTGACTTTCCTTTGACCCTAAACCTAATCCTCTTGTATTTAAAGGCTAAAAGCCACGAAAAAACCACCAAGCTTTAGATTATTTTGTTTTAGTTTCTTTTAATTTATTGTCTTTTACTTTTTAGAAGCTAATCCCATCTTTGTGTTCTTGAAGCTCTTGCTTCTTGAATCCTAGATCCTGGATAATCTCTTTGTATTTGCACTTGCTTATTTCAATAAAAGTTGTTTATTTCATCTCCTCTTTCTTATGATGTCTCTTTTATTGCATTTGCTTGTGTTTACATTCATGTGTAGTGAGTAGTTACCCATTAGGGTTTGAGATGGGATAGATTAGAGGTTTCATATGCTTAATCCTTCTTAGCTTATGGTCTTAATCTAGATTCTCTCTCTTTTGGATAGATCTTAAGGCTACATGACCACTACCCCTGGCTTGTAAGTCCTTAGGCGATTCTCCACATGGAAGTGATGGAAATTCGCTGGAAAAGATCCACTAAGAGCTCCAATATCTCTTGCTCTAGAAATAGAGGTCTAAGGGGTTGGATGGATTAGTTTGGGCAATGATCCTATGGCCTCCAAGGTTTGATTCTCACTGGCTAACCCCCTGTTTCTGAGATCATTCCTTGGTTGATAGCCTTCACCTTGGGAAAGGGTTGGCTAGGCATTGAGAAGCCCAATATCAAGAGAAGCCTTGATACAAGGAGTTTTAAGAGCTAGATGATTAAGTGTAGCTTCCTGATTGCAAAACCCTGTCTTGAACCCTAATTCTCGCATTAGCTTGTTAAAGTCGCTGCCTTTAGCTTTTTACTCAACTCGACCCTAAACTCGATCGAGCTGGTACTCTGTTCCACTCGACTCGAGTCCTTGGTCGAGCTGTTGCTCTTACTGCTTTTTTACTTTTATTGCATTGCATTTCATTTTTAGGTTGTTAGTGTTACCATATCTTTACTGCTTGCTTGACTTCCTGGTTGTTTCATATTCTCATAGAGTGACAATTTCCCATTTTGGATTGATAACCCTTTATGCTACTATCATGGTTAAAGGGAATTGTTGACTGTGTTTGTGTTTGCATCTTACCACCTCATCATATACCACTGTTGCATTCCACCACATCTCATTTCATATCTTTCACATCCACACACAAATCCTATCATCAATAGGTCCTTCCGGGTAAGTGAGGTCTTGCCGAAGGTATTCTACTCGTTCTGGTTCGATGTTTGGATTCGCCACATGTTTCCTCAGCATGGAAACATGGAATACAGGATGCAAATTCATTTCTGAAGGTAGTTCCAATCGGTAAGCTACGAAACCTACTTTTCCGATGATCTTGTATGGTCCGATATAGCGCACTGCAAGTTTGCCAATCTTTCCAAACCTATCCTTCCCTTTCTGAGCTGCTACCTTGAGATACACCATATCTCCGCTTTCGAATGTAACTTCTCTCCTCCTTTGATATGCGTACTTCTTCTGACAATCTTGAGCTTTCTTCATGTTGGTTCAGATTTCTAGTAATCGATCCATGGTATGATCAACTATCGGTGGTCCAAACACTCTTCTTTCTCCAACCTCCGTCCAACATAACGGTGTTCGGCATGGTCTTCCATATAAGGCCTCATATGGAAACATGCCTATACTGATGTTATGACTGTTGTTGTAGGAAAACTCTATAAGTGGTAAGTAGTCTTCTCACACACTAGACCAATCAAGTATGCACATGCGTAGCATGTCTTCTAGCGTGCGAATGGTTCTCTCTGTTTGCCCGTCTGTCTCTGGATGTAAAGCTGTGCTGAGGTTGAGCTCCGTTCCCATTGCTCCTTGCAATGCTTTCCAAAACGCTGCCGTGAATCTTGGATCTCGATCTGACACTATGTCTGCTGGCACTCTGTGTAGCTTGACTATCTGATTGATGTAGAGTTCGGCTAGGGTTTCTACCTTGTCAGAATCTCTGACCGCTGATATACCTCTAATTTACCACTTTTTATACTGTTTTAGCATTGTTTTCTAATGGTTTTTGGCAGGTTTTCTATCTAAAAAGGTAGTTTTACTGTGTTTATAGTGTCTAGAGTCTAAACAGGTGAAATGATGCATTTTGGAGCAAAACCATAGGATTTGCACTTCAAGCCGCTCCATGCACAAGCACCAACTTTAAGAGGGCCCAGAAAAAGATCTACTCAATGGATTTCATCAAGACCAGTTCCCTGCGTGCTCTGATTGAGTTAACTTTCCAACGCAACTGGAACGGCCTAATTTGGATGAGTAGAAAGGAGTCCGAGCTGGCCGAGGAACGAACGTCACGCTCGGCCAGAATCTGTCCGTCCGTCTGAAGTCTCGGCCAAAGTCCAAAACCGTTCGGCCGCACGCAAGTCACGACCCGGGAAACTATTGCCCGCGGTCGGCCACGCCACAACCTCACGCCACGCCGCGCACGACCAAAGCGCGCGAGCCGGGAAGCAAGCCTCGCGGCCGCGCAACCTGTCGCGTACCACGCCGAACGCTCCGTCCGAGCCGGGAACTACGTCCCGCGTCCGGCCGAGAGAATTCATCGGCCAATCTTCATCCGTCCGACCACAGCGGCCGACCACGACCGTTCCGATCGTACTAGGAGCGGCCACGACCCGATTCCGGCCGATCGTCCCGACCGACCGTCCCAACGCCGCGGTCGACCCGAAGCCCGTTTTGAAGCCCGATTTCATATTTTCAAGCCCGGCTTAACCCTAAGCCGCCTCAAAAGACCTAGCACTATATATATAGCTTTTTAGCCTCTTGTGAAAAGAGAGCCGCCCTTGTATTTCGATTTCCTACTCTAAGTTTTATTGCAATCATGTTTTCTTCATCTCTATGTGTGTTTGCTTTGATCATGTCTGAGTAATCCACTAGTTAGGTTGCTAGGGTTACTATTCAATGAGTTGCTTGCATGATCTTTGATTTCAATGATTAGCTAGGGATTATATTAGAGTCTTTGTCTCGTCTTGTGCACTTAACTAATGCTGATTGCTTTACCGCGCATCTAGTAATCCGATCTTAGGTTGATTTGAGCCTCGACAGTGCTGTATCATTCGCCGGACATATTCTTTGACAAGCTAGGTTTCTTAGACTGCGAAAGTTGATCTACTATAATCTAGTGAACTGTATCAGAACCTATTCATTCTAAAGCTTGATTTAATCACCTAGGGACATACCAAAAGTTTAGCGACTAGGTAGATTAACAAAGGAGCCGGAGCCTCGAAAGTGGAATGGTTTTATATTCGTGATCTGTGTTCTAGACGGTTCTTAATATCCCAACATCCCTAATCAATTCATCTATCATTGTTTCATTGATCATTGCTTGCTTCTCTGCGATAGCCCCTATGACCTAGCGCTTTTCCTTTATTGATTTACAACCTCGTTATACTTGCTAGTTCGGTTCACCATTACAACCTCAATCATACTTTTGTTTTAGCTTGATCCAAAATCCATAGTTTCAAAGTGTACTCAATAGCCAGTCCTTGTGTTCGATACCCATACTTCCGCGATCTGTGCACTTGCAGAGGTCTAGGAGTTTGGTAAAACCTGACTCCACATCAACCGCCAGTAAGTGTGCCACCTTAGTTAGTCTATCCACGATGACCCAGATTTAATTGTTCATTCGTCCTCTGGCTACTGGAAGTCCGGTAATGAAATCCATCGATATTGAATCCCATTTCCATTAAGGTATAGGTAGACTTTGCTCCGCCTTGATTTGTTGACACGTTTGGCATTCTGCTACCCATTTAGCCACTACCCTCTTTATGCCGGGCCAATGGTAATATTGCCGCACGTGTTTGTACATCTTGGTGCTTCCAGGAGGTATACTGAGAGTAGATTGATGAGCAATCCGAAGAATCTCTTCTCTAAGTTCATCTCTGAATTGGGCTTCTCGGATCCTATGGATTAATCCTGCCTGGTTGACTGCTTGAAATCCCAGTGGTTCGCTTGATTCTCCTTCTAAGTCTGATAATCTTATGTTTTGGAACTCGTTGTTGAGGGCTTCCAATTCTTTTCCAATGCTGACTTCCATTCGTCTCCTACTTAGTGCGTCAGCCACTACGTTCGCCTTTCCGGGATAGTATTGGATTTTGAGATCATAATCCGCTATGAACTCCATCCATCGTATTTGTCGAAGATTCAAGTCATTCTGAGTGAACAAATATTTAAGGCTTTGGTGATCCGTAAATATCTGAACACTCTCTTCATAGAGATATGACCGCCAAATCCTTAGTGCGAATACTACTGCCGCCATCTCCAAGTCATGAGTTGGGTAGTTCTCTTCATGCTTCCGTAGTTGTCTTGATGCGTACGCCAATACTTTCCCTGCTTGCATAAGGACAGATCCAAGGCCAACTCTTGATGCATCCGTGTACACGTCATATGGTTTGTCGGGTTCAAGCAAGGTTAGAACCGGTGCTGTGGTTAATGCTTCCTTAAGTTTGTTGAATGCTCCCTCCGCTTCTTCACTCCATACAAAGGGAACTCCTTTTTTCCGGTTAGCTTTGTCATGGGTTTGGCTATGGATGAGAATCCATTGACAAATTTCCGATAGTAGGCCGCCAATCCAAGGAAACTTCTCACTTCTGTTGCATTGGTTGGTGTCGGCCACTCCTTGATCACTTCAATCTTCTCCGAATCTGCTGATACGCCTTGTTCAGAAATCCGATGTCCTAAGAAACCTATCTCCCGTTTCCAGAAACAACATTTGCTAAACTTTGCATAGAGTTTTTGACCTCTTAATCTTTCCAAAACTTTCTTCAAGTGTCGTTGATGTTCCTCCTTGGTCTTGGAATAGATTAGAATGTCGTCGATGAAGATGATCACGAAGCTGTCCAGGTAGTCGTGAAACACTTCATTCATTAGCCGCATGAACGCCGCCGGTGCGTTGGTTAATCCAAATGGCATGACTTCAAACTCGTATTGTCCATAACGAGTGTTGAACTCCGTCTTCATTATTTCTTGATTTTTGATGGGGATTTGATGATATCCAGATGCTAAGTGAATTTTGGAGAACAAACTCGCTCCTCTTAATTGATCTACAAATTCATCAATCCTTGGTAGAGGATATTTATCTTTAATGGTGATGTTGTTGATTCCTCGATAGTCGATGCAAAGCCGCATACTTCTGTCCTTCTTCTTAACGAATAGTACTGGTGCTCCCCAAGGTGATGAGCTTGCACGTACAAATCCTTTGTCTAGAAGATCTTCCAATTGAGCCTTCAAATTCTGCTAGCTCTGCTGGTGCCATCCCGTATGGGGTCTTTGCAATTGGTGCTGCTCCCGGTATTAGGTTGATTGTGAACGGGTTACTCCGCGGTGGTGGTAACTCCGTTAATGATTTGAATACGTCTTCAAATCCGTTGACAACTGGTATTTCCTCGATCTTCTCCTCGCTTGAAGTCTTCTCTTCAACCACACTTATAGCAACAAGATAGGCACTCTCCTCTATCAGGTGCTGTCTCACTCTCATCGCCGATACCAAAGACACGCCGTTGCTTGGACGTATCCCTTGGTATATAGTTGAGTTACCATGGCCCTCCTCCAAGATAACTCTTCCTCTCCTACAATCTAAATAAGTCCTATGGATGGACAACCAATCCATTCCTAGGATTACCTCATATCCTACCATGGGTACTACTAATAGATTAACCTTGAAAACCTTATCCAAGATTTCCACCGGTACATCTAATAGTAAGTTAGAAGCTTTGAGAATTTGGTTTCCGGGAGTTATTACAGAAACATTAACTCTCTCAACCGCATAATCTAGCTCAAACTTTCGGAGTCACAAAACTATGTGTTGCTCCTGAATCGAACAAAACATGCGTGGGGTTGCCACCAACACGTAATGTTCCTAACAAAAGAAAAACAAGAATATTCGTCATTTCTCTACATGATTCGAAATAACGAATATCTTGAATGAATGCATGCTCTCTAATGCAATTTAAATAATACATAAGTGAGATTCCGATCACTTATTTATCATTTTCTAAGTGCAACTACTATGATGCATACTAACTACCAAACAATCAATCAATCAATCAACGAAGTCAATACGTATG
This sequence comes from Microthlaspi erraticum, assembly GCA_902728155.2. Classification (NCBI taxonomy): domain Eukaryota; kingdom Viridiplantae; phylum Streptophyta; class Magnoliopsida; order Brassicales; family Brassicaceae; genus Microthlaspi; species Microthlaspi erraticum. Next base: position 41,557 of record CACVBM020001353.1, on the reverse strand, counting down.
CAAACCTGTAATGGGACCGCCAGACTGGTCTCGGTGTTCACCAATCTCAGCGCCCATAGCGTAAACACGCTCTGCAGGGGTTCGGCACTTGTTTGGGGCTTCATTTGCTGATCGGATCATTGTCGGTGGTCTATCTGCTGGTCTTGGCGCCACATTGGTCTTGACTGGACAGTTGTTGAAGAAATGTCCCTTGACTCCACAATAGTAGCATGTTGGTTGATATTGAGTAGTTACTGCCGTTCCGTTCTCCCTCTTCTCTGGGCATGATCGTGCAAAATGTCCTTTGCTTCCACAAACGAAGCAAGCTCCATCTCCTCTGCTCTTGTTCTCCGTTCTTGATCTTTCTCCTTGATTGGTTGGATAGGTCTTCTTTGTATTTGGGATGTTCCTTGGGTTTGAGCCTTCTCCTCGGTTCCAGTTGTCTTTGTTTCGATTTGCTATCGCTTTCTCCCTCTTTATGAAGTTCTCCACATTGACCGCCTTTTCAATCAAGTCGTAAAGGTGCGTGCAGGTTACCACTTGTAGTCTTCCGCCGGTCTCCGGTGTAAGACCTTGCAAGAATTTCCTGACCATGACTCCATCGTCACCATTTCCATAGTTGACATACTTCTGAAGGTGTATGAATTCTGCTTCATATTCTCGTACACTCTTGTTTCCTTGCATAAGAGTAACGAAAGCTTGCTCCATACGATCTCTCGCTTCCAAACGAAAGTATTTCCTTCTGAACTCTCTTTGAAAAGCTTCCCACGTGATGATAGTACGGTTGGTTTGTCTATCTACGCTGTTCCACCATCCTAGTGCTTCCTTCTCCAAGTAGTAGACTGCTACATCCTTCTTGAACTCGGTTGGACATCATGTTGCATCCATAGGACATCCATGTGTCGGCTTCGTCCGGATCATAGCTTCCTTCAAACCGATAGGTTCCCAAAGTCTTCATCATTGTCACACACTTAAGAAAGTCTGGGGGAGGAGGCGTTCCATTGCTTGCTCCCTGATGTAAGACTTGAGACAATAGGTTGTGAACCATGGTGAGGGTTGGATCCAGTGGTTGTTGTCCATTTGGGTTAGGTTGCCCTGCTGATCGGCTTCCTTGAGAATTGTCTGCTCCAATAGTTTGTTGTTCGGCAGTTGGATTTGGTTGTGGATGACCGTTAGAGACTCCATTTGGTGATTGTCGTGGTGTTGCGTTGTGATGCTCATGATCACTTGGCGCTTCGGTGCTTTCTGAAGATGAGTAGTACGGTTGTATTGGCACTTCCCAAGGTCCGTAGTGCCAATAGTTCGTACTATCCGAGTCATTGGCTGACTCTGGCATGTATCCGTGCAGGAACTCATACCAAGACCCTTCCTCCTTAGATGGCATGTACGTATCGTCAGAAGTGTTGCTCGCATTTCCCGATTGAGACACATCCTGACCCGATTGCGAACCCCGCGACCGATTCTCACCCTGGTTTGGCATCTAAACAAAAATAGAGAAAAAGGTAAGTCCTATTAATTAATCCTAGACCGTGGAACGCACTGGATTACCCTAACTTGGCTTTTGCGACTTTAGTTTTGACTCGATAAAACATTTGAAAACTGGCTTGTCCGTGAGCAAGATCATGAACCATGCTCTGATACCACCAATTCTGTAACACCCCCGATTCGATCTATACATAAATCTAATCGAGTGCATTACAGATGAGACTTAGATAAGTCAAGACTTGAGTCCCGGAGGGGATCCTTGACTCATGTCCGGTCCCGTCTAACTCTCTTACCACAATATCCAATATACTAAGGCTTTGCAACCCGTATTATGAATATTGAGTTGTGTTAGTTCGGACAAAACAAATATCATCCAAACAAGCCATCTTTTCATAAAACATAATTTTTATTCCCATTTATATTTTATTAAAGATGGAGTTTTAAAATACAAACAAAAGAGTTTTAACCAAGGCCTAATGCCCAAATAAATCAAAATAAACTAGGTGTGGGGTTTTAAAGTCATTAATCTTACAAATTAAAATTTTACAAAAGCCAAGGGAAATCTACTCCAGTGCCTAACGTTCCACGTTACTTCCAGGTCGATCTAAGGGTTTCCTGAAAAACAAATAGTCATCATAAGTAACCTAATAATACTTAGTGAGTCTAGGACCTTCTATACAACAAGTTTTTCGCCACTCTAAATCTAAAAATAAAGTACTAACAAAGTACGCATAACTTATCTAATTGGTAACACACATAGTCGACCAACGAGATAAGAGAAGCGGAAGCAAACAAACACACAATAATGAAAATATGCTCTACATGACCCTATATGTATGCAATAACATCCCATGTTATGAATGCATCCTAATATGCACTTTTAGGCCTCTAATACATGCTGATACTCCCCTCACGCGATATCCGTTCTAGAAATCACACATAAAACTATTACCAGAAATCTCGCCACCGTTATCCGTTACAATCACGGAACTCACGGTACTTGTGCTCAAGTCACCTGACAAGAACACAAGCTTAACTCATACCGTCGTACTACGCTCGGCCAAGGGAGCTACCCAAGTATATCCGAGCCTTCCCGCACCGCAGGGTATGAGGAGTACCAAGACATGCCCTAAGATCATGATTTACGCCAAAAATCAAATGATCTATCTACTCTATGAGTCACCAAGACTTTAATGCAAAAGATCTATAGCCCTTGCTATATTTCTTAAATAATGGATCATAACCTCTTCGTTATGTCCTATGGAACCTATAGCCCTTGCTATGTTCCATCCATATGAACCCATAGTTTTACTATGTCTCATATGCACTCAGATTTATAATTCTTTGAATTATAATCTTACCAAAAACCAAAAGAAAACCAAATAAAAATAAAGATAATTAAAAGTTACTTTGGGACTCTTACCCACAAGTAACACCTAAATTTCTAGTTGTCATGTAGTCTAGTTATGAAAACACCTTTGGATCGCATGTTTCATGAGTTCGATTATACATGCAAACCTAGAAATATAAGAAAAACAACTAAGCTTTTATGAGATCTAATCGGATGAAACACCTTTGGATCGCATGTTCCATGCCGAGATCGATTCTCATAAAAACAACTCAACTAAACTAAACTATACTACCGAGACTCACAGATTTAACGATGGTGTAGACGCTTGACACTCCAAACTCTATACCGTCGCTCCTAAGCTCTCGTTCTACTTCTACGAATCACTCACCTTACTATTTCTTCACTCTCTCACTTTTTTACTAAACTTAAGGAAGAGAAAATGAAGGAAAAATAGTTTACAATGGTGAGGGAGGGGTATTTATAGTGGCGGAGGAGACATGTGTGGGGTTGAAGTCTTCCTTTGGTCGATGCACACCTTTCAAGCATGTAGAGGAGTTGATTGACACTTGTTGTGATTCCATTTACTTAGGGAGTAAGGAATGTGCATTGGTGACACTTGTTGGTTCTTCTTACACTTGTATGGAAGGTTCCATTTGTCATAGGAGTTTGGAGTGTCCAACTCCTAAGTAACAAGTGTTGAAACTCAAAAAGTCACTTTTGTCTTCTCGCGACACTTGTCAATAAGTAGCTTTCTCGGCCAACTTTTTGCCCACTCGATCGAGTTGGTTTTTCTTGCTCGGTCGAGTTGATAGTTTCTCGGCCAAATACGTTCTGGCCGAGATTTCTTCCGGTTAGTTTCGTCCATGGCCGGCCGCGAACAAAATAACCTCCTTTGGCGCGGATTGGTTGACTTGGCGCTTTGGGCGCGTTGGGCGCTTCGGTCGCGCTTACGTCACTATGTTGGCTTCTTGTTTGCATTGAAAAGTGGTGGAGATGGTGTCGCTGCTCTTTCCTGGGAGCTACTACTCCCTAGCTTGATTTGTTTCTTTGGTGGTTCCATGAATGGATCCTTCTTTTTCTTCATGGCCTCACTTCCTTTTGTCCTTGCCATTGGGTACCTACAAGAGCAAATTCTTGGGAAGAGATATGAGTTTATGAATAATTTCATAAGAGAGATGAGCTAATTGAGTTGCAATAATGATATGGCATAATGAAACAACTCAAGGCTCAATCATATCAAAGAAACAAAATGGAAAATTCATATTTCAAAGTTAATTTCGGATTTTACTGTTCATCCCAAGATTATAGTGCATAAAATCGAAATTTTAAGCAAATCAAGAGAAATTGAGTTTCTAATCCAAGTAATCAATAGATATACTAATGAATTTGAGTATGACCAAGCAATTTCACCTTTGAATAAGGGGTTTGGAATGCCCAATAAGTTTTGTGAAAAACTATTCAATTGTGAAATTAACTTCAAATAACTCTAAACCACCTAGGTTTCACCTAGCTAAGTTCACCACAAGACTCATAAGAATGGTAATTTCAAGTTTAAACAAGAGTTTAAGCTAAACAAGAAACTATTAAGAATTTCAATCTTGCAAATAAATGAGAATTAGAGTTTGAAATCATACCTTATGTGTTGAAAAGTGAATAATGGTGCAAGAGCAAGTAAATTCAAGTTTAGAGTTATGAACAGTAAAAGTTTTGAAATCAAAGCTCTTAGAGTTCCTCTAATGGGGTTTTAGGGTTTTGGAGAAGAAAGTGAGGTTCTTGTTGTTTTCAAGGAAAAGGTAAAGTAAATAAGCTCAAAGTCCTATTAATTCTCCTTTTCAAATTCAAGTTTTAATTGAAAACCGGTTGAAGTTGGTTTAGGGTTGGTTAAAACCGGTTTGAATTTAATGAAAAGGGGACTTACCTTGGCCGAGAAAAGATGGGCCGATGGCCGATGGATTTCGTCGCGGCCGTGCGGTTTGGTCGGCCAAGTCCGCGAATGGACGAGAAATTTGGCCGAGGCTGATCGTTTGCTTCCCGGATCGACCGTGACGGTCGGTCCGTCCCGATACGTGATTCCGGCCGAGCGCGGCCCGTTCCTTCTCTGTCTGTGCGTGCCGCGCGGAAGGTTTTGTCGCGCGATAGAACGTCCGGCCCAGCATAAGCCGTTCCTTTCTGGCTCGACCGGTATGGTCGGCCCGAGAAGAAATTTTTCTCGGCCAGAATCTCTTTGGCGGGTCCGCGGCCAATGGTTTGGCCCAGATTGTGTTTTCACACCTTTTTCTCCTTCTATCCTATCTTAAAACAAAGAAAACACAAAAGCAAAACAAAAACTAAGAAATTTAAAAAAAGAAAAGTAAAAGTACCTCATGGGTTGCCTCCCATGCAGCGCTTAGTCGAGTTAGGTACTGCTGCAGTCCCCGGCAACGGCGCCAAAAACTTGATGCGGAGTCAGGTTTTACCAAACTCCTAGACCTCTGCAAGTGCACAGATCGCGGAAGTATGGGTATCGAACACAAGGACTGGCTATTGAGTACACTTTGAAACTATGGATTTTGGATCAAGCTAAAACAAAAGTATGATTGAGGTTGTAATGGTGAACCGAACTAGCAAGTATAACGAGGTTGTAAAGCAATAAAGGAAAAGCGCTAGGTCATAGGGGCTATCGCAGAGAAGCAAGCAATGATCAATGAAACAATGATAGATGAATTGATTAGGGATATTGGGATATTAAGAACCATCTAGAACACAGATCACGAATATAAAACCATTCCACTTTCGAGGCTCCGGCTCCTTTGTTAATCTACCTAGTCGCTAAACTTTTGGTATGTCCCTAGGTGATTAAATCAAGCATTAGAATGAATAGGTTCTGATACAGTTCACTAGATATAGATAGATCAACTTTCGCAGTCTAAGAAACCTAGCTTGTCAAAGAATATGTCCGGCGAATGATACAGCACTGTCGAGGCTCAAATCAACCTAAGATCGGATTACTAGATGCGCGGTAAAGCAATCAGCATTAGTTAAGTGCACAAGACGAGACAAAGACTCTAATATAATCCCTAGCTAATCATCGAAATCAAAGATCATGCAAGCAACTCATTGAATAGTAACCCTAGCAACCTAACTAGTGGATTACTCAGACATGATCAAAGCAAACACACATAGAGATGAAGAAAACATGATTGCAATAAAACTTAGAGTAGGAAATCGAAATACAAGGGCGGCTCTCTTTTCACAAGAGGCTAAAAAGCTATATATATAGTGCTAGGTCTTCAGAGGCGGCTTAGGGTTAAGCCGGGCTTGAAAATAGTGAAACGGGCTTCAAAACGGGCTTCGGGTCGACCGCGGCGTTGGACGGTCGGTCGGGACGATCGGCCGGACAATCGGGTCGTGGTCGGATCGGAACGGTCGGCCGCTGGGTCGGATGGTGAAGGATTGGCCGATGATTCTCGGCCGGACGCGGGACGTAGTTTCCCGGCTCGGACGGCGCATCGGCCGTGGTACGCGAGAGGTTGCGCGGCCGCGAGGCTTGCTTCCCGGCTCGCGCGCTGGTCGTGCGCGGCTGGCGTGAGTGGTTGTGGCTGGCCGACCGCGGGACATTGTTTCCCGGGTCGTGATGCGTGATCGGCCGGTGGTTTTGACTTTGGCCGAGACTTCAGACGGACGGATTATTTGGCCGAGCGCGGAACATTCGTTCCTCGGCCAGCCGGACTGCGCGGTTGGGCGCGATTCTCGATAGAGCCGTCTGGACAGTCTTCACTCTTTTGGTTGTAACTCCTTTTCTACTCATCCAAATGAGGCCGTTCCAGTTGCGTTGGAAAGTTAACTCAATCAGAGCACGCAGGGAACTGGTCTTGATGAAATCCATTGAGTAGATCTTTTTCTGGGCCCTCTTAAAGTTGGTGCTTGTGCATGGAGCGGCTTGAAGTGCAAATCCTATGGTTTTGCTCCAAAATGCATCATTTCACCTGTTTAGACTCTAGACACTATAAACACAGTAAAACTACCTTTTTAGATAGAAAACCTGCCAAAAACCATTAGAAAACAATACTAAAACAGTATAAAAAGCATGTAAAATAGAGGTATGTCACGTATCCAATTGAGCTGCATCCATGCACCATGTCCTTCCTTGCTCCTCACGTCCCATATGCTCCAAAATGCTCCAAAAGACCTTTTTCAAGGACCAAACATGCATCTGTATGCAAATGCAACCTAAAACTACTATGAATGCACAAGAAGAGAAAGGGAACAAGATATGATGCTAATGGATGCTAAAACTATGCAAAAGATGGATAAAAGATGTACTAAAACTATGCAAAATGCAAGTACATCATCTGTCCTCAACAACAGCAAGCTCGATCGAGTCAAGCCCCAACATGGGTATGGTCAAAAGAACAATTACCAAGGACCCAAGGGACTTTCCCTGGACAACAAATGAATACCACCAGGCTTTCCCCACCAACCACCCCAGCCTGCACCTACACAAGAGAATGAGCTCAAGGCAATGCTAAAGCAACTTGCTTCAAGGGCAAGCTGATGGGTAGTGGACACAAGCAAGAAGCTAGCTGAAATAACTCCAAGATCGAGAATCTCAACACAAGGGTTTACTCTCTGGAGAATCATGCTTCTTCTGTTGCTGCTGCTACAAAGCAAGGACAACTACCTGGTAAAGCTATTCAGAACCCCAAGGAACAGTGCAAGGTCATCTTCACTCAAGAAGGACTTGTTGAAGAAGAGGATCAAGAAAGTCATTGAAGATTTTGTTTACTGCTGAATGATGAAGAGATTGTTGCTGCTGAGGCTCCTGGAGTCCAGATTGATCAACCAGAAGTGCAGGCCTACTGTGGCCATTCACACTTCACCAGTTGAGCTCGCACAACAAGCTCGATCGGCAGCTCGATCGAGTCGAACTCTAGCTCGATCGAGTCCGACCTCTTCTGTCCAAACCATTTTGCTTGATCCTTACCCCGTTGCTCCTCGTCTCGCCTACTTAGTCAAGGTCACAAGGAAGTGATTCACAAGTTCAGAAGAGATCTCAGTGGGATTGGAATTGAGTTGCCTCTATGGATAGCATGAGTGAGGCATTTGATCAAATGCAAATGGTCAAGGATGTTCTAGCCAACAGTGATAAAGTTTCAGAGGTCCTGAGAGTCTACTCATCAGTTCAACCTGCTTACTTCACCCACTTTCCTACCAAAGGTCAAGGATCAAGGGAAATTCACTCTCCCTTGCACACTTGGGCATCTTGAGCTTGACAATGCCTTAGTGGATTCTGGAGCAAGCATCAATCTGATCTCTCTCTCATGGCAGAGAAGCTAGGCATTGCTGGAGCCTTGCAGCGCCCTACTACTTCAATCATGTTTGGAGATGCAACTTCTAAGTCTCCTCTTGGAGTGTTCAAGAACTATCACTTGAAAATTGGAGAATGCATCATCCAAACTGATCTTACTGTGATGGAGATGGAAGAAGAGAAGGATCTACCTCTGTTATTGGGAACCCCTTCCTTAGTACAGTTGGCGCTTCAATAGACTTTCACAAGCAAGAAGTGATCCTTCACAAGGTGAATAGTTTGGTGTCATATCGCTTGCAGCCTAGAGGTTCAGACTTTTGTGCCACAATTGACAGTACCAATCTCAGTTCTAAGAGTCATGAAGCTACAAAGGTTGTGAAGGAAAGGGTTGACAAAGAACCAAGAGTTGGGAAGGATAAGGTTGAGAAGGACCAAGGATTGACCAAGATTGAGAAGCCACGTCTTGAGAGGGCTAGAGTTGAGAAACCACGTTCTGATAGGCCACGAGCTGATAGACTTGTTCAAGCCCCTTGTGTGCTTGATGAAGAGAGCCTTCAAGCTTTGTTTGATGAGCCACTAGGAAGGGCTCTAAAAGAAGGGGAGGATGTAGCCTCTAAGGCAAGACCAGGTGATAAAAGAAAGGATCCACCAGCTCAGGCCCCTTCAGTCAAGCCATCTCAGCTCACAATGACCTTGTTCCCCACCAAGTTTGAAAATGGGAAGATTGAGTACAAGATAAGGTACAAGGGGAGATCAAGGCCATTCTCTAGAGCCAAGGCCTTGGTGACTTCAGAACAGTCCAGGGACCCAACCAAGCTAAAGGAGCTTCTGTCTCAAGTCCTCACTATCACCCTTGATGGTGGGACTAGCTCAACCAATGCCTAAGAAGGTAAAGGTCAAGCTATGGGACCTTAAACAAGCTCACTTGGGAGGAAGTCCCATGTTTATCCTTGTACATATTCTTTATGCAATTTCTATCTATTTTGTGTCTTTAACCTTTCAAAGTTAAGTTTAGGTGACAAAGAGCCAGCTCGACCGACAGCTCGATCGAGCTAGAAACAAGGGTAACTCGATCGAGGTAAGTTTTTGAATTTCAAATTTCTAACCGTTTTCTTGGTCAAGGGAGTGGGTCCCACAAGTTATTTTGGTCCCCCACTTCCCTAAATTGATCAGAAAAACCCTAGCTTTTGTCCCCTCTTTATTTCATCTTTTAATCTCAACCACACATCTCAAACACTCCCTCTTCCCCATAACTCGATCGAACCCCTTCTCTCTCTCCCACACTTAAAATTTCTGAAACATCATCTCTCTCTTCACCACAAGAAAATTTCGAAATCTCTTCTCTCTTAAGTTTTTGCGATTTTCCTTGTTCTTCATCTTGTTGTTTGTTTCTAGCTTTCTACATCATCAAACAAGGTATGAACCCTAAACCCTTCATTCGATTCCTCTCTATCTCTTATTGCATGTTGTTCTCTTTGATTTTGTTTAGATGTGTCACTTGTGGACTTGTTTTTAAGAAATTGCTTTCATTTCCTTCTCCTGCTTTTTAATTCTGTGAATTTGCCTCACCTCACCTCTGTTTTGCCATTAAACTTGTTGCATGTGCTTGATTCCTTTGAATTTGAGTTTTGTATTGGTTAGGATGCTATTTTCTTTATCTTGAATTGCTTATTGTTCCAAGTTCTTGATGTTCTTAGTTCAGTTTGATTGATTAGCATCCTATCTAGCTCTTAATACTTGATATAGGTTCGGTTTTACTCTGTTTTCACTTAGCTCGATCGAGTTTGTCACTCTAGTTTTTTGACTCGATCGAGCTGGGTGTCGAGTTGACCGAACTGATCATTACAACTCTAATTCTTTGTAATCTTTGATGCATGTCAGGAACCTTAGTGGAAAAACAGCATAAAAAGGATGACAAACAGTGAGGGAAGCCGTGCTTCACACAGGAGAATGATTGAAGGTGAATCAAGCAATGCCATGGAAAGGAGGGTAAAATTGCAAGCCGATTTGGAAAGGATGAATCAAAGGATCGAGGAGTCTGAGGCAGAGGGGTATGTCTACTCTGAAATTGAGTCTGAGAGCGAGATATTGAGGGAAGAGACGAGGACCAAGAAGAGGAATGACCCCCATTAGTAGTGAGAGTGAGCAAGGATAGTTTGAGATTGGGGTGAACATTGGACAAGAAGAAAGTGATGAGTCTGAGAGTTAAGAAGAAGGAGAAGAGGTCAATCAAGAGGTTGATGGAAGTGAACATGAGAGTAACCAAGATGAGCCCATGGAGGAGGCTGAGCCACAAGAGTGGAGGATGAACTTCCCATGTTCCAAGAGCACTACAATGCTCTTTTCTCCATGGACTTTGTGGAGACCAAGTACCCAGATGATGACACAATGAATGCTCTAGGGATCTTTAATGATGTGGAGATGGTACTCAAGAACATGCATTTGGGAAGGTTCTTCTCTCATCGCATGGAATCCTACAAGGAGCTCACTTGCGAGTTCTTGGCTTTAATGAGATACTACATGTACGATGAGGAGGATAGAGCCGATTTGGACCAAGGATTTGGATGGATCACGTTCATGGGTAATGGAGTCCAGAGTATGGTTACTTTTAGGCAATTGGAGATCTTGTTTGGCTTCAACTATGGAGAGGGGACTCAATGGGACTTCAAGGAAAGCGAGCTCCATGGGCTACAAAGTATGAAGGAGAGTACTCCTCCTCACGGTCTAAGGCAGCTCAAATCAGGATCCCAGTGATTAAGCTGAGTGGCGAGAAGAGGAGCCTGAACTCGATCGAGCTGAGGATCGAGCTGAGGCTCGAGCTGAAGATCAGTCCAGGAATGGATTTGGGTGAGCCTGAGTGCTATTATTTTGAGGAGTATGAGGCTCCAAGGATGAACCCCTCTGTTGTGGCTGCCCACAAGAGGATTGGACTTCTCCAAAAGTTCAACAAGTGGCAAGGGAAAGCCATTGAGAAGATGCAAAAGTCCATGGACAAGATGGTGAGCAAGATCAAGAGTTTGGAGAAGAAGGTTTCTGGTTCTTCAAGCAAGAAGAAGAAGGCCCATGGCCACATTCCCTAGGAGTAGATCTCTTCTCACCACTCCAAGGAGGCTCCCTGCCCAAGAGCCTCACAGAGCCTCTTCTTTCGAGCCAAGGGAAGAAGGAGACAACACGCAGAGAAGGAGGAAGAGTTCCAAGGCCAGACGCTCCACTCGACCACCGGACTCGATCGAGTCCAAACAGAGGAAACTCAACTCGATCGAGCTGAGGTCGAGTTGACCTGAGGGAGCGTTTGAGAACCCTGGATTTGAGTACGATCCAACCTTACCAGGACTCCCCAGAGATGGAACCCATACGCGTGAGCACCAACTCCACCAAGGCCAAGGAAGCCACACACTTTGAGGAAGAAGAAGAAGAGGAGCCGAAGTGCCTGATGGAGTGCTCCTGATGGCCGTCTCTCTCCAGACCACGACCTTGCCTCCCAGTTCTTTGGGGGGCACTGAGGTATCCAAACACCAACCCTTGTAATACCATTTCATATTTTCTTGCATTTTTCTTTTTCTTGGTTTTGCCCTCTTGAATCTTTCACTAAATTTTCTCACACAAGGGACTGTGTGATTTAAGTTTGGGGGAGGGTTCAAGAGATGATTTAACCTTGTTTTCTTTGTTCTTAGTTTTTCATCTTTTGCATAGAAAAACCAAAAAAATCATAAAATTTTCAAAAAATCCAAAAATATTTTCATCTTTTTGCATTCATATTTGTTAGATTGTTTAGGATTGCATCTTCATTCATTGCATTGTTGATTTGATTTGAAAACTTGTTCATCATTTGCGATTTCTTGAGTGCCCTGTTTTTAGATTCTTTTGTGCATTAGGGTGAGATTGATTGAGCAACAAGAACCATGTTTATCTTGATCATATCACTGCATGCACATCTCATTCAACCATTGCTGTGATTTGATGCATTTCCCTATCTATTTGAACCATAACTTGATCTTTAATTACCAATGCTTGCATTTGATTTCAACTCATGGCTACCACATACATATCTGGACATTCTTTACCTATTTTCATATCCCTTTTGCTTGTCCAGATAGCTGATCTCCATCTTTGAGACAGTTACCACACCTTAAACCTAAGCCTTTTTCATTTCAAACCCCATATTATCTCTTGTGCGAATTGTGAGAACCTTTCTTGGCTTTGCTTAGCATAAGGTGTTGTGTTTAAACCGGCAGGGGCAGTAGTTCTAGTTGTCTAGTTCTCTTGGGATTGTTTTCAGGCTAAGTTTGGGGGTGCCAACTCGAGCTCGATCGAGTTGGGTGTAAAAACCAGAAAAGTGGTAAAAGTTGGGAAAAACCCAAAGGAAAAGAGTTTAGTTAAGTCCAGGGAGTTGGCAGTGTTTAAAAAGGGTCTAGTAAAGGTTTGGGAAGTTAAAAAAGGAAGTAAAAAGGGTTCTAAGTAGAATGAAAAGAAGGCAAAGCCTCAAGTGTCAAAAAGAAAGAAAAGTTCCCTAAGTGTTTAGAAAATCCCAAACCGCTAGATGTTACCTCAAGAAGCCTCTCCCTAGGAAGTTCTTAAAAGAAAAGTGAGCAAAGCTCCTCAGTTTCAAAGGCGAAATGCCAAAAAGGGTAGTTAGGATTTTGTTCTAAAAAGCTCTAAGTGTTGAACTCGATCGAGTTAGGATTAGGGGCTCGAGCTGCTCTTGCATCATCTTTGGTTATAACACTGATGATAGATTTGTGTGTGGATGTGAAAAGAATGAAATGAGATGGTGGAATGCAATCAGTGGTAATGATGAGGTGGTAAGATGCAAACACAAACACAGTCAACAATTCCCTTTAACCATGATAGTTGATGTAGTACAAAGGGTTATCAATCCAAAATGGGAAACTTGTCACTCTTTGAGAATATGAAACAACCAGAAAGTCAAGCAAGCAGTTATAGATTTGAAGTAACACTAACAACCTAAAAATAAATGAAAAGCAGTGCAATAAAAGTAAACAAAGCAGTGAAGTGTCAGCTCGACCAAGAGCTCGAGTCGAGTCAGAGCAAAGTACCAGCTCGATCGAGTTTAGGGACGAGTTGAGACAAACAAAGCTAAAGGTGACGACTTTAACAAGATAAAGAGAGAATTAGGGTTCAAGACAGGGTTTTGCAATCAAAGGAATCTACACTTAATCAATCTAGCTCTTAAAACTCCTTGTATCAAGGCTTCTCTTGATATTGGGCTTCTCAATGCCTAGCCAACCCTTTCCCAAGGTGGAGGCTATCAACCAAGGAATGATCTCAGAAACAGGGGGTTAGCCAGTGAGAATCAAACCTTGGAGGCTATAGGATCATTGCCCAAACTAATCCATCCAACCCCTTAGACCTCTATTGTCTAGAGCAAGAGATATTGGAGCTCTTAGTGGATCTTTTCCAGCGAATGCCATCACTTTCGTGTGGGGAGTCGCCTAAGGACTTACAAGCCAGGGGTAGTGGTCATGTAGCCTTAAGATCTATCCAAAAGAGAGAGAATCTAGATTAAGACCATAAGCTAGAAGGATTAAGCATATGAAACCTCTAATCTATCCCATCTCAAACCCTGGGTAACTACTCACTACACATGAATGTAAACACAAGCAAATGCAATAAAAGAGACATCATAAGAAAGAGGAGATGAAATTAAACAACTTTTATTGAAATAAGCAAGTGCAAATACAAGAGAGATTAACCAGGATCTAAGATTCAAGAAGCAAGAGCTTCAAGAACACAAAGATGAGGATTAGATCTCTAAAAAGTAAAGTACAATAAATTAAAAGAAACTAAAACAAAATAATCTAAAGCTTGGTGGTTTTTTCGTGGATTCAAGAAGCAAGACCCCTTAAAATCTTAATGAATATCTCTCACCTTGTTGCATTCTAGAATCTCTAAGTTGGACATTTAGCAAATCGCTTTTGAGGACATGTTTTTAAACCTCAAACCTCATCTTTCTTGTTCTATTTGTTTGCTTGAGGGCAAGCAAAGGTCAAGTTTGGGGGTGTTGATGTACTTGCATTTTATAGTTTTAGCATCTTTTATGCATCTTTTGCATAGTTTTAGCATCCATTAGCATCATATCTTGTTCCTTTTCTCTTCTTATGCATTCATAGTAGTTTTAGGTTGCATTTGCATACATATGCATGTTTGGTCCTTGAAATAGGTCTTTTGGAGCATTTGGAGCATATGGGACGTGAGGAGCAAGGAAGGACTTGGTGCATGGACGCAGCTCAACTGGATACGCAAAGGAAGAAGGAGGAAGCCATCTTGAAGACCAGCTCGACCACTACTCGACCAACCGACCAGTCGAGTTCCTCAACTCGACCGGCCAAGCTTCAACTCGATCGAGCTGAGAAGTCAACAGTCAAACCCGAAAAATGTTGCTTCCCCCTTGACTTTCCTTTGACCCTAAACCTAATCCTCTTGTATTTAAAGGCTCTAAGCCACGAAAAAACCACCAAGCTTTAGCTTATTTTTGTTTTAGCTTTCTTTTAATTTATTGTCTTTTACTTTTTGCAACTCTAATCCATCTTTGTGTTCTTGAGCTCTTGCTTCTTGAATCCTAGATCTGGATTATTCTTTGTATTTGCACTTGCTTATTTCAATAAAAGTTGTTTATCTTCATCTCCTCTTTCTATGATGTCTCTTTCATTGCATTTGCTTGTGTTTTAGTAGTCCCATTAGGGTTTGAGATGGGATAGATTAGGGGTTTTATGCTTAATCCTTCTTGCTTATGGTCTTAATCTAGATTCTCTCTCTTTTGGACAATCCTTAAGGCTACATGACCACTACCCCTGGCTTGTATGTCCATTAGGCGATTCTCCACATGGAAGTGATGGAAATCGCTGGAAAAGGTCCACTAAGAGCTCCAATAACTCTTGCTCTCGAAATGGAGTTCATAGGGGTTGGATGGATTAGTTTGAGCAATGATCCTATGGCCTCCAAGGCTTGATTCTCACTGGCTAACCCCCTGTTTCTGAGATCATCCTTGGTTGATAGCTTTCACCTTGGGAAAGGGTTAGCTAGGCATTGAGAAGCTCAATATCAAGAGAACCTTGATACAAGTTGTTTAAGAGCAAGATTGATTAAGTATAGCTTCCCTGAAAAACCCTGTCTTGAACCCTAATATTCGCTTTAGCTTGTTAAAGTTCCTGCCTTTATCGCTTTTTACGCTAACTCGACCCTCAACTCGATCGAGCTTGGTCACTCTGTTCCGACTCGACTCGAGTCCTTGGTCGAGCTGCTTGCTTTACTGCTTTCCTTTCATTTATTGCATTGCATTTCATTTCCTTAGGTTGTTTAGTTGTTACCCCCTTATCATTATGTTTGCTTGACTTCCTTGTTATTGCATATTCTCATAGAGTGAAATTTCACCCATATGGATTGATACCCCTTATACTTCAATGACTATGATGGTTAAGGGGAATTGTTGATTGTGATTGTGTTTTGCATCTTACCACCTCATCTTCATATACCACTGTTGCATTCCACCTCATTTACATTTCATATCATATTTTTCTCATAACACCACAAAATCCTATCATCAGCGTTCAATACAATTCTACGCAATTCAACACAATCCAAGTTCTGAGCCCAAGGTGACAGAAGCCCAATTTCCTAAGAGCCCAAACCTTATCTGCGACAGCTCAACGCATAATACAGTATACCTCTGGTTCAGGCCTCGCACGTTGTACGATTGTGGCCCAACTGATGACATTTGGAGCAGCTGTGTTCCTTTCGGGGACGTTTCCGATCCATGACAACCTCTAGTACACCTTTAATACGTGAGTTTTTAGGCCTACCTGGTGGTTACCGCAACTTAGGTGGTTTACAAACCTTGTCTGAGACAACTTGAGGCGCCGGCTGAGATATGTCGCGAGGCATAACCACTTTTGCATATGCATTGCTAACACTTTCTGCGCGGTGGTAAGGATGTGCCAGTGTGACTCGTGGTATATTTGCGGACAATGCATCTGCAAGTGCGTGTACACATGGAATTTTATCCAAATCAAACCTCCGGCATGTACACATTCTCGCCGTTATATTGACAACATGTAAAATTCCGCCGCACGTCACTTGTATTTGGTCATCATCAATCTCCTGAGCTGTCCATAGCTTCGAATTATCCACCCTTGACTGATTTTCAATTAATGAATTAGAATTTCAGCGACTAACAAATACATGCATCAAAGTGTACCTCGAGTAGTTTTTCAACTCCTGTTGTGAGGAAAGTTTTCATCAAACTCGCCTTCCTCCTCCTTGCAGCAAACCATCTTGTTAACATCGACCTCGCCTCGTCCACAAGCTCGACTATAGGATAACCCCTTGCGTCGGAGAGGACTTTATTCATACATTCTGCAATGTTACTTGTGGTGAAATTGTACGTGTTTCCAGGAAAATGCACACGTGTCCACCAACGCACATCCGCATTCACCAAATAATTATGTAGTTCGGGATCCAAAGCTTGAATCTGAGCAAATATCAGATTGAAATCCACGAGACGGTATGCCGCCGCCGCCTTCTTCACTAGCTTGTAAGATTCTTTTCCTCTGAATTTAAGCATAACATTCTTTCGGAAATGGTAGGTACAAACTCCACGACTGGCCAGTGGATAGACTATCGCAATTGCTCTACTAATTGATCCATGTCTATCGGAAATCACTGCTAGTTCTTCATCGTCAGGGATAACCCGGTGTAATTGAGTGAAAAACCATTCCCATGACTCATCATTTTCTGTATCAACAATCCCAAAAGCTATTGGGAAAATGTTGAAATTTCCGTCTTGCGTTGTTGCTATTAGAAGTGTACCTCTGTATTTCCCTTGCAAGAAAGTCCCATCAACGACCACAACTTTCCTCATAAACCGGAACCCGTGTATGCTGGCTGAAAATGCTATGAAGAGATACTTGAATCGGTCGGCGTCGTCTACTTCAAGTTTTGTAAGTGTCCCTGGATTAGCTCGCCTTATCATGTATAAGTAAGTGGGCAGATCCTGGTATCCACTCTCGAAACTACCGGAGACTAGTTGTCTCGCAAATCTCAATGACCGATGAGCTTTCCAATAGTCTACCTGTTGCATACAATTCAACCTAAACCCTTAACATAAACATAATACCTTATCGTTAAGTTACGAACGAAAACAAACGTACCCGTAGTCCGTAACGCCTGTTCAGACCGTCGGCAACATGACTAGGCAGAACTCTTTGTCCAACACCACCTACAAAATCCTTGTATAGACATCCTAATATTTTATATGTAGCTTGACGTGCACGGGCTGATCGCTCCGTAATCGAACATGAATGATGTTGGACGTATGTCTTGATATAAAAAGCAGGAGATTGCCCCACAGTTGTGGCCCGCACTCTCCAACTGCATCCTTCTACCCAGCATTTAGCTGTCAATAGCGTCGGGGTTGAATTCCCAACATTGTAGTCAAATTTTAGTGCTACCGTAAGCATCTTCAATCTCAACTCCAATTCCGTCTTCGTATTGAAGCGCTCACCAACCACTAAGTCAACAGAGCCACATCCTCGAAACTCAGGAATCTGGTTTCCACTCCCATTCATACCATCGCCGTCGTCTTCTTCCTTTGCAAACCTCCCTTTCGTAGTACCGTATTCTTCGTCATCCGAGCTAGCACCATCAGGATCGTCGCAGTAGTCGAATCTGCTTGTGTCCTCTCCATCATCATTTCTGTTTTCGGGCCAAATTTCTTCTGCGCCAGGACTGGATTGTTGAGACCCGTCACTCGAATCTTCCTCCATCGGTTTACCCTCCGTTGATTTTGTTTGAATCTCAACGCATAGACGGGTCGTTTCCGTCTTAATTTGCTGCAGATACGCCAAAAATTGTGTGGAGTTGCATATGAAAACAGGAGGTGTGTCGGCGGGCAAACTATCCAGAACCTTCTTCGGCAGCAAATAACTCAACTGAACCTCCTCCTTATTCAGATCCAAACCGAATTCCTCGCACACCATTCTCATTAACTGCATGAAAGAGGTTTTCCGACCAGCACCAACTACTCTGCCTCCCTTAGATTTGTCTACTAAGAAGAACCAACTATTCCGATAGAAACTCCATTTCCCACATACCAGAATTAGTTGCTCCATCGCGATTTAACCAGATCGATTACGACGACGGAGGCGCAGACGTCGTGGCCGTCGTAGACGAAGTTCTCGATTTGCAATTGGGAAAAATATCAAAATAATCCTAAACTTTCAAATTTAGGCCAAATAAATCACGGACTCTCTCTTTAAAGTATTAAAGCTCTATTTTGTTTGACTTTTTATTTTAATCATAAACTTTGTTTAACCCCGTTAGTTCGATGTCCAACTGAAACGACGTTGTTTTTCACTTTCCCTTAAAATTCTCAAATCGGACCAAAAACATACCAAGCAAACCAAAGTTAATTAGATTTTTGCTGCAAACCAAATACATAGTCAAAGCAAAACCTACATAATTTCATATGACCAAGCATTTTGAAGCAAAATACATTCTTTCATAAATCCAAATTGAATCCAACACAAATCAAAATAAAAAGTTTCATGTTCAGACTTAATTCGATAATAATTCATATAAGCAGGGAGTAAATGGCGAATTAATGCACTATAAGGAGTAAATGCCAGTAAAATGCACTATAAGGAGTAAATGCCAGTAAAATGCGAATTAATGACAATTTCAACACTAATTAGTCTACCATCATTTATGAATAATTTCTTATGACTTTTCCTTCAAACTATCAACAGTATACTTCATGTTATAAATCTACCGCTACATCTCTTACCCTTCCATAATTCTACCGCCTCTTCGAGGTTAGTGTACTAAACTGAGGTAAATGTATCCATTTTGCCTAAAAATCTACCACCATGAACATCCACCCCCTATAACTCTATCCAAAAAATTTAAATCTATCGTAACATAAGTAAAGTGTACCACACGTACGTAAAGTCTACCACTATATCATACAACAAAACTCTATCGCAACTACGTCAAAAGTCTATCAAACACAAAAATGTCTACCGTCATTGGTAATAAGTCTACCAGAAAATAAAAAGTCTACATAAAAAGTCTATCACTCCATCAAATAATCTACCGTCCAAACAAAAATCTACCACAAAGTTGTGAAAACAAAAATCTACCGCTAACACAAAACTCTACCAGGTCATTATTTCGAAAAGTCTATCGCTAAAAAAAAAATCTATCACCCAACTCAAAAAAATCTATCACCCAACAACTAGAGAAAGTACACTAAAAAAGCGCCTAAACCTGTAGCCAAACACCCATTTAACCCGCAATTAACACTAAATTAAAGAAATTGACCCGACCCATCAATGAAAAACAACACGTGGATCTTTCAAAATGTAACTTAAATCAAACCGGAGAGAAACTTCAATTTTCGGAAACAATCGGCAACCAGTTCTAAACCGGACAATCATTCCAAGATCAAAACAGGATATTCAAAAATGAGCCTCAGAATTTCTCATATAGAAAAGTCTACGAGTTATCTTCTCGGATATTCCATAAACTGCATCTGCAGAAAATCCTGAATCCAATTCAAAATCAAAGATTTCTAATACAATAACTACTAAATGCATCTCCCAAGCAAAATATATTGACTTTCCACAAATCTCGCTAATTAACTAATACTAATATCGAAACAAATCAACTTTCTATAAAAAAATATGTGTTAACATTAATTTCTATATGAGCTATAATTTGTCATTCGAATTTCCCAAAATCAACGGGTAGAAAGAAACTGGATTCTTTTCCACTAAAATCAAAATTTTAACCTAATTGTTTCGGTATAAACAGACCTTCCTCTATAGCCTACCAAAGAGAAACGCAGAGCTTAACTATATTCTTTGTACCAATTTTAGTGGATCATTTTTATTTAACATACCTTGATGTCTTTTCAGGTTGGCGAATCAAAGCAAGCTTCTTCATGTTAGAAGCAATACATTGCGGCTGCTGGATAGACAATAGAGATGATTCTAGCAGATCAAAATGTAAGGTTACATCATAAAAAAATATATGAATACATGCTAAATCTCTTTATAATCTTATATTAAGTTCAAGATGGTTAATGTGGATTCCAAACTGCAGCTGTTCGACTGTGACTAGAATCAGAAGATAAAAAAGAGCAGCTGAAGAAATATGAGGCATGACTGGGTAATTTGAGTTAAAATGATTGTCATGATGCAAGGTTTGTATGTATTAAACCGTGTTGACCCGTTCTTACTTTAATATAGATTAATATTGTTTTCGTTAATTACAAGAACAATTCTTATTCTTGAGTTCTGTAAACAGCCATTACCTTGAAGTCTTAAATGTGGAGCAAGTTCGGCCATCCAGGTGAACATCTTCCATACAATAGGGATGTACTCTGTTTATGTAAAACATTGGAGCTGCGACATTGAAGCTGATCCTTACAGAAGAAAGGTAAGTAAACGTCATAATTTATTAAATGCTTACATTTCTAATATAAGAATCAGTTATGTTTTGTAGGA
>CACVBM020001353.1:0-18847 GCA_902728155.2 Microthlaspi erraticum | reverse complement strand
TTTCTCCACCGGTCGCACAGCCAAGCTTAGAGGAGAGATATCCAGCTTCATCCAGCGAAACAATGAGACATTCGCAGAGGCTTGGGAGAGGTTCAAAGGCTACACAAGTCAGTGCCCACACCATGGATTCAACAATGAATCACTACTCTCCACTCTTTATAGAGGATGCTTGCCTAGGTATAGGGAGATGCTAGACACAGCTAGCAATGGGAACTTCCTCAACCAGGATGTAGATGATGGCTGGCAACTTGTGGAGAACATAGCTAACTCAAATGGAAGCTATGGAGAAGAGTATGATCGCACCAACCGGAGCTCGACCCACCACTCGATCGAGTCAGACGAAAAGTTGAGAAAAGATGTTAAGGCATTGAATGAGAAGTTGGATAAGCTGATCCTAGCTCAGTCCACAATGAAGAAAGTCAACTTTGTGTCTGCTGAGGAGATGGAACCAGTCCAAGAAGGGGAGGATACACAATTCGCTGAGGTGTGCTACATGAGCAATGGGCAAGGAGGTTACAACAAAGGATACTATAATTACAAGTCCAACCCTGCCATGTCATACCGCAACACTGATGTTGCTAACCCTCAGGACCAAGTATATCCTCAACAACAAGCAGCTCGATCGAGTCAGGTGCCACAACATGGGTATGGTCAAAAGAACAATTACCAAGGACCACAAGGCACTTTCCCTGGACAACAAATGAATATCCCACCAGGCTTCCCCCACCAACCGCCCCAGCCTGCACCTTCACAAGAGAATGAGCTCAAGGCAATGCTAAAGCAACTACTTCAAGGGCAAGCTGATGGGGTAGTGGACACAAGCAAGAAGCTAGCTGAAATAAACTCTAAGATCGAGAACCTCAACACAAGGGTTTACTCTCTGGAGAATCATGCTTCTTCTGTTGCTGCTGCTACAAAGCAAGGACAACTACCTGGTAAAGCTATTCAGAACCCCAAGGAACAGTGCAAGGTCATCTTCACTCAAGAAGGACTTGTTGAAGAAGAGGATCAAGAAAGGGTCATTGAAGATTTTTGTTTACTGCTGAATGATGAAGAGATTGTTGCTGCTGAGGCTCCTGGAGTCCAGATTGATCAACCAGAAGTGCATGCACCTACTGTGGCCATTCACACTTCACCAGTTGAGCTCGCACGACAAGCTCGATCGGCAGCTCGATCGAGTCCAACTCTAGCTCGATCGAGTCCGACCTCTTCTGTCCGACAGCCTGTTTTGCTTGATCCTTATCCAACCGGTTGCCGCTTCCTCGTCTCGCCTACTTAGTCAAGGTCACAAGGAAGTGATTCACAAGTTCAGAAGAGATCTCAGTGGGATTGGAATTGAGTTGCCTCCTATGGATAGCATGAGTGAGGCATTTGATCAAATGCAAATGGTCAAGGATGTTCTAGCCAACAGTGATAAAGTTTCAGAGGTCCTACAAGAGTCTACTCATCAGTTCAACCTGCTTACTTCACCCACCTTCCTACCAAAGGTCAAGGATCAAGGGAAATTCACTCTCCCTTGCACACTTGGGCATCTTGAGATTGACAATGCCTTAGTGGATTCTGGAGCAAGCATCAATCTGATCTCTCTCTCCATGGCAGAGAAGCTAGGCATTGCTGGAGCCTTGCAGCGCCCTACTACTTCAATCATGTTTGGAGATGCAACTTCTAAGTCTCCTCTTGGAGTGTTCAAGAACTATCACTTGAAAATTGGAGAATGCATCATCCAAACTGATCTCACTGTGATGGAAATGGAAGAAGAGAAGGATTTACCTCTGTTATTGGGAACCCCTTTCCTTAGTACAGTTGGCGCTTCAATAGACTTTCACAAGCAAGAAGTGATCCTTCACAAGGTGAATAGTTTGGTGTCATATCGCTTGCAGCCTAGAGGTTCAGACTTTTGTGCCACAATTGACAGTACCACTCTCAGTTCTAAGAGTCATGGAGCTACAAAGGTTGTGAAGGAAAGGGTTGACAAGGAACCAAGAGTTGGGAAGGATAAGGATGAGAGAGGACCAAGGATTGAGAAGCCACGTCTTGAGAGGGCTAGAGTTGAGAAACCACGATCTGATAGGCCACGAGCTGATAGACTTGTTCAAGCCCCTTGTGTGCTTGATGAAGAGAGCCTTCAAGCTTTGTTTGATGAGCCACTAGGAAGGGCTCTAAAAGAAGGGGAGGATGTAGCCTCTAAGGCAAGACCAGGTGATAAAAGAAAGGATCCACCAGCTCAGGCCCCTTCATCAAGCCATCTCAGCTCACAATGACTTTGTTCCCCACCAAGTTTGAAAATGGGAAGATTGAGTACAAGATAAGGTACAAGGGGAGATCAAGGCCATTCTCTAGAGCCAAGGCCTTGGTGACTTCAGAACAGTCCAGGGACCCAACCAAGCTAAAGGAGCTTCTGTCTCAAGTCCTCACTATCACCCTTGATGGTGGGACTAGCTCAACCAATGCCTAAGAAGGTAAAGGTCAAGCTATGGGACCTTAAACAAGCTCACTTGGGAGGAAGTCCCATGTTTATCCTTGTACATACTCTATTTATGCAATTTCTATCTATCTTTATGTTTTAACCTTTGAATAAGTTAAGTTTAGGTGTCAAAGGAGCCAGCTCGACCGACAGCTCGATCGAGCTAGAAACCAGGGCAACTCGATCGAGCTACACAACTCGACCGAGGTAAGTTTTTGAATTTCAAATTCATAACCGTTTTCTTGGTCAAGGGAGTGGGTCCCACAAGCTGATTTTGGTCCCCCACTACCCTAATTTGATCAGAGAATCCCTAGCTTCTTGTTCCCTCTTTATTTCATCTTTTAATCTCAACCACACATCTCAAACACCCCTCTTCCCCATAACTCGATCGAATCCACCTTCTCCACTCTCCCACACTTAAAATTTCTGAAATCATCTCTCTCTCTCTTCACCACAAGAAAAATCGATTTTCAATCTCTCTCTAAGTTTTTGCGATTTCCTTGTTCTTCATCTTGTTTTGCTTGGGTTCTAGTTACTGTCTTCAATTCATCATTCAAGCAAGGTATGAACCCTAAACCCTTGATTCATCCATCTCGATTTCAACTATTGCTTGTTTTCTCTTTGATTTTTGATTGCATGTGTCCCTTGTGGACTTGTTCTTGAGTAATTGCCCTCATATTTCGCCTCTGCTATATAATCTTGTTAGTTTGTCACCTCACCTCTGTTTTGCCTTTAAACTTGTTGCATGTGCTTGAAAATTGAATTTGAGTTTGGTATTGGTTAAGATGCTTAGTGCTTCTCTAGAATTGCTCATTGTTCCATTTACTAGTTGTTCTTGGTTCAATTTGATTGATTAGCATCCTTTCCAGCTCTTAATCTTGAATTAGGTTTGGTTATACTCTGTTTTCACCCAACTCGATCGAGTTTGTCACTCGAGTTTTTTGACTCGATCGAGCTGAGTGTCGAGTTGACCAAACCGATCATTACAACTCTAATTCTTTGTAATCTTTGATGCATTTCAGGTACTTTAGTGAAGAAACAGAGTAACAAGGATGACAAACAGTGAGGGAAGTCGCGCTTCACAGAGGAGAATGGTTGAGGGTGAATCAAGCAATGCAAGGGAAAGAAGGCTTAAGATGCAAGCCGATTTGAAGAGGATGGATCAGAGGATGGAAGAATCTGATGCAGAGGGATATGTCTACTCTGAGGAAGTCTGAGAGTGAGAGATTGAGGGAGAAAGGAGAACCAAGAAGAGGAATGACCCTATTAGTAGTGAGAGTGAGCAAGGGGAGTTTGAGATTGGAGTGAACCTTGTTCAAGAGGAGGGAAATGGTTCTCCAAATGAAGAAGGAGTGATGAGACTGAGAGTGAAGAGGAAGGAGAAGAGGTGAACCAATTGGTTGATGAAGATGATCAAGAGGGGAACCAAGATGAGCCATGGAGGAGTTGAGCCACAGAGCAAGAGGAGGATGAGCTCCCTATGTACCAAGAGCACTACAATGCTCTCTTCTCCATGGACTTCATGGAGACCAAGTACCCACATGTTGACACAATGAAGGCCCTTGGAATCTTTGAGGATGTGGAGTTGGTCTCAAGAACATGCACTTGGCCAAGTTTTCTCTCACATGGAATCCTACAAGGAGCTCACTTGCGAGTTTTTGCTTCAATGAGGTACCACATGTATGATGAGGAAGATAGAGCTGATTTGGACCAAGGATTGGGATGGATCACGTTCTTGGCTAAGGGAGAGAAGAGAATGGTGACCTTTAGGCAGCTTGGAAATCTTGTTTGGGTTCAACTATGGAGAGGGTACCAAGTGGAACTTCAAGGAAAAGGAACTCCAAAGGTTTGGGCTACAATCGCTGATGGAGTGTACTCTTCCTCAAGGTCCAAGGCAGCTCAGATCAGGAGCCCAGTCTTGGGGGTGTTGATGTACTTGCATTTTACATAGTTTTAGCACATCTTTTATGCATCTTTTGCATAGTTTTAGCTTCCATTTGCATCATATCTTGTTCCTTTTCTCTTCTTATGCATTCATGTTAGTTTTAGGTTGCATTTGCATACATATGCATGTTTGGTCCTTTGAAATAGGTCTTTTGGAGCATTCTGGAGCATATGGGACATGAGGAGCATGGAGGGACTTGGCACATGGAAGCAGCTCAACTGGATACGCAAAGGAAGAAGGGAGAAGCCATCTTGAAGACCAGCTCGACCGTCTACTCGACCAACCGGTCGAGTTCCTCAACTCGACCGGCCAAGCTTCAACTCGATCGAGCTGAGAAGTCAACAGTCAAACCCGAAAAATGTTGCTTCCCCCTTGACTTTCCTTTGACCCTAAACCTAAAACCTCTTGTATTTAAAGGCTCTAAGCCACGAAAAAACCACCAAGCTTTAGATTATTTTGTTTTAGTTTCTTTTAATTTATTGTCTTTTACTTTTTAGAGATCTAATCCATCTTTGTGTTCTTGAAGCTCTTGCTTCTTGAATCCTAGATCCTGGATAATCTCTCTTTGTATTTGCACTTGCTTATTTCAATAAAAGTTGTTTAATTTCATCTCCTCTTTCTTATGATGTCTCTTTTATTGCATTTGCTTGTGTTTACATTCATGTGTAGTGAGTAGTTACCCATTGGGGTTTGAGATGGGATAGATTAGAGGTTTCATATGCTTAATCCTTCTAGCTTATGGTCTTAATCTAGATTCTCTCTCTTTTGGATAGATCTTAAGGCTACATGACCACTACCCCTGGCTTGTAAGTCCTTAGGCGACTCCCCACACGAAAGTGATGGCATTCGCTGGAAAAGATCCACTAAGAGCTCCAATATCTCTTGCTCTAGACAATAGAGGTCTAAGGGGTTGGATGGATTAGTTTGGGCAATGATCCTATAGCCTCCAAGGTTTGATTCTCACTGGCTAACCCCCTGTTTCTGAGATCATTCCTTGGTTGATAGCCTCCACCTTGGGAAAGGGTTGGCTAGGCATTGAGAAGCCCAATATCAAGAGAAGCCTTGATACAAGGAGTTTTAAGAGCTAGATTGATTAAGTGTAGATTCCTTTGATTGCAAAACCCTGTCTTGAACCCTAATTCTCTCTTATCTTGTTAAAGTCGTCACCTTTAGCTTTGTTTGTCTCAACTCGTCCCTAAACTCGATCGAGCTGGTACTTTGTCTGACTCGACTCGAGTCTTGGTCGAGCTGCACTTCACTGCTTTGTTTACTTTTATTGCACTGCTTTTCATTTTATTTAGGTTGTTAGTGTTACTTCAAATCTATTAACTGCTTGCTTGACTTCCTGGTTGTTTCATATTCTCAAAGAGTGACAAGTTTCCCATTTTGGATTGATAACCCTTTGTACTACATCAATATATGGTTAAAGGGAATTGTTGACTGTGTTTGTGTTTGCATCTTACCACCTCATCATATACCACTGTTGCATTCCACCATCTCATTTCATATCTTTTCACATCCACACACAAATCCTATCATCATGGTCGTGCTGGAGTATCTTTCTTCCTTGCAACAGGTTTAACTGGTTGGCTGGAGCTTGCTTTGTCTGTTCTCTTCTCAGCTCGATCGAGTTCTGGTTTGTCTTTCTGAGTCTCGGTTTCTTCAGCTCGATCGAGTTCGGGTTCAGGGTTTTGTTCCAGCTCGATCGAGTTCGGTGCCGGAATATGGTCATACTCGACCAAATCCTCCCCTTCCTCGTCATCGATGTCCACAGAGATTTGGGGTGGGCTAGCCCTGCTTGGAAATTGTCGCCAACTTCTCAGTGTAACAGCCTGAGCATACTCGTGAGATGAAGAGGATGACACAGTAGAAGACTCAATGGTTTGCACTCTTGAAGTCAATGACTCCAGTTTTGAGTTTATTTCTAGCAACTTGTGGTTCATGTCTAGTGAACCTTTGGCTTGCCCTTGAAGGAGTTGTTGGAGCATATCCTTCATATCCCAATCTTGGTTCTGTGTAGTTGGGTATGGCATTGGTGGGAATCCTGGTGGGAAACTTGGAAGGTGCCCTTGCTGGTTGGATCTGTGTGGAGTCATTTGGTAAGCCACAAGTGCCTGGTAGAATGTGTGACCATAGATGGTCTTCCTTGTGGTTGGAGTGGTGCTTGTATGGTGTTTCTCCTCCCCTTCCTGTTTGATAGCCTGAGTTGTATCAGAGATAGAGCTGACTTCTTTGGGAGGAAATTGAGCTACAATCAGCTTGTCAATCTTCGAATGGAGAGCCTGCAAGTCTTTTCGCATCTGAGGTTCGGACTCGATCAGTGCTATCATAATTGTCTCCATATCTTTCTGTTGAGAGGGCGATGTTTTCCACTAGCTCCCAGCCATCTTCCACATCTTGATTGAGGAAGTTCCCATTGCTGGTTGTGTCTAGCATCTCCCTTTGCCTTTTCAAACATCCTCTATAGAGTATGGATAGTAATGATTCATGGCTGAATCCATGGTGAGGCCATTGGCTCATGTATCCCTTCAATCGCTCCCAAGCTTCTCCAAAAGTCTCATTGTTCCTTTGTATGAAACTCGAGATCTCACTCCTTAGCTTGGCTGTGCGACTGGTGGAGAAAAATTTAGCAAGAAAGGCCTTCTTGCATTCATTCCAAGTGGTGATTGTGCCATGGGGCAAGCTCTTCTCCCATTGGTGAACTTTGTCAGCTAGAGACATAGGAAAGAGTCTCAGCTTGATGGCATCTTCAGAGACACCATTGATCTTTGTCAAATCACATAGCCTATCAAACTCATCAAGATGGTCAATGGAGTCTTCACTTGGCAATCCATGGAACATCTTGTTCTGAACAAGGTTGATCATTCCCAGCTTGATCTCAAAGTTGTGGTTCTGCACTGGTGGTGGAACAATCCCTTGTCTCTGTTGGTGGCGGTTTGGAGCATCTCTTAGACCAATCGATTTTATGCTATTTTACTATGGTTTTCTAATGGTTTTCTAGTGGATTCTTGTGTTAAAAGGTAGTTTTTATGGATTTATAGTGCAAAGAGTCATTTTAGGTAAAAAGGTGCATTATGGAGCAAAACAGGAGATTTGGACTCTAAACCAGTTCAATGCCCCTGCATCAACTTTGGATGGAGCTAGAAAAAGATCTACTCAATGGATTTCATCAAGACCAGTTCCCTGCGTGCTCTGATTGAGTTAACTTTCCAACGCAAGTGGAACGGCCTCATTTGGATGAGTAGAAAAGGAGTTATAGCCAAAAGAGTGAAGGCTGCTCCAGACGGCTATATCGAGAATCAGCGCCGAACGCGCAGTCCGGCTGGCCGAGGAACGAATGTTCCGCGCTCGGCCAAAGTATATCCGTCCGACTGAAGTCTCGGCCAAAGTTCCAAACCACCGGCCGATCACGCATCACGACCCGGGAAACAAGTCCCGCGGTCGGCCAAGCCACTCACGCCACGCCGCGCACGACCAAAGCGCGCGAGCCGGGAAACAAGCCTCGCGGCCGCACAATCACTCGCGTACCACGGCCGATGCATCCGTCCGAGCCGGGAAAGAACGTCCCACGTCCGGCCGAGAAACCATCGGCCAATTCCTATCCGCCCGACCACGCCGGCCGACCATGAAACATCCGGCCACGACCGTTCCGACTCGGCCAAGACCCGACTGTCCGGCCGACCGTCCCGACCGTCCGAACGCCGCGGTCGACCCGAAGCCGTTTTTGAAGCCCAATCCGCACAATTCAAGCCCAAAGCCGGCGCCGACCTAGCAAGATTAGGTCTAGCCGCTTTTCATACTTAGTGCATTATAAATACTTCTTTTTAGCCTTGTAACTCAAGAAGGAGAGAGACCACAATCTATTTTACATCTTAATAAAGTTTTGCTTGCTTTTACTTTGTTCTTGCTTGTTACTCTTTCTAGAGAGGATTCGAATCTCTGTTCTTATGAATATGAATTCGTGTTCCTTCTCTATGTCTGAGTAGTTTACTTGTTAAGTGATAGGAAGTCAAAGGATAGCATTCATGATGCTTGATGATTGATCACAATTAGGGTTTTACTTATAATCTCCATCTTTGCTTATACTTAATGCTTGTTGTTAATCTGGCCAATTAGCATATGCCTTTAGGTTGATTTGAGCCTCGACAGTGCTGTATCATTCGCCTGAACTAGTATTTGGTGGGCAATCTCTTTTAGACTGCGAAAGTTGATCTACTTGTAGGTTGTGAACAATTGATCTTGATCGAACTAATGCTTGATTTAATCACCTAGGGACATACCAAAAGTTTAGCGACTAGGTAGATTAACAAAGGGGTCGGAGCCTCGACAGTGGAATGATCATACCATAGTGTTTCAAGTTCTAGATTAGCACCTAAGTGCGGTAACCCTAATTGATTGATTTCATGCTTCTTGAATTGCTTATCTCAAGACTATCCTATTGCTTAGCCTTTCTCTCCTATTGAATCTCACTTTTAATTACTTGCATGCTTTACTTTCTCTGCACTCAACCAACTTATACTTTTGCCCTAGCTTGTTCTCAAACTCATAACTTGTAGTGTGCAATCTGGTCCTCGTGTTCGATACCCGTTTACTACTTCTGACCTGTGCACTTGCAGAATCAGGGATAGGAAAGGGGAAGACCTGATCCCGCGATCAAGTTTTTGGCGCCGTTGCCGGGGACCAATTCGCACCTACAAGCTCTTGCAAGAGAGCTAGTCTAGGGTTCTTTCTTTTCCTTTTTAGTTTTTGTTATTTTTCCTTTTTTCTTTGATTTGTTTTTCCTTTTTGTTTTTGAGCTTTTCAGGTTTTCCTAGTTAGATATGGAGAAGGATTCACAAGTCCTCTCCCCTATAAAGGCGATCCCACTTCGCCAATACCACCTCAAAGAGACCTCTTGGACGAACAAGAGATGTCAAGCCCTCAAGCACCACCACCTTCTTGGGATAGTCCTCCAAGACTATCCCTTGAAGACAAGAAGAAACTTCTTCCCTACCTTGAAGCAGCCGACCTGGAGACGTCTAGCCAAGCCGCATCACACAAGAAGAACCTTCTAGCCACACCAGAAGAGGAGATTGACCCTGAACTGATCGAGTTCGTGAAGAGAGATCAATTCCATGATCTATTTTCAGAGTATGCGCTGGAGCATATAGATCACTTTGAGAATCTTTGTGATTCTTATGGAGTTTTTGACTTTGTGATCACTAGCTGGACCAGCACTAGATTGGGCGCAGCATGAACCACCTCTAGAATCGAGTCATGGATCGATTTTAGAGATGCTTTCTTGAAGAGATTTGCGAGGCCACCTTTCAAATCCAAGTACAATCCACTACTCTCATCACTGGAAGGAGGTGATGAAGAAGAATGGGGAGGCATACACCCCATCCTGAAGTTTGAATGAAGAGCTAATCAAGCATGTGGAGAGGAATCCTTTCTACAATTCTACTTCAGAGTGTGCAAAGAAGCATCTATACAACTTTGAGCAGCTTTGCCACTACTATGGTCTTGGAGACAACCCCAAGAAGATACAATTTCCAACTATCACTAGCTGGACAAGCCAAAGAATGGGTGAACTTCAATGCCCAACATGCCTTCAAGACTTGGAAGGATACAAAGGAAGCTTTCCTTTACAGATTTGATAAAGGTCCGATTTATGTTCCACCACCACGCCCCAGCTATTCACAACACCATCCATCATCACCAGACATAAATCAGACACTTTTCCCCAAGGAGAGTATCAAGCTGCGCGCCAACCAAGATTGAAGAGATGCTTCAAGAATACTTGAGAATCAAGATGAGAGTACAAAAGATGGAGGAGAGAATCGATTTCATCCATGAGAGCCTTGGAAACAAATCTGAAGTCCTATTCAAGCAAGTGATCAAGCTTGATGAAGACATTAAGAAGTTGAGAGAGGATCATGATCGATCTTTGACCCTAGTTAAGCTTGATGTTGCTTCGAAATATCAAGAGTTGATAAACAAGAGCATGAGAATTGAAGATACTAGCTATGGCAATAGCAAACATCTTGGTTCGATCTACAACCGCCTACAAGCCCTTGAAGGATCATCTCATGCCAATTACAAGAGAGAGAGGAGTCCAACACCCAACCACTCTCCCTTTTATTGCAATGCCATCACAAGAAGAAGCTGATGTACTTGCATTTTACATAGTTTTAGCACATCTTCTATGCATCTTTTGCATAGTTTTAGCTTCCATTTGCATCATATCTTGTTCCTTTTCTCTTCTTATGCATTCATGTTAGTTTTAGGTTGCATTTGCATACATATGCATGTTTGGTCCTTTGAAATAGGTCTTTTGGAGCATTCTGGAGCATATGGGACGAAGAGGAGCATGGAGGGACTTGGCACATGGACGCAGCTCAACTGGATACGCAAAGGAAGAAGGGAGAAGCCATCTTGAAGACCAGCTCGACCGTCTACTCGACCAACCGGTCGAGTTCCTCAACTCGACCGGCCAAGCTTCAACTTGATCGAGCTGAGAAGTCAATAGTCAAACCCGAAAAATGTTGCTTCCCCCTTGACTTTCCTTTGACCCTAAACCTAATCCTCTTTGTATTTAAGGGCTAAAAGCCACGAAAAAAACCACCAAGCTTTACTTTATTTTTGTTTTAGCTTTTCTTTAATTTATTGTCTTTACCTTTTAGCAACCCTAATCCAATCTTTGTGTTCTTGAAGCTCTTGCTTCTTGAATCTTAGATCCTGGATTATTTGCTTTGTATTTGCACTTGCTTATTTCAATAAAAGTTGTTTAATTTCATCTCCTCTTTCTTATGATGTCTCTTTTATTGCATTTGCTTGTGTTTACATTCATGTGTAGTGAGTAGTTACCCATTGGGGTTTGAGATGGGATAGATTAGAGGTTTCATATGCTTAATCCTTCTAGCTTATGGTCTTAATCTAGATTCTCTCTCTTTTGGATAGATCTTAAGGCTACATGACCACTACCCCTGGCTTGTAAGTCCTTAGGCGATTCCCCACACGAAAGTGATGGCAATTACTGGAAAAGATCCACTAAGAGCTCCAATAACTCTTGCTCTAGAAAATAGAGGTCTAAGGGGTTGGATGGATTAGTTTGATAGGCTTTGTGATTTGACAAAGATCAATGGTGTCTCTGAAGATGCCATCAAGCTGAGACTCTTTCCTATGTCTCTAGCTGACAAAGCTCACCAATGGGAGAAGAGCTTGCCCCATGGCACAATCACCACTTGGGATGAATGCAAGAAGGCCTTTCTTGCTAAGTTTTTCTCCACCGGTCGCACAGCCAAGCTTAGAGGAGAGATATCCAGCTTCATCCAGCGAAACAATGAGACATTCGCAGAGGCTTGGGAGAGGTTCAAAGGGTACACAAGTCAGTGCCCACACCATGGATTCAACAATGAATCACTACTCTCCACTCTTTATAGAGGATGCTTGCCTAGGTATAGGGAGATGCTAGACACAGCTAGCAATGGGAACTTCCTCAACCAGGATGTAGATGATGGCTGGCAACTTGTGGAGAACATAGCTAACTCAAATGGAAGCTATGGAGAAGAGTATGATCGCACCAATCGGAGCTCGACCCACCACTCGATCGAGTCAGACGAAAAGTTGAGAAAAGATGTTAAGGCATTGAATGAGAAGTTGGATAAGCTGATCCTAGCTCAGTCCACAATGAAGAAAGTCAACTTTGTGTCTGCTGAGGAGATGGAACCAGTCCAAGAAGGGGAGGATACACAATTTGCTGAGGTGTGCTACATGAGCAATGGGCAAGGAGGTTACAACAAAGGATACTATAATTACAAGTCCAACCCTGCCATGTCATACCGCAACACTGATGTTGCTAACCCTCAGGACCAAGTATATCCTCAACAACAAGCAGCTCGATCGAGTCAGGTGCCACAACATGGGTATGGTCAAAAGAACAATTACCAAGGACCACAAGGCACTTTCCCTGGACAACAAATGAATATCCCACCAGGCTTTCCCCACCAACCGCCCCAGCCTGCACCTTCACAAGAGAATGAGCTCAAGGCAATGCTAAAGCAACTACTTCAAGGGCAAGCTGATGGGGTAGTGGACACAAGCAAGAAGCTAGCTGAAATAAACTCTAAGATCGAGAACCTCAACACAAGGGTTTACTCTCTGGAGAATCATGCTTCTTCTGTTGCTGCTGCTACAAAGCAAGGACAACTACCTGGTAAAGCTATTCAGAACCCCAAGGAACAGTGCAAGGTCATCTTCACTCAAGAGGACTTGTTGAAGAAGAGGATCAAGAGAAGGGTCATTGAAGATTTTTGTTTACTGCTGAATGATGATGAGATTGTTGCTGCTGAGGCTCCTGGAGTCCAGATTGATCAACCAGAAGTGCAGGCACCTACTGTGGCCCTTCACACTTCACCAGTTGAGCTCGCACAACAAGCTCGATCGGCAGCTCGATCGAGTCGACATCAAGCTCGATCGAGTCCGACCTCATCTGTACCAAAGCCATTTTGCTTGATCCTTACCAACCGGTTGACACTCCCTCGCCTCGCCTACTTAGTCAAGGGCACAAGGAAGTGATTCACAAGTTCAGAAGAGATCTCAGTGGGATTGGAATTGAGTTGCCTCCTATGGATAGCATGAGTGAGGCATTTGATCAAATGCAAATGGTCAAGGATGTTCTAGCCAACAGTGATAAAGTTTCAGAGGTCCTGAAGGAGTCTACTCATCAGTTCAACCTGCTTACTTCACCCACTTTCCTACCAAAGGTCAAGGATCAAGGGAAATTCACTCTCCCTTGCACACTTGGGCATCTTGAGCTTGACAATGCCTTGGTGGATTCTGGAGCAAGCATCAATCTGATCTCTCTCTCATGGCAGAGAAGCTAGGCATTGCTGGAGCCTTGCAGCGCCCTACTACTTCAATCATGTTTGGAGATGCAACTTCTAAGTCTCCTCTTGGAGTGTTCAAGAACTATCACTTGAAAATTGGAGAATGCATCATCCAAACTGATCTTACTGTGGGACTAGCTCAAGCAATGCCTAAGGAGGTAAAGGTCAAGCTATGGGACCTTAAACAAGCTCACTTGGGAGGAAGTCCCATGTTTATCCTTGTACATATTCTATTTATGCAATTTCTATCTATTTTCGTGTCTTTAACCTTTCAATGAGTTAAGTTTAGGTGACAAAGGAGCCAGCTCGACCGACAGCTCGATCGAGCCAGAAACGAGGGTAACTCGATCGAGTTCCTCAACTCGACCAAGGTAAGTTTTAAAAATTCGAATTTCTAACCGTTTCCTTGGTCAAAGGGGTGGGTCCCACAAGTAAAATTTTGGTTCCCTACTACCCTACTTCGATCAGCAAAACCCCTAGCTTTTGTCCCCTCTTCAATACACCTTTTAATCTCAACCACACATCTCAAACACTCCCTTTTCCCCATAACTCGATCGAACCCACTCTCTCTCCACACTTAAAAATTCTGAAATCATCCTCTCTCTCTTCACCCTAGAAATCCGAAAATTCCCCTCTTTCTCTTTTAAGTTTTTCGATTTTCATTGTTCATCATCTTCTTTGCTTTAAGTTTCTAGTTCACTGTGATTCTTCCATCATTCAAGCAAGGTATGAACCCTAAAACCCTTGATTCCTTCATCTCGATTCTCTATTGCTTGTTTTCTCTTTGATTTTGATTGCATGTGCCCCTTGTGGACTTTGTTCTTGAAATTGCTTTCATATCAATCTCTGTTTATAGTCTTGT
Source organism: Microthlaspi erraticum (assembly GCA_902728155.2). Lineage (NCBI taxonomy): Eukaryota > Viridiplantae > Streptophyta > Magnoliopsida > Brassicales > Brassicaceae > Microthlaspi > Microthlaspi erraticum. The sequence goes on along the minus strand of CACVBM020001353.1, from coordinate 4,709 downwards.
GAATTTGCCTCACCTCACCTCTGTTTTTCCATTAAACTTGTTGCATGTGCTTAAAACCTTGAATTTGAGTTTGGTATTGGTTAAGATGCTTTGGTTTTCACTAGAATTGCTCATTGTTCCATTTACTTAGTTGTTCTTGGTTCAATTTGATTATTAAGCATCTTTTCCAGCTTTTATTGTTTGATATTAGGTTCGGTTATACTCTGTTTTCTAACTCGATCGAGTTTGTCACTCGAGTTTTTTGACTCGATCGAGTTGAGTGTCGAGTTGGCCGAACCAACGATTACAACTCTAATTCCTTGAGTTTTTGATGCATTTCAGGAACTCAACTTCAAGAAGCAACAAGTTCAAGATGTTGAGAGGTGAGGGAAGCCAAGCAGCTATGGGAAGAAAGCAAAGGGCAGAGAAAGCAAGAAGAATGAGAGAGAAGGATGTCCATAGATGAAGGGCTGGAGTATGTGATATTGAGGGAAGAAGAGAAAGAGCAGATAGAAGTCTGATGCAGGGAACATGTCTACTCTGAGGAGCAGTCTGAGAACGAGAGATTGAGGGAGGAAAGGAGAACCAAGAAGAGGAATGACCCCATTAGTAGTGAAAGTGAACAAGGGAGTTTGAGATTGGAGTGAACCTTGTTCAAGAGGAGGGTATGGCTCTCCAAGTGAAGAAGGAAGTGATGAGACTGAGAGTGAAGAGGAAGGAGAAGAGGTGAATCAAGAGTTGATGGAAGTGTGCATGAGAGCCAAGAGAAGCCAATGGAGGAGGCTGAACAGAGGAAGAGGATGAGCTCCCCATGTACCAAGAGCACTACAATGCTCTCTTCTCCATGGACTTTGTGGAGACCAAGTACCCACATGATGACACCATGAGAGACCTTGGGATCTTTGAGGATGTGGAGTTGGTGCTCAAGAACATGCAATTGGCAAAGTTCTTCTCTCACCGCATGGAGTCTACAAGGAGCTCACTTGTGAGTTTTTGGCGTCGATGAGGTCACGAGTATATGAGCTCGATCGAGCTGAGTTGGACCAAGGCTGGGGATGGATTACGTTCTTGGCAAAGGAGAAAGGAAGATGGTCACCTTTAGGCAGCTTGAGATACTGTTTGGGTTCACTATGGAGAAGGAAACCTATGGAACATCAAGGAAGATGAACTCCAAAGAGTATGGGCTACAATCGCTGAAGAGGGGTACTCTTCCTCAAGGTCTAAGGCTGCCCAGATCAGAAGTCCTGTGCTGAGATATGTCCACAAGGCTCTTGCAAACACCTTCTTTGCAAGGAAAGCCACTGGACAATCAATGAAGGAGAAGTGAAGCTCCTTGACATGGGAATCAAGCCTATCATCTCACGCACAAGGGATGGGAAGAAGATCAGAGGAGATAGGGCACATGCAGGAAACCTCATGCCTCTCCTTGAGCAGCTACTCGCCTACAAGGTCACGGCCTACAACACTAGGTTCCAAACGGGAAGAAAGCTTAGTGTTGGAGGGTGATCACACCAATCCTTTGTGCAGCTGGAGTCCATTTGGACAAGAGAAGGTCTACTCCAGCAGGATGGATGGACATCAAGTTCTGCAAGACCAACCTCCTCATTGAACACAAGGAATTGGATGGGAAGTTCCAATTCAAGTTCACACATCCATTGACTGGACTTTCCAAGCTTCTCCTGCCTAACCCAGAGCTCACCACAGTAGTCAGGGATGAGAACATCGATTTCAGACCCCCTTTGTATACACTAGTTGGGCATGAGGATGATTTGCGAGAAGAGGAGCCTGAGCTCGATCGAGTTGAGGATCGAGCTGAGTCTCAAGCTGAAGATCGAGTCCAGGAGAGTGCGGATTTGGGTGAGCCTGAGTGCTATTATTTTGAGGAGTATGAGGCTCCAAGGATGAACCCCTCTGTTGTGGCTGCCCACAAGAGGATTGGACTTCTCCAAAAGTTCAACAAATGGCAAGGAAAGGCCATTGAAAAGATGCAAAAGTCCATGGACAAGATGGTGAGCAAGATCAAGAGTTTGGAGAAGAAGGTTTCTGGTTCTTCAAGCAAGAAGAAGAAGGCACCCATGGCCCCACTTTCCCTAGGAGTAGATCACTCCTCACCACCCAAGGAGGCTCCCTGCCCAAGAGCCTCACAGAGCCTCTTCATTCGAGCCAAGGGAAGGGAGAAGACAACTCGCAGAGAAGGAGGAAGAGCTCTAAGGCCAGACGCTCCAACTCGACCACCGGACTTGATCGAGTCCAAACAGAGGAAACTCAACTCGATCGAGCTGAGGGTCGAGTTGACCTGGAGGAGCCCCTGTTTGAGAACCCGGATTCGAGTACGATCCAACGCCCTACCAAGACTTCTCTCAGAGCCACTGGACCCTACAACCGCTTCGAGCAAGCACAGCTCCTCCAAGGCCAAGGGAGCCACACACACTTCGATGAAGAAGAGGAAGAAGAGGAGCCGCAAGCTCGATCGAGCGAGGTGAACCCAGTCGAGTGGAGTGCCCCTGATGGCCGTCTGCCCTCTCCAGACCACGACCTTGCCTCCCAGTTCTTTGGGGGGCACTGAGGTATCAAACACAACCCTTGTACATACCATTTCATTTTTCTTTGCTTTATTTTTCTTGGTTTTTGCCTCTTGAATCTTTCACTAAATTTCTCTCACACAAGGGACTGTGTGATTTAAGTTTGGGGGAGGGTTCAAGAGATGATTTAACCTTGTTTTCTTTGTTCTTAGTTTTTCATTCTCTTTTGCATAGAAAAACCAAAAAAATCATAAAATTTTCAAAAAATCCAAAAATATTTTCATCTTTTTGCATTCATATTTCTTAGTATTGTTTAGGATTGCATCTTTCACTTGCATTGTTGATTTGACTTTGAAAACTTGTTCATCATTTGCGATTTCTTGAGTGCCCTGTTTTTAGATTCTCTTGTGCATTAGGGTGAGATTGATTGAGCAGCAAGAACCATGTTTATCTTGATCATATCACTGCATGCACATCTCATTCAACCATTGCTGTGATTTGATGCATTTCCCTATCTATTTGAACCATAACTTGATCTTTAATTACCAATGCTTGCATTTGATTTCAACTCATGGCTACCACATACATATCTGGACATTCTTTACCATTTTCATATCCCTCTTGCTTGTCCAGATAGCTGATCTCATCTTTGAGACAGTTACCACACCTTAAACCTAAGCCTTTTCATTTCAAACCCCTTATTATCTCTTGTGCGATTGTGAGAACCTTTCTTGGCTTTGCTTAGCATAAGGTGTTGTGTTTAAACCGGCAGGGGCAGTAGTTCTAGTTGTCTAGTTCTCTTGGGATTGTTTTCAGGCTAAGTTTGGGGGTGCCAACTCGAGCTCGATCGAGTTGGGTGTAAAAACCAGAAAAGTGGTAAAAGTTGGGAAAATCCAAAGGAAAAAGAGTTTAGTTAAGTCCAGGGAGTTGGCAGTGCTAAAAAGGGTCTAGTAAAGGTTTGGGAAGTTAAAAAAGGAAGTAAAAAGGGTTCTAAGTAGAAAGAAAAGAAGGCAAAGCCTCAAGTGTCAAAAAGAAAGAAAAGTTCCCTAAGTGTTTAGAAAATCCCAAACCGCTAGATGTTACCTCAAGAAGCCTCTCCCTAGGATGTTCTTAAAAGAAAAGTGAGCAAAGCTCCTCAGTTTCAAAGGCGAAATGCCAAAAAGGGTAGTTAGGATTTTGTTCTAAAAAGCTCTAAGTGTTGAACTCGATCGAGTTAGGATTAGACGGCTCGAGCTGCTGTTCTTGCATCATCTTTGGTTCTAACACTTAGCCTTCTGCCAAAGCAAAGCCACTTTCTTGAGAGATCCCTGTTAACTAAACCACCATACAAAAGAGACCCTCTTTGTCTCTTAACCCATAAACCCTTGAAACCAAATGAGTTGATTGATCTTGCATGTTTTTGGTTCACTGTTTTTGCTTAATGAATGTTAAAGGGATTTGCTGATTTGAATGCATTGTTTGAGTGACTGTGAAGTGGGATTGATGTTGATAAGCATGGTTAAATCTTAATGAATATCTCTCACCTTGTTGCATTCTAGAATCTCTAAGTTGGACATTTAGCAAATCGCTTTTGAGGACATGTTTTTAAGTGTTGAATCAACTGTTTTCAAACCTCATCTCTTTCTTGTTCTATTTGTTTGCTTGAGGGCAAGCAAAGGTCAAGTTTGGGGGTGTTGATGTACTTGCATTTTGCATAGTTTTAGTACATCTTTTATGCATCTTTTGCATAGTTTTAGCATCCATTAGCATCATATCTTGTTCCTTTTCTCTTCTTATGCATTCATAGTAGTTTTAGGTTGCATTTGCATACATATGCATGTTTGGTCCTTTGAAATAGGTCTTTTGGAGCATTCTGGAGCATATGGGACGAGAGGAGCATGGAGGACTTGGCACATGGACGCAGCTCAACTGGATACGCAAAGGAAGAAGGAGGAAGCCATCTTGAAGACCAGCTCGACCACCTACTCGACCAACCGGTCGAGTTCCTCAACTCGACCGGCCAAGCTTCAACTCGATCGAGCTGAGAAGTCAACAGTCAAACCCGAAAAATGTTGCTTCCCCCTTGACTTTCCTTTGACCCTAAACCTAATCCTCTTTGTATTTAAGGCTAAAAGCCACGAAAAAACCACCAAGCTTTAGATTACTTTTTGTTTTAGTTTCTTTTTAATTGAATTGTCTTTAACTTTTGTATTTGCACTTGCTTATTTC
>CACVBM020001352.1:0-61536 GCA_902728155.2 Microthlaspi erraticum | reverse complement strand
TTTGAATCTTCGGACCACGGCTAATACCGGGAGTGATCAATCAGTGATCGATGATGGAGAATCTTCAGAAATGGAAGACAAGCGTGCCAAAAATGAGGTAATTTAATTTAATTTAATGTAATTAATACACTGCATCTTAATTAATATGACTCAAACCGGTCTAATTCAATAATTAATATTAATCTTTTTCTGTATGTTAATGACACAGTTGGTTAAGTTACAAGATGAGCTGAAGAAAATGACTACAGAGAATCAAAAGCTTAAAGAAATGCTTGCACAAGTGAGCAGCAATTACACTTCACTTCATATGCATCTTGTTTCACTGATGCAGCAGCAACAACAACAACTACAAAATAATATTCATCACAATAATGAGGTAATTAATTAATTGATTGATTGATTAACCACAAGTAATGACTATAGGCATTTAAATTTAATGAAACTTGTATATGATTAGGCTGTTGGGAAGCCTGAGGAGACGATAGTACCGAGGCAATTTATCGATCTAGGACCTTCAAGAACAACAGGAGAGGTGGCCGAGGATGTTTCAAATTCTTCATCAGAAGACAAAACTCGTTCTGGTGGTTCTTCAGCAGCCGAGAGACGTAGTAACGAAGTAAGAGATGGGAAAAGACTTGGGCGTGAAGAAAGCCCCGAAACCGAGTCGAACAAAATTCAGAAGGTGAACAATAATGCTAGCCCAACAACGTTTGATCAATCATCCGCTGAGGCTACAATGAGGAAAGCTCGTGTCTCGGTTCGTGCCCGATCAGAAGCTCCCATGGTAAGTTATTTTAAGACATAACAACACTTAACGGTCGATATATGTAAATGGACACTTACATAACTTACGAGATTAACTATGTTTTTGTACTTGTGTCTTTATAGATAAGCGATGGATGTCAATGGAGAAAATACGGACAGAAGATGGCTAAAGGAAACCCTTGTCCGAGAGCTTATTACCGATGTACAATGGCCACAGCTTGTCCAGTTCGCAAACAAGTAAGTCTATTGGCTCTTCTAAGATTAAACCATTAGACTAAAAAATTATGATTATATTAGTTTATAGAGTATTGAATACATATGTTTTGAGGAGTGGTTCACTAATAAGTTTGGTTCGTTTGATATGATTTGTATAGGTTCAACGTTGTGCGGAGGACAGGTCGATTCTGATAACGACATACGAAGGAAACCATAACCATCCGTTGCCACCAGCCGCCGTGGCGATGGCTTCCACGACCACGGCTGCGGCGAACATGTTACTATCCGGATCAATGTCTAGTCACGACGGGATGATGAACCCTACCAATTTATTAGCTAGGGCTGTTCTTCCTTGTTCCACAAGTATGGCCACAATCTCAGCCTCTGCACCGTTCCCTACCGTCACATTAGACCTCACACACTCACCGCCGCCTCCTAATGGTTCAAGCTCTTCCTCTATGGCTGCCACCAACAACAACAACCAGAGCCACAACTCTTTGATGCAACGGTCGCAGCAACAACATCAACAACAACAAATGACGAATTTGTCCTCGGGTATGTTACCACATGTAATAGGTCAAGCATTGTACAATCAGTCCAAATTCTCGGGGCTGCAGTTTTCCGGTGGCTCTCCGTCGTCGGCTGCGTTTTCGCAGCAGCATGCCGTGGCTGATACGATAACAGCTCTCACAGCTGACCCGAATTTCACGGCGGCTCTTGCAGCCGTTATTTCTTCTATGATCAACGGCCACGACGGCGAAGGAAACAACAAAAATCAATAGAAAAATATTACAATTGTTTTTTTCCCTTCTTTTATACATCTTCAAATTTTCCATAGGAAACAGAGAGTTTATTTCATTGATTTGTTCTGTTTTGTATTGATATTCCAGTAAATACACAAAAAAAAGAAATATATTTTTATTTTTATTATAGGTATTTATTTGTGGATATATACAAATTAGTTACGTATCTTTACTCTTTAGCATTGCCTTTAATAATGACATGTCTTTTGTGTGTATATATCATACACGACATGTGAGCGCCGATAGAGAAACCTAATAGTTTGGCCGTACCTTCAATAGAGATAATGAGATAACGTCAAATAAGTGTAGTACATAATGACACTTAATTATTGACCATACCATTTAATAACATCTTTATTATACGTATATAACAATTGCAAAGGTCAATAAATGCTGCCACGAGAATTTGACACGTAATTGCTGTTCAATGAAGTCACCTACAAATCTGTAAACTTTAATATTGTTAACAAAGAGAGACAATTTCCTAGAAACTACGAGTTTAATGGCGATAAACCGAAATATGGGACCAGAAAATTAGGCAATGTAAAGAAAATTCCAGCTTAGTCAATCTATACATTTCTACGAAGAATGATACTAGTAATTGTTGTTGATAAATAGTTTTGTAAAAAAAAATAGAAAAGAGAAAAAAAGCAAAAACCTGTCGACAAAAAATGATACGTTTCCTTAATTAATTAAGCAAATCTGTTGCATTAGTTATAAACTTATAAAGTAATCTTAAGTAGAATATCTCAAGCTTTGGAATGAAGCGATACGCAAAAGTACGTTGTTGACTTTCCGTGCAACTCCAGTTGACGTGGGGTCATGATTTGCCAATAATGCATTTGATTAAATATACGAGTATTTATTATGCTTAATTTTTAATTGTGCTAAAAACTATAATTAATAATTGTTTATCTGCTTCCGATCCGAGATGCATCTCCTCCTCTCGTTTGTATATATATTTTTGGATTAAAAACTGGATTGGTCACAATAACATGGCACGACATAAATTATCTCTAAAATCGAAAACTAAAACGTAGGAATTTTTTGCACTAACCATTGATTTGACCACATATCTTAAGTCACTTGTAGTATTTTGCATATGACATTCGTTAAAACTTGGAAATCTCATTTAGAAATCTCGCAATAAAAAGAAAAGAAAAACAAACTTAGATGACTTAAACCAATAAAGGGGTCACAGAACTCTAGTTCAAAGCAAAGTTGAATTGGCATTCTAACGTAATTTGACTTTGTATTTATGCCATACATGGTGAGATCCCAAGTTTAAAAAAAAAAAAAAAAAAAAAAAAATCACAAGGTTTGCGTGAGGTCGAGAAGGGAGACTTCTCTACGACTTTTGAAAATGGAGTCGTTGAGTCACATGTCTGCATGTGGTCATACTCTTTCTAATATTTTCTTTCTTCTTTAGAACTCTTCGTAAATTAATACATCTAATTGGTTGTTACAATATGGTTGGTAAAACAATGAGGCGATTGGATATATACATAGTTATATCGTTGATTAATAGTAACCGGCCGTTTTATTCAATATTATCGTTCTGGAATTTAATGCAGAATACTGGATAAAGTTGGTCATAGTCCAATGTAGATAGATATACATTGAAACATACAAAAACTTGAAATGTCAAATTGGATTTCAGCTCCAATGTATAGATTGGATTCGTAAATTTTAAATTGGAGGTTTGAAGTATAAACTTGATATGAAGCAGGAACGTTAAAGTTTACCAAACTACATTTTTGTTTTTCAAGAATTAAGAAAAAAAAAGCTCTCCAATAGGTAATGTGTTGAAACTTTGGAAGCACCAAAATAGTAGCTTGGTAGATTGATGCCAAACGATTGTATACGTGATTTTTTAATGTGTAAAGTTTATTTTCAGATTCATGGGTCGAATATTAAAGGCATAAGGCCCATCAAATATGTTTAAGTGGTGAAGAACCAAAAAAGGTGTCGAAGGAAACATAAATCTACATGCACACTTTACACACTTTTTCTTTTTTTTTTTTTTTTTTTTTTTTTTTTCGCCTAACACCAAAACGACGTCGTTTTGCACTTTATTTTTTTTTTTTCGTCTTACACCAAAACGACGTCGTTTTGCGCTTATCTTTTTTTTTCGTCTTACACCAAAACGACGTCGTTTTCGTAAAAAAAAAAAAAAATCTAAATCAAAATTATGTGTAATTGTTCGTTTTGATAGGCTTGATTATTTATCGGACCTCTTCGTTTCCATGGTAGCTTTAAATGGGCTTACTGGCTAATTAGCTCATTTCATTTCCTTTTAAAAAGGGTTGCAATTATTATTATCTATGAGTCTGTAGGATAATAATCAATCTATAATGATTGTTAGTATAAGGAAAATTAGAAGAACTCAACTCCAGTCGATAAATTATTGTATAAAAGAACAAAAAACATATGAAACTATTCACTATGAGTCTATATAAGATTTCACGTAAATAACAACTAAATTTTAAAACTATATGAAAAAAAACAAAATGCAAAACTTACAGAATCTAATATATTCGAGTAAAAAACAAATGATATATTCTAATGTTCTGAATAATTAAATTAAAAATATTTGGTTTAATCCGCGCATTGCGCGGGTTCTCTCCTAGTATTATTCGTATAAAACTATTATAAATCAACGGTTAAAAAATTCGAAAGACCACGTGAATTAGTCAAGCTGGAGAACATCTGAGAGTAACAAACAAAAGTTAGTGGGCCATATCTTATCACGACGTCAACGGTAAAAAATTTAATCTTCCAGATCCAACGGCCAGGATTGATGATATTAACAATGTTATATTTATGCGGGACCCGCAGTGAATGTCGTGGCTGCATATTAGCAATCTTTGCTTCAGTAAATAAAACCGTTTTTTAATTTGTCTTCCCTCACAGTTCTGAGAATCTGGTGGTAAAACCTCTGGTGAGTTCTCACTCTTTCTTCTACTTATTGATCTCATCAGCATTTCTCGTTGTTTCCTCTGAATTTTCTGAATCCTTGATTAATTATCTAAGGTGTTCTTGATAAATCCTGTTGTTGTCTTTGGTATATTAATAGATTTCGTTTTTCCTATGTTCTTCGATTTGAATGATTTGTATTTTGCATGATCCGTGTTTAGATTCTGTTAAATATTGTTCCTGAATGTGTGTTTTTGTTCTTGCATGTCTGTTTTATTGCTCAACTAGGATGATTTGTTTGGAGCTTTAGGTATTCTGCAATCTTACTATTTTGATATTTTTGGTTCTGTTTGATTACGTTTTTTTTTTATATAACTTGGAGAAAAAAATATTGAAGTTTTTTTAAGAGCTTTTGGGTTATTTTTCAACCGTACACAAATTAAATAATTTGTTTGAAGTTAGACAGGCCAGTGAATATATATATATATATATATATATATATATATATATTTAATGTTTGTTTCATATGAGTAAATTAGACACTATGTTCTTATTACCCCCCATCGATTTATTACATTTTCGTGTTAATAATTGTTAAGTTTCTTGGAAAAAAAAAATCCTTGTTGATTCTTGTGGATTTGCCATTGAAACTAGGATCAATTTCTTTTTAGGTCAATGTTTCCCCTGTTTCTAGGTTTTGTTTGTCATCATGTTATTTGCTTTGATAATTAATCAAAATTATAATTTTATTACTCATTTGAGGTTGGTTTTGACTTTTGATTGGTTTTCTTGTGTTTGATGATGTCAATTTATAGGTGAAAACATGGGATTACACTCAAGAATATTTTCGGTTACACTTTTGGTGTCGTTCTTGTTGTTTCTTTCCGTGTCATCAGAGAGCAACGACGGAACAATCAGAGTTGGCCTGAAAAAACTGAAGTTGGATCCTAACAATCGACTAGCAGAACGCTTTGGTTCCAAGCAAGAAGAAGCCTTAAGATCCTCTTTAAACAAATTTCGTTCTCACAACAACAAAAATCTTGGAGATAGTTCTGGAGATGCTGACATTGTCGCGTTGAAGAACTACTTGGATGCTCAGTATTATGGTCAGATTGCTATCGGTACACCACCGCAGAAGTTCACCGTGATTTTCGACACCGGAAGCTCTAACCTTTGGATACCATCAGGAAAATGTTATTTCTCGGTAAGCTTTTCATAGCGTTTGGTTTACAATTTTTTTCTTAAATATGATAAGACAAGTTTATAAGTTGTTCTTTACTTGATCTTCAGCTGGCTTGTTACTTCCATGCCAAGTTTAAGTCTTCTCGTTCAAGCACTTATAAGAAGAGTGGTACGTACGCTATCTCTTAGATTTGTGTAAAATCACTTTGTTAAGGTTATAATCATGCCAAGTTAATTGTATGTATATGCTTAGGAAAAAGTGCAGCAATCCATTACGGTACAGGATCAATCTCTGGCTTCTTTAGTTATGATTCTGTCACGGTTGGTGATTTGGTTATCAAAGATCAGGTAAATTATAATATTTTGTACACAAGTCTTGGTGATTATATTTCACAGAATGATTGACTTTAGTTTCTGTTCATTGCCTAATCTCTATCAGGAGTTTATTGAAGCAACTAGTGAGCCTGGTTTAACATTCTTGGTGGCTAAGTTTGATGGGCTTCTTGGTCTTGGATTCCAAGAGATCTCTGTTGGAAACTCCACTCCTGTTTGGTATGCGCGCATGCACTTGCTTAGACACATATACACACTTATGTAATGTTTGATGTGTTGGATGACAAATTTTGTTTCTTTTTCAGGTACAATATGCTTAAGCAAGGACTTATCAAGGAGCCGGTGTTTTCGTTTTGGCTTAACCGTGATCCAGAGAGTAAAGAAGGTGGTGAAATCGTATTCGGAGGCGTTGATCCAAACCATTTTAGAGGAGAGCATACATATGTTCCTGTGACACGAAGGGGTTACTGGCAGGTTGCTTCTTTGTTTATATTGTTCTTGGTTAGTTTTTTGCTATGAATGTTAAGCAATTGCGTCTGATCCAAGCTATTATATTTTTTTGGTATTAGTTCGACATGGGTGAGGTTCTCATTGCTGGTAAATCTACTGGTACGTGTTGTATCATTTTCTTCCATCATCCGTATAGCTGGTTTCAAGAGGAGAATCATAACTATGTTTCATATTTTATAGGATACTGTGAAAGTGGTTGTTCAGCAATAGCGGATTCTGGAACATCTTTACTAGCCGGGCCAACGGTAAAGCAAGAATCATAAATGGTTTTGTAGCATTTCAGTTTGTTGGAGTCTATATGTTTTGCTCTTAAAACTTCCCATTTCTTGTTTGTTTTGTTTTATGGCCTAGGCTGTGATTGCCATGATAAACAAAGCTATTGGAGCATCTGGAGTTGTTAGCCAACAATGCAAGACTGTTGTTGATCAGTATGGACAAACCATTTTGGATTTACTTTTGGCCGAAGTAAGTAAGAATCAGAATTAGCTAAGAAACATATCTATTTTTTTTCTGTATATGGAAACTCTTTTTTGCTTCTTACAGACGCAACCAAAGAAGATATGTTCACAAATAGGTGTTTGCACATTTGATGGCACCCATGGGGTCAGGTAAAATTTCCATAGACACAACAAGTATATGTACACACATTTTTCACGGTCGGTCTTAACTTATTAATTAAGTGTTATTGTGTTAATGTTTTAGTATGGGGATTAAGTCGGTGGTGGACAAGGAAAACACAAAACCACCTAGAGGTCTTAGAGATGCCGGTTGTCCTGCATGCGAAATGGCGGTTGTGTGGATGCAGAGCCAATTGAGACAGAATATGACTCAAGAGCGCATAATGAAATACATCAATGAGGTACGTAACAAGAAGTCTTCCATTTGTTATCATTGTCTTCTTGAAACAGCAATGAGAATTGTTCTTGGACTGGACAGGTATGCGAACGCATGCCAAATCCCAACGGAGAGTCTGCTGTCGACTGCACAAAGCTCTCTACGATGCCTACTGTTTCATTCACCATTGGAGGCAAAGTCTTTGATCTTGCTCCAGAAGAGGTAAAATTTTAATGTTTTTGAGAGATGACTATAATTGGATCAAATCTTGATGAGCCTTTGTAACATTTTGAACATTTGCATTATATTTTTGACTGCCAGTACGTACTGAAGATTGGAGAAGGACCAGTGGCACAATGCATCAGCGGCTTTACCGCACTTGACATTGCTCCACCTCGTGGACCTCTCTGGTAAAATCTCTCGGCACAAAGAAAAAATATACACATGCCTGATGATTGTTGCCTTTACAATTCATATTCTTGAAATATAAAACATTTTCAGAGTTCAATATTTTAAAATGTATAAGGCATTTTCTTATTTATCCCGATTCTTGATTTTGAACAGGATTTTGGGAGATGTGTTTATGGGAAAATACCACACTGTCTTTGACTTTGGTAATGAGCAAGTTGGGTTCGCAGAAGCTGTGTAAAGAAAGGTCTCTACGATGATGTAACACAAGTTCAGTCTTTTTTTATATATATATATATATGTGTGAGAGCTTTGTTGTGTACTTGTGTTGCTTGTTTAGTACGGACATGTTTTTAAAGCCGAAGCCTTTGAGTACTTGTTGACTTGAGTCACATTCTATCTTCTCTCTGCTTCTGTAAATATCCTCTAGTAGATAATGGGATATGTATCGATAGTGTGTTGTTTTATCCAGCTATGATCGATAATTAGATGTGTTGTAGCAGTTTACGTAAGAACCTGGACATAGTACTGGACATATTAACCATTGTATGATCTAGATGATACTAGTTCTTAGCTATATTATAAATAATTAGTTACCAAGAAAATATAATATCATATATTCGAAAGTAATAAAGTAGTTAACAGTAAAGGATAAAATGGTGGGCTATTAAGAAATAAGAATAATAAAAGACAAATGGTTTGCCATAAACATATGTTTAAGCTTTAAGGATGTTTTGATTCTGCATAGTTTGAGATGATTAGGATGTTACTCCATTTTCAGTAATTGTATTATAACCACTGAATTGCAGCTATGGAGTCTCATCACGAAAGATGCCTCTGTGTTTGGAGAAAAACACAACTGCTTCCAATGGTCTCAAAACATTTCTATATAACGAAAAGTTTCAATGGTTGAAAATTCATATTTATGTTATTGGCCCTAAAAGACTTTGCATTTTATTCATTGCTATTATCAACACTTAACTTGTGACTTGTGAGAGACTCAGCACTTATGCCCCATGACTCATTTATCCAAATATCTTTGACAATTTATTCTTTCTTTTAAAAAATAAAAAAATAATCATTTATTTAATCTTTACTATTGTAAATCACCATTCACCAATACACAAACCCCACATTATAATGTCGTAGTGAGTTGGTGACAAAAAAATAATTCGAAAGATCATCTATGAAAATCGAACTCTGACTTTAACCTAACAAAACCGATTGACTAAAACAACTTCGTTTAATTTATAACGAAGTTCCAATTTTCTTCATTTTCAGCTAAAACCTCTATATATATAACACAAACTCCTAAAAGATACAGAGTCTCAAATATTCAACTATATAAGGTAAACAGAATTCACATTCTTGATAATATACTTTACAAAAAACACATTCTTGATAATATACACATTTCTAATATTCAGAAACTAAACAAAGTGAAGTCAATACAAATGCTTAAAGCGTTGGCTCTTGACCTCGACCAATACACAAATTGACTCTGTGGATAAAGCTTATCATCTTTACAAGAATATAATTGTTTTATCTAATTTTGAATTAGAAAGTTCGTACGATTTTTTTGATAATTAGTGGGTCGCTGCCATCAGTATTATAGTGGTAAACAACATCCTAGATAAGAAAACCTAACTAAACCTGTTCAATTTTTAATGCTACCAGTTAGGTAAAGCAAGAAATATACATACATATATATATATATATATATATATATAAGATTAATTTGTAAAGTTATAAATCTGAATGTTGAGATTGTACTGTACAAGCTATTGAAACTTGCCAAAAAGTTACTAAAAGTGGCTATCCCCTTATGAGACTCCATTACTTTTAAGTAAACATTCTTGTCCAACACTAACTAACTCCCCCTAAATCACGTGTGTTTTGTAATAATCAATCTCCATTTGCCTCTTCCCTGCCTATATATGCAACCCTATCCTAAGTTGAAAACAAAACAAGCAATTACAAAGATGGAAATTCCTATGCAAGAAATTCATATCAAGATTGATGATAATTCAATACCAACCAGCAAAGAGAGAAATAAAACCGACCTCGCTGATCATGCCGAGCCCATTGTCCTGATGTCTGTTTTGAGAAGTCTCCACGCGGGTTATTTCAGAATAAGCCTATCTCTCTGCAGCCAAGCTCTTCTTTGGAAGATAATGATCGCACCAGACTCACCGAGCATGTCCCATGTGCGTAGCAATCTCCCTTCTACGGCGTACCATCTCCTCTGGTACCTATCACTTGCGACGCAAGTTTCCCTCTGTTTCTTGTATGCGTTGAAGTGTGTTTACTTGTTCGACACGGTGAAGGAAGAGTTCTCGCATTTCATTGGAGTGAACTATCTCTACGCTCCATCTATCTCATGGCTGCTTCTGCTTCAATCAGCTCCTACGATGAAACCGCAAAGCCTCTTGTACCAGACGCTATTCTGCGTTTTTGCTGTTCCGGTCTTAACCCTAGACACAAAGCTTTATGGCCAGTGGTTCACAACCGAGAAAAGGTTTTTGTCGATGATGGCAAACCCGGCAAGTCAAGTATCGGTAATCGCAAACCTAGTGGCGTCACGAGGAGCAGCGGAGATGGGTTGGAGAGAATGTGCTCTATGCTTGTTCTCACTCGGGATGGTTCACTATTTGGTTATCTTTGTCACACTTTATCAACGCTTACCGGGAGGAAACAACTTCCCGTCCACGTTAAGGCCGGTTTTTTTCTTGTTCTTTGCTGCACCAGCCACTGCGAGCCTAGCTTGGAACTCTATTTCTGGAACCTTTGATACTATGGCGAAGATGTTGTTCTTCCTTTCATTCTTCATCTTCATGTCCCTGGTAAGTTACATACAATACACCAAAAAAAAAAAATCTCAAAACATAATAACATTTACTGTTTTGGTATTCGGGTCGGTTCTTATCAGGTCTGGGTCGTTCGGATATAGGAGTTTTGAATATTAGACTTTCGGTTCGGTTTCATATTGGGTTCGGTTTTGTATTGGTTATATTTGGATTCGGGTCAGTTCTTAACCAAAAATATGAAAAATATCCGAAAACACAAAATATATCCAAAAATCCAAAATAAAATGCTAGAAAAAACTAAAACAAGATACCCAAAATACCAAAAATTATCCGAAATATTGAAACTATATCCATAATACCTAAAAAATACCTAATATATTTGACATTTACGGGCTTTTTGGATATTAAATCGGTATTCGGGTAGGACCGAAACATGAGAATTAATGAAAGTATTTTATTCAGTGTAGTAAACTGTTCATAACCAAACCTGATTCGAACCGGTTTTCGGGTGGATTCAGGTTCGATTTTTCGGGTCAGGGTTTTTCGCCTAGGCCTAACATTTATTTACATTGTTTTTGTTTAACGTTTTCAGGTCTGTAGGCCAACTCTTTTCAAGAAGTCAATGAAAAGATTCAATGTCGCATGGTGGGCTTACTCGTTCCCACTTACATTTCTTGCTTTAGACTCGGTTGAATATGCGCAAGAGGTCAAAGACACGGTCACTTCTGGATTGATGCTTGTTTTATCGTCGGTCTCAGTTTTGATCTTCCTCGGTGTCATGTTACTGACTGCAGCTAACAGCAACAGACTTCTCAGACGTGATGATTCTGTCCTCATCGGTTCTGTTAAATGTAAAAAAGACAAGCAAAAATCAATTAAAACTGCGACTTTGTAACAAAATATTTACAATTAAACGCAATTTCGTCAACATCAAAAACAGAAAAAAAAATACTCGTTGGAATCATAAAAAAACGAAACTGAATCTATGCATGATCGTAAATATTAAAAAAATTAGAAAACAAAAAGTTCATAATTCGTCCATTTACAATTCTAAGTTTTTCTTTGTTTAGAATGAATTACAAAAACCAAACTGGTCCGGTTATTGAAACTGAAAATGACAAGATGAAATCCTGACCGTCAAATACTCAACGTGAAATCCAACGGCGGAAAAAAGTGAAATCCATCTTGTTCAAACCAATCAATCTATGAAAAAACAGATTGATCTTTCGACTAAACCGGGTTAAGCAGAGTCACTCTCTTCTCGTGACTCTCTCTCGATCTCACAAAGGTTCCTCATTTAGGGCTTATCGAGGTAAGAAACTGTAAAGGATTCCAAAATCAGCTGATTCCGAATCGAGATAATGCGGAGAGCTATGATGATTTCGTCGATGTCACAGAGATTTTTTCATCGGAGACTTTCTGAGAAAGGTAACATTTTCGGTTTGTGTTGCTGGATTCGAGCTTTCTCTGGTGCGAGTTATGATTACAGAGAGAAGATTAGAGTGGGTTTCTACAGGATGTTAAGTTAGATGATGCTTTTGTTCAGTGAAATGGTCAAGTCTCGTCCTTTGCCTTCCATTATTGATTTCAGTAAATTGTTGAGTGCATTGCAAAGATGAAGAAGTATGATGTTGTGATATCTCTGGGAGAGCAGATGCAAAAGCTGGGAATGCACATATCTGTATACTTACAATATTTTGATAAACTGTTTCTGCCGCTCCTCTCGACTCTCTCTGGCTTTAGCTCTTCTTGGGAAGATGATGAAACTTGGATATGAGCCCAGCATTGTCACGCTTTCTCGCTTCTCAATGGTTTCTGTCACGGGAATAGGATCTCGGATGCTGTATCTCTGCTTGATCAAATGGTGGAATTGGGATATAAACCTAATAGTCACATTTACAACTCTAATCCATGGACTCTTTCTCCACAACAAAGTCTGAAGCGTGTCTTTAGTTGAACGGATGATTGCTGAAAGGATGTCAACCAGATTGCTTACTTATGGTGCGTTGGTAAATGGAGTGTGCAAGAGAGGTGACACTGACTTGGCTTAAAGCTTCTTAAGAAGATGGAAGCAGAGAAATTAGAGCCAGATGTTGTGATCTACAGCACAGTCATTGATGGTCTTTGCAAATACAAGCATCCGGATGATGCACTCGACCTATTCAATGAAATGGAGAAGAAAGGAATTCGACCAATGTTGTTACCTACAATCCCTGATAAGCTGCCTTTGTAATTACGGAAGATGGGAAGATGCTGCTGGATTACTGAGTGATATGATTGAGAAGAAAATCAACCCGATGTTGTTACGTTCAATGCATTGATCGATGGGTTTGTGAAAGAGGGGAAGCTTTTGGAAGCTGAAAAAGTGTACGAGGAGATGATCAAGAGGTCTATAGCTCCTGATATTTACTTACAATTCACTGATCAATGGGTTTTGCATGCAGAGTCGCTAGATGAGGCAAGCAGATGTTTGATTTAATGGTTAGCAAAGATTGTCTCCCAAACGTAGTGACATAATACTCATAAATGGATTTTGCAAGTGTAAGAGGGTAGGATGGCATGGAACTTTCGTGAGATGTCTCAAAGAGGATTGGTTGGCAACACAGTCACTTACACACTCTTATCCAAGGGTTTTTCCAAGCTGGAGATTGTGAGATGCACAAGAAGTTTTCAAACAGATGGTTTCTGCTGATGTGCCTCCTGATATTTGGACATACAGCGTTTTGTTAGATGGGCTCTGTAAAAACGGGAAGCTAGAAATGCATTGGTCATATTCCAGGATATGCAAAAGAGTAAACTGGAACTCGATATTTTCACATACATATTATCATTGAAGGGTTGTGCAAGGCTGGGAAGGTTGAAGATGCGTGGAAATTATTCAATAGTCTCGTTGTCAAAGGAGTGAAGCCTGATGTTGTAACATACAACACAATGATCTCAGGATTCTGTAGGAAAGGTTTAAAGGAGGAAGCAAGTGCCTTGTTCAGGAAAATGAAAGAAGACGGTCCTCTCCCAAATAGCGGTACTTACAATACGCTGATCCGGGCATACTTAGAGATGGTGACAAAGCCGCATCAGCAGAACTCATCAACGAAATGAAGAGCTGCGGTTTGCTGCAGATGCTTCCACCTTTGGCTTGGTCACTCAAATGTTGTCTGATGGGAGGTTGAAGAAAAGCTATCTGGACTTGCTTTTTTAAAGACATCTTGTGCTGGTTTCTTTCAACAGAGCCGAATAATGAAACATGCTGGAGACTTGACTGCCGCTGCAGCACTTGCTGATGAAGCTAGACGCATGGACTTAGCAGATCGCTATATAAACAGGGAATGCGTTAAGCGTATGCTGCAGGCAGATCAAGTATACATCTCCGTTTTGTTCATATTGTATTGTTTTGTTCGATGTCCATGTTAGACCTCGACACTAGTTTCTTCTTTCTGTGATTTTTTATTTGGTGGCTGAGAAAACTGCTGTTTGATCAGCTCAACAATCTTAATGACACGCAGTGCATGTGGTATGGCTCTATAAAAGCCTGAGTAGTTTTGACATTTCAGAAATCTTTCCAGTGACTGTCTTTTGATCTCATTTTGTAAAAGGTATGATCTTGCATCTGGAGATAGCTTACTTGGACGTGCTCTGAAGAAGTTTTTTAGCTGTGGAGAAGCACTGTTCTGACATTTCTGAAGATCAGTTTTGATTTCCACTCGTATTGTTCAAGGAAAGATGACTTTGCCGTTCATATGTTGACATGCTTAAGTTCCAAGACCGATTGCACTCATTCCCATATTTCCACAGAGCAGCAATCGTAGCTATCAGGTGAACTCTTTGTTGCACAAATGTAATCCAACTTCTGTATGTATATATGCATGATAGATTGCATGCCTCTCGGCAATCCCAAGTCAACTGCTGAAGAAGATGAAATTTCAAAGTTGGCTCCAGGTAACTAGCTTCTTGTCAAGTGATCCTATTCAAGCTTAGATTTGATCTTATCATGTTACAGTTGTAACGTTTGCATTTTAATTCGGCAGATTATTTGGTGCACAGAGCTGGCTGCATACGCAGAAATGTTGCATGTTTTAGATCCAAGCAAGAAAACCGGAGGCTGTCAAGATAATTGAAGGCTCGACCAATGAAGTGGCTCAATTGTAATGCTTCCTCCTGCAAAGACCAGGTCACTTCTGGATTGATGCTTGTTTTGTCATCAGTCTCAGTCATGTTACTGACTGCAGCAAAGAGCAACAGGCTTCTCAGCGTGATGATTCTGTCCTCATCGGTTCTGTTACTGGTAAAAAAGATAAGCAAAAATCAATTGAAACTGCGATTTTATAATAAAATTTATACAATTTGGAATTATACAATCAAAAGCAATTTCCACAACTTCCAAAACAGAGTAAAATTTTCAAAATTCGTCCATCTTTCTGAAGAATCCCTTACAATTCCGTCGAATTCAAAACTGGTCCGGTTATTGAATTTGAAAATGATAAGATGAAATCTTGACCGTCGAATAGACAAAGGTAATAATCCAACGGCTCTGAGAAAAGTGAACTCAATTCAAACCAATCGATTTGTGAAGAAAAAAAATCATCTTTCGACTAAACCGGGTTAAGCAACACTCTCTCCTCGTGACTACTCTCTCTTCTCTCTTCTCCCGATCTCCACAAAGGTTCCTCATTTAGGGTTTATCGAGGTAACAAATTGTGAAGGATTCCAAAATCAGCTGATTCCGAATCGAGAAAATGCGGAGAGCTATGATGATTTCGTCGACGTCACAGAGATTTGTTCATCGGAGACTTTCTGAGAAAGGTAACATTATCGGTTTGTGTTGCTGGATTCGAGCTTTCTCTGGTGCGAGTTATGATTACAGAGAGAAGATTAGATGGGTTTCTACAGGATGTTAAGTTAGAGGATGCAATTGGTTTGTTCAGTGAAATGGTCAAGTCTCGTCCTTTGCCTTCCATATCGATTTCAGTAATTGTTGAGTGCATTGCAAAGATGAAGAAGTATGATGTTGTGATATCTCTTGGGAGAGCAGATGCAAAATTGGGAATTCACATGATCTGTATACTTACAGTATTTTGATAAACTGTTTCTGCCGCTCCTCTCAGCTCTCTCTGCTTTAGCTCTTCTTGGGAAGATGATGAAACTTGGATATGAGCCCAGCATTGTCACGCTTTCTCGCTTCTCAATGGTTTCTGTCACGGGAATAGGATCTCTGATGCAGTCTTTGCTTGATCAAATGGTGGAAATGGGATATAAACCTGACATAGTGGCGTTTACAACTCTAATCCATGGACTCTTTCTCCACAACAAAGTCTGAAGCGTGTCTTTAGTTGAACGGATGATTGCTGAAAGGATGTCAACCAAATGTGCTTACTTATGGTGCGTTGGTAAATGGAGTATGTAAGAGAGGTGAGACTGATTGGCTTTAAAGCTTCTCAAGAAGATGGAGGAAGAGAAATTAGAGGCAGATGTTGTGATCTACAACACAGTCATTGATGGTCTCTGCAAATACAGGCATCCGGATGATGCACTCGACTTATTCAATGAGATGGAGAACAAAGGTATTAGACCTGACGTTGTTACCTACAACTCCCTCATAAGCTGCCTTTGTAATTACGGAAGATGGGAAGATGCTGCGACTAGTAAGGATATGATTGAGAGAAAATCAACCCCGATGTTGTTACGTTCAATGCATTGATCGATGCGTTTGTGAAAGAGGGGAAGCTTTTGGAAGCTGAAAAATTGTACGAGGAGATGATTAAAGGTCTATAGCTCCTGATATTTCACTATAATTCACTGATCAATGGGTTTTGCATGCAGAGTCGCCTAGATGAGGCCAAGCAGATGTTTGATTTGATGGTTAGCAAAGGTTGTCTCCCAGACGTAGTGACATATAGTACTCTGATAAATGGATTTTGCAAGTCTAAGAGGGTAGAGGATGGCATGGAACTCTTCGTGAGATGTCTCAAAGAGGATTGGTTGGCAACACAGTCACTTACAACACTCTTATCCAAGGGTTTTTCCAAGCTGGAGATTGTGAGAGTGCCCAACAAGTTTTCAACAGATGGTTTCTTGGTGTGCCTCCTGATATTTGGACATACAACATTTTGTTAGATGGGCTTTGTAAAAACGGGAAGCTAGAGAAAGCATTGGTCATATTCCAGGATATGCAAAAGAGTGAAATGGAACTGATATTCACTATAATATTATCATTGAAGGGTTGTGCAAGGCTGTAAGGTGGAAGATGCGTGGAAGTTTTTGTAGCCTCAGCCTCAAAGGAGTGAAGCCTAATGTTGTAACATACACACAATGATCTCAGGATTCTGTAGAAAGGTTTAAAGGAGGAAGCAAGTGCCTTGTTCAGGAAAATGAAAGAAGATGGGCCTCTCCCAAATAGCGGTTTACAATACGCTAATCCGGGCACACTTAGAGATGGTGACAAAGCCGCATCAGCAGAACTCATCAACGAAATGAAGAGCTGCGGGTTTTGCTGCAGATGCTTCACCTTTGGCTTGGTCACTCAATATGTTACATGATGGGAGATTGAACAAAAGCTATCTGGACTTGCTTTCATAAACACATCTCCGAGGTGAATCAGCTTTTTGTATATTGTTAGTTTCTGCTTAACATTTTCTCATCTGTAGGCCAAACACTTTTGAAGAAGTCGAATAATAAGAGCCAATGCACATTGTATCATACATTGTTAAACAAATCCAAAACCGAATCAATCCAAAAAAGGTAAACTCTTTAAAAGAAATTTCAAAATGTTATAGCTTCTTCAAGTGTTCTTCTTGAAGCTAGAGCTTGCTAGTTTCAGAGCTCGTAGTCTCTGGTTTTCCTCCATCAACCGGTTAAACTCAACAAGAAACCCTTCAGATTGCTTGTGTAGAGCAACCGCAATTGATTTCTCAGTCCCAACTTCTTTAGACATTGTCTCGGTTTCAGATTCCAACTCCTTCTGCTTCTCCAATAGTGCCTTGATCTCATCCTCCATCTTCTTGATCTCATCTGAAACTCCACTCTTTACGCTTTCGAATCCCATTGCTTGCTTCTTCATAGCTTCCATGCTCTTCCTTCTTATCCGTAACTCTCTCATGTAATGATGCAACCTGTCTATCATTAGTCCAAGAAACAGAACACCTCCTGCAATCAAACAAAAACAGAGCAAAAGAGTAAAAACAGAGCAAAAGATAAAGTTTCAACATTTCAATTCCAAAAACCCAAAACTTAGACAGATCCGATCCGAGCAGAGAGAATCAACATGGTAAACCGAATTATCCCCGGTTTGCTTACCCATAAGAGTCGATTCAAGTAGATGCTTAGCCAAGATAACATCATCCGTTGGATTGGTCGAACCGGCATCGACCCAACGACGCTTATGGATCTTCATCATACCGTACACGCTTGACACCAAAACCACACAAACAGTCATCGCCACGGTCTTGACCACCATTGGTCCACGTCCGCGCTTCGATCGATCTAGCACCATGATCAGAAGCTTCCTAAACGGCGTTTTGAAAGAAAACGCGATTATCACAACGGCTTCCAACAGAACGACCGCGAACAACAGTTGCTGCATCGTTGACCGTTGACGATTGATCGGAGAAGAGAATGCGATTCACCGGATGGAAATGGTGAAGTGATCGGAAACTTTTTCCGTCAATCAAAGTAAGAGAGAAAAAGTGAAGTCGTGAGGAGATCAATGTGTTTGACTGTTTTTGTGAATTTGTGAATCTCCGATTTGTTTTCTTTTTAAATACGTTTTCGTATTTATTACGTTAGTCCTTGTACTTTGATGGAATTTGAATAATTTACCTCTATTTTTCTATTTGACTCAATTCCAAACCGGGAATGTCCGGATTAAACCAAATGTTTCCCGGTTCAAATTTGGTAAACCGAAGAATTTCCGTTACATCGTCTTCACCAAATTGATCCAACTCCATTTCAAAATCGCTGCGACTAGTGCTCTTCGCCGTTGACGACGATGAGCCGATCACGCGGTGTCTTGTTGATTTTCAGAAATGCGGCGTATCGACTACCGTCTCTTAACTCTTTCTCCTCTTCGTCGTTTCCGTCAAGTTTGGGTATTCGAGCAACGAACAAGGAGTTAAACCAGATGATAAGATCGGGCTACATCGGCGAAGCGAGAGAGATTTTCGAGAAACTTGAGTCAAGGAACACGGTGACGTGGAACACGATGATAAGCGGGTACGTGAAGAGGAGAGAAATGACGCAGGCACGGAAGCTGTTCGACGAAATGACTGAGAGAGACGTCGTGACTTGGAACGCGATGATCTCGGGTTACGTTTCCTGCGGCGGAATTAGGTTTCTCGAGGAAGCGAGGAAGCTGTTCGACGAAATGCCTTCAAGAGATTTCTTCACTTGGAACACGATGATTAGTGGATACGCGAAGAATCGGAGGATAAACGAAGCTCTGTTGCTGTTCGAGAGAATGCCTCAGAGAAACGCTGTGACTTGGAGCGCCATGATCAATGGATTTTGCCAGAACGGCGAAGTGAATCGCGCGGTTGAGCTGTTCCGGAGAATGCCTGAGAAGGATTCGTCTTCTCTGTGTGCACTCGTCTCTGGACTTATCAAAAACGAGAAGCTTGAAGAAGCTGCGTTGGTTTTGGCTCAATACGGGAGTGTGGATTCTGAAAAAGAAGATTTGGTTTATGCTTATAACACTCTGATTGTAGGTTATGGACAGAGAGGACACGTTGTAGCAGCTCGACGTCTCTTTGATCAGATTCCTGATAATGGAGGAGGGAGGTTTCGTAGAAATGTTGTTTCTTGGAACTCCATGATCAAAGCTTACTTGAAAGTGGGTGATGTGGTCTCTGCTCGGTTGCTATTTGATCAGATGAAAGATCGAGATACGATTTCTTGGAACACGATGATCGGTGGATACGTACACGTGTCTAATATGGAAGATGCCTTTGCTCTGTTCTCGGAGATGCCTAACCGAGATACACACTCGTGGAACATGATGGTCTCAGGTTTCGCCAGCGTCGGCGATGTGGAGCTCGCTCGTCGCTACTTTGAAAGAACGCCTGGGAAGAACACTGTCTCGTGGAACTCGATCATAGCTGCTTACGAGAAGAACAAGGAGTACAGAGAAGCTGTTGATGTGTTTATCATGATGGGAATTGAAGGAGAGAAGCCTGATCCTCACACTCTAACTTCTCTTCTCAGTGTATCAACTGGGCTTGTGAATCTACGGTTAGGAATGCAGATGCATCAGATCGTGATGAAGAGTGTGATCCCTGACGTTCCAATCCATAATTCTCTTATCACTATGTATTCGAGATGTGGCTATATAGTAGAGTCGAGGAGGATCTTCGATGAAATGAAACTTAGAAGGGAAGTGATCACATGGAATGCAATGATTGGAGGATATGCTTTTCATGGGAATGCTTCAGAGGCTTTGAATCTGTTCTGTTCAATGAAAAGCAACGGGATACGTCCTTCTCACATAACGTTTGTCTCGGTTTTGAACGCTTGTGCTCATGGTGGACTTGTTGATGAGGCTAAACGGCAGTTTGTGTCAATGGTTACTGATTACAAGATCGAGCCGCAGATGGAGCATTATTCTTCTTTGGTTGATGTAATCTGTCGACAAGGGCTGTTTGAGGAGGCTATGGAGGTTATAAAGAGTATGCCTTTTGAGGCAGATAAGACGGTGTGGGGTGCGTTGTTGGATGCTTGTAGGGTTTATAGCAATGTGAGGCTCGCTCATGTTGCGGCTGAGGCGATGTCGAGGCTTGAACCAGAGAGCTCGACACCGTATGTGCTGTTGTACAACATGTATGCGGATATGGGACTGTGGGACGAAGCTTCTCAAGTGAGATTGATGATGGAGAGTAAAAGAATCAAGAAGGAAAGAGGATCAAGTTGGGTTGACTCCTCAACGTAATATAAAAGCAGCGTTTTTTGTGTTCACAAAAGCATGAAGATGATTAGGATGGGAACTGAGAGGTGGCGGTGAAGTTTATGATCCCATTGGTCAGAAACTGATAAAGGTAATGTTGATGGTTCTTCTCTTCATCAATTTCGCTAACGTTGTAGTGTATTAAATTGGTTACATTGTCGATTTCTTTTAATTTGGCATTTTGTTTCTCTTATTTGCCCACCTAAACAGCTTTTTGGCATAACAAAGGTGAAACCTTGGAGGTCAATGATGTCCAAATGTAGTGAAGCTGCAAGAAGAAGCACGTGGAGGATAAAAACAGAGGAAAAAGAAGAAAAGACAGAATCTTAAGAAGACTCCTTCTCTGCCTACTACAGGACATAAGAGACGAAAGGGTATGATCGAGAAATAAGAGTTTGCATCAAAATCTATTTCTTTGTGGAAAAAAATTTGGGAAATGCTTTTGCATCAAATTTTTGGTTTCGATATAAAAGTGAAAAGCTTTGAAAGAGTCAAAAGTATTTAAAAAATTGAGTGGCCTCAGCGACGCCGTTTTTGGAAGCCCCACCACACAATTCTTGTTCGCTTCTCTCAGTTTTTTTTCAAGTTGTCAAAAAAATGTGTGTATTTTACAACCATTCAAATTACTGGTGGCTTCAAATTCACATCTTACATAGCTTCTGCTTAATCCAATTCCTTGGCCGCTCTTAAAAATTCTCTTATGAATTGCTGTATCTGAATTTGAAGTTTCTCAAAAGGGTAAGCCTTTTTGGTTCATATGATGATACATTATCTCGCCTTTTCATATTAGAAGAATTTAAATGATTCGAAATTCTGTAGTGAGATGGTCTTGTGCTTCTCTGGATAGTGATTAGGAGATTCTTGATACTTTCCAAAGATCAGAGCTTTTGATTTCGTTTCTTAGCTAATCTCCAAGTCATTTGAGTTTTTTTTCTACTTATCGAATCTTATTACCTAAATTAGTTGTGTTCTTTAAAGAAAAAGCTTCTCTCTTTTGCAGATTAGCGCGTTCCTTCATTGATATGGTTCAGAAATGTTAGCTGCGCATCCTTCAGGAACTATCAACAAATTCCAAATCTCTTTTAGCTGCAAAGCCACTTTGCGCGGATACACAACCGCGCCTTCAGGTCCTCTGATTACTAGTTGTTTTGCCTCTTCAAGATCAAGAGGTCCTTGGAGCAATGTGAAGTGTTATCATTCATCTTTCTCTCCAAAAAGCCAAATTCATCATCGTAGAAGATGGATGGTTAGTGACTTCTTTAAGCTCTCTGTTACAAGTTTTACATCTATATATTTATCTAGCTGCTTCTAAGGTGTTTGTATATGCTCTTTTGATTTCATCAAGTGTTGTCGTTCATCGATTTCACCGGATGATGAGTACCGTTCATCGGGCAACATAGCTATTAGTCTCTTAAGACGTTACAGGACAGTGATTGAACGCGGTCAAGGTGAAACTTTAAAAGTAACTTCTTCTTTCTTCCTTTCTCTAATGTCGCTTCATTCTCGCTTCTCGATCATATATATTCATCTTTTCAATGTTTTGTGTGTCTTGAAGGACTTCATTTCGGCTGGCGTGAATGCATACGCTCTCGGTTGCACAGATGAAGATTTGAGAAAAGAACTTGTAGCTATGAAAGAATCGGGTTTCGAGATCGAACAAACGGAGAGTTATCACGGAAGCACACAGACTAAATCCAATATTTTGCTCTCTGAGGTTAGTTAGTTAATTACTAAGAACTTTGTTAATGATATGCAGGGCCAAGTCTTATTGGATCTTCGCTCTGTCTTGTTACTTGTTAGGTAGATGAATGCATATTGTGGCTTAGCATTGTATTCATCACAATCTTGTGCACGCCGCAACCAACGGTCGTGAGATGGTCTTCGGCTCCTTCGGTCTCCGATGAGACTCTTAGCAAATGGAGAGGCTTTTGCGCGGTAATAGCCAATGCATACTATATCAGGGGAATGGCGTGGTAAAGATCAATAACTATTCAATATGGTTTTGGTTTTGTTTTAGTTTAGTTTCTGTTGTTCTGATTCATTTTCAAGATGAAAATGGAAAGTTTGTAAAGAGTGTGATTTTTACGAAAATGGCATTAGGCTGCCGGTGAAGACTCTTCAGATGGAGCAGATGGCGGTGACGGGACAAGCGGAGGAGCCATCGGTTGTGGCTAGCCGAATGAGACTGGTCTTTAGCACTCTCGAGGTCAGTCTCTTTATAAATAGATAAAGCGTTGAAATTTTAGGAGATAAAGATAAGAGTTTAACTTTACTACTTTAGTTGATGTTGTTGTCAATGATAGAATTTAATTTGATTCTTTGTGTATATTGTAGGTAGTGAGCCCTCAATGGCCACGGGTTTAAATATGATCTGCTAGATACGGTTTCAGTGTTAATAACAATAAAAATCTCTTTATTTTGTATATAGTTTGAGACGGACTTGAATATTCATACATTGAATTGATTAGACTTCAAATAGTTTGAGAGGTCCAGATAATATTTATCTGATAAACCAAACAAACCCAACGTAAAGATTATGCGATTTGTGAGCATATTTCTCTGATTTTTTCTTAACCTGAATTCAGTAGAAAGCATATCAAGTGATTAAATTCTCTGTTTTGGTTTTGAATGAAGAGATTAAGAAATAAATGAATTTGCTTTTTATTCAGTCTTGAGAAATGGGGAACAATAATTGTTAACTTTTTCACCATGCTTTACAAAACAGAGCATGTGTTATCAACATATAAATGTGTTATTACACTCACGTGTAGCTGTACTTTTTACATACAATGTATCACTGTTTGATTCAAAGAGAAATTGGGTAGAATAAATAGTTAGTGAAATTTACTTTACAGAGTTTGATCCATTTCTAATTGATGCGACTTGCTTCTTTCTCTTGAATCGCAAGTTCGCAACGTATCATTCCATTATTCACGTCCCTAAGAGCTGGATTTGGAGTAGAATTCAACACCGCATCCTTTGATCCTCTGGACTGAATATGTACCAGTTTCAGCAGGATTATATCTGTCGAGAGAAGCATACATATGGTAGTAAAACTCAAACTTTATGTCTGCCCGGTCCAATTCAGATGGACAATCAATTACTTCTTTTGTAGGGAACCGAGAGTGGAACATGAGCAGATGTTCCATATCACTCCGTTGATCCCTGTCAAAATGTAAACAATGCACGTCATATCTGCTGCCTCTGAAATAGCAGTATACCCCAACGCATGAAAACATGAACTCTGGGTCGTTCGGAGGCTCAATCACGACGCAAGCCTTAAATCCTAGAAACTCTTCAGAGAGATAGCTCTCAAGGAAAAGGATGGATAAGGAACTTCCACGAGCTCGATGTGTTAAAGACTTGGGCACTTTTCCACCTGGTAAGACCGCGTACTCGTAGTCTGATTGTAGGATGATTGTCTGCGCAGTTCCATACAAACTTCGGCAGTTGTCGAAGTTAAGACGAGCCTCTGGATTGGAGAAGAAGTCAGAGGTACCTCGGAAATTCTTGAAAACCTGTTCACATGTTAACAAGTCCCGTACGAGAAATCCACACACTAGTAATAATAACCAAACAAGACGAGAAGCATTAGCGAACCGTAGCATCAGATGAGTAATGGTGCGTGATATTCTTGTCAGCACACTTGCGTCACAAAACTCTTTGACTGAAGTGCCAGATAAGTTTACCACTTTTAGACATTTCAATCTAAAAATGTTTTGAGATACGTTACTTAACCTCCAGCAACCTCTCATCATGAGTGTAGAGAGCTCCGATAATTCCTCGATCCAAGAAGGAACATCTTCGACCGCTGTGTAGTCGAGATAGAGACTCTCGAGGCTCCTTGAAATCCGAGGAAAACATCTCAACTTGTGGCACCCAATGAGAGAGAGAAACTTGAGAGATTTCAGGTCCACGTCGGTTGGAAGAGCCTGGAGCCTTAAACATTTCTCCATGCTCAACTCAACCAGCTTATCGAGACTCTGAATTGAAGAAGGAACCGTCACCAAACTAAAACAATCATCAAGATACAACTTCTCGAGATTGGTAACCTTTGAAAGATTCGGAAATTCAGACAAGTTTTCAGATCCTGACAGTGACAACTCCTTGAGATTTCCAAGAGACTGAAACAAAAGAAAAGAAACAAGAGAAAACTGAGGCACCTCTATGAACAATAATCCTCTACAACAATGAGTTGACAGAATAAGTAGTAGTACCTGGGCTCCTTCCCATAACTTCTCAAGATTGCTATATCTCATCGACAGATAAACCAGATATTCTGGACGAAAGTAAGCAGGCATACATCTCAGTGGACAATACTCCCAAACGAGATCAGTGAGCCTAGACATGTTCTCTACCCAAAACGAACTTTCTTCTTCTATCGAATCTCGACCTAGATAAAGCTTTGAAATGTTCCGTGAAATCTGAGGAAAGTTTCTCAACCGAGAGCATTCCTGGAGATTGAGTTGTTCGAGAGATTCCAAGTTGACATCAGTTGGAAGAGACTCGAGCTTTGAGCATCTCCCCATATCTAACGCCCTAAGTTTACCGAGATTCCGTATCGAGGAAGGAAGTGTCACCAGAGATTTGCAGCTGGAAAGATCCATTTCCTCGAGGTTTATGGCATAAGAAAGATCCGGGATATCTTTCAGTTCTTCGGAACAGAACAGATTCATCTTCCTGAGACTTTCAAGCCGCTGAAAAACGAAACATGAGAGACACAACACAATGCACGCATTCAGTAAGTAAACAAATCATTTGTCAGTCAGTTTGTTTCTTAACAACTCCATAGTAGTTTACCTGAGTTCCTTCCCAAAGCCTCTCAAGCTTGCTATATCTCATCGTCAGCTCAACAAGATACTCGGCCTTGAAGTTATAAGGCATACACCTCAACGGGCATTTATGCCAATACAGTATTCTGAGTTTCCGTGACAAACAAGCTAGGCCATTAGGTATACGCAATATGCCTTCACCACTCCCCCAGGAGGAATCGTAGAGTTCTAGAAACCGGAGATTACGCATCCCTTGGAACGACTCTTCATCTATAAGCAACGGCTCCTTGATTTCTGATGTGTTCAAACGTATGCCTAGTACTGTTTCTGTGCCCTGAAAACATAAAATTACAACAGTTTATAGTACCTTGCTTAAATGAATACAGTAATGAAAAGAGTATGTAAGAGCTTACGGTATTATCGGTGAATACATCACAAATATCCTCAGCACCCACCAAGAACCGGCGTTTTCCAGGATTAAAAGAAGACTCTGCACGACTGATCATTTTACCCAAATTTTGGAGCAAACTGTGCATCTCTACAACTTCGAACACTGATGATATACGTATGAGGGACTTATCAGCCAGCATTTTCAACCCAGCCTTCACGCTATCTCCGATCACGTCTCTGATGTAGTTGACGTCACGGCCATTGAGTAAACACGCAATGTAAAGGAACAGTTCTTGATCTTTGACATCTAACGCATCGTAGCTGACTCTCAACGTTTTCTCGATTTTCCCATCCAAACGATCACGGAGCCTAGGCATCATCTCCAACCACTCTTCCTTGTCCATCCCTCCCAAAGACGAACCTATGATGTTGAGACCCAAAGGGAGACTACCAGCAAGCTCTGTGATCTCAACTGCCAGCTCACCGAAACCGTCAGGTGGAGAGTCGAGACCAAAGGCAGATCGACATAACATTTGAAGAGCTAGATCTCTCGATGGGAACTTCACCTCGTAAACAGTGTCAATCTTGTGACACCTGAGAAGTAGCCTATCTTTAGTGGTCACGATGATTCTGCTTCCAGGTCCAAACCATCCGGGTCGTCCAGCCAAAGTCCTTAACAGCTCTACGTCATCCACATCATCAAGAACGATGAGAACTTTCTTGCGCTTTAGCCTTTGTTTCACCGCACCTGGTTGGGTTATCTTCAGGTCCTCTCGATCAAGAATTTGTGACAGAAGTTGTTTCTCCCAACTCAGCTTCATGCCATAGTTGTCCCTGTTGCTTATCTCAAAAGCCATGAAAGCGTGATATGGGAACTGGCTGGAGAGTTTGTTGTACAAAGCTCTAGCTATTGTAGTCTTACCAATCCCTGAAGCTCCCAAAATCCCAACCATTCTTACTTCTTTAGATTCCATGCACAAGATCGAACTCATTGCGTCTATATGAGATTCAATCCCAACAAATTCCCCAAGACAATCCGATTGTTTGATAAGTTTATCTAAAATATCCTTAGCGATATCTTCAATCATGACTGCTTCGTTACTCCTGAAAAAAAATCAGTAAATAGTCAACACCCTTAAAACAGAAAAAAAAAATTGGAGTCTAATGCAACGAAAATCTAAACAACATACCAATTCTGAGAATCATGTCCTGCAAGACTTGCTATATGGGCAAGAGCTTCAATCCACTCTTGTGTCACGTCTTCTGACTTGCCCTGGCAGGTCTCTTGAAAGATGTTGCCAAAGTCTCCGGTTTGATTTCTAACATCAGAAGTATCAAACTTGGTAGAAAATGGGTATCACCATCTGATGAAACTCCTTGTAACACTTGTGGATCTCTAGCAATTCATTCAAGCACCACGTGGAAGAAGCGTACTTCTCAGAGAACACAACGACTGAGATGGTCGATCCTCTGATCGACGATAAAAGTTCGGGCCCGATCGGGCGGCTTCTCTCGATGTTGTTGTCGATGAATGTATCGATTGATTTGCGGTGAAGTTTCTCGAGAAGGTGGCTGAGGAAGGATATACGGACATCTTTCCCGCTGAAGCTCGGGAAAACATCGTATGTACAGGTGCGAGAGGAAGACGAAGAAGATGAAGACGCCATGAACATAGATAGATGATTGAGGGAAGCAACAACAAAAGAACATAAATTTGAAGAAGGGAACAACTCTGACAATGCAGTTATTAAATATCATTTACTCGAAGAACTCTTCTTCTTTGATATTTAACTACTGCATAGTCAGAGTCACGTAGTTTCCAAGTATCCGGAGAAAGTTTCCACTCAAACCGCAAAAGTAAAATGTTGATCTGAATTGAACAATAGGTCAACATTAGAAGGAAAAAAAAAACAACAACATCGTAGTCTACATCTCCTATGGTACTCTGTCTTTAACAAATCTCTACCATAATATTAAGAAGTGCAAACAATGGAAAAGGTACTAATCTCAATGCAAAGAAGACAAACCTTAAGATTGTCCTCCCCATCTTTGAGACTAGATCCACCTGGAAACTTGAAATTCCAATCATGCACTAACTCGTTCACAATGAGCTCATTCTCTTTTGAAACCTCATCCACAGTGTTATTACTGACTCTAGAGGATCCAGATGAGGGTGGAGTATCATCCTTAAATAAAGAATTTTGATCCTTCAACACCTAGAAATGAAGTCACAAATGTAACTTTCCAGGGAACGTGTTATTAGCTGGCAATTCAGGTAATTGTTCATCAGCCTGTAATGTTACTTGCAATAACTACAAAACTGAGATGATCTTAAGAAAATGACAGTAGTACTAGTACATATTGCCGATTACTCAACGGTTAGATTTTTAAAGATCTAAACTAAAAGACAAAAAAAGTTGAATTATTTTAGGAGAAAAAGAGCTCAATGGCCACAGATTAGACTTCCAAAATCTTTTTATTTTGTTCCTTGAAAATTCTATTCGCCATTTTAAAAAAAAAAATATTTTGTTAATTCAATATTGTTAGGGAATAAAACATAACAAAATGGCCTAGACTTTTACAGTGTTAAATACGTTTGATAACATATTTGAACATGGCTTACTAATGTGATCTGATATATTACCAACCAAACTCAACGTAAAGATTGTGCGATTTGAGAGAACCATTTCTATACACAAACATTAAAACTGATTTCCATATATTAGTATGATACAACGAGAGCTTATGGTGGCTATATATTTCCGGTGAACATACATAAGGTATAACACAATAACACATGAAGACGATCATGGGATTAAACATATAATAGTATATAACATATTTGCATCACTCTATATAATTTAACTTCCGACGCCATTGAAAGTGACATTACCGCTGCCACTGCCGCTGCCACTACCACTGCCACTCGAGCTACCGTTGATACTACCACCACCTCCACCACCGCCACCACCACCTCCGCCACCACTTGTATAGATATACACGCCAGGACCAATAACGGTTCCACTGCCGCTGCTACTACCACTTCCGCTTCCACTGCTGCTAGCACTGTTACTACCAGGGACACCACCACCACCTCCACCGCCGCCGCTACCACCTCCACTTGCCATATACGTTCCGTCATTACTTACACTACCGTTACCGTAACCACTACCATATCCGTTACCAAAAGCACCGAAGTCACCACTACCTCCACCGCCAGCGCCACCACCGCCACCACCTCCACCTCCACCTCCAACAGTTATGCCTCCGGGACAGTTGCTGCGTCCACTCCCATCTCCGTTTGCATGTCCGTCGTCGCTTGCAGTGTTATTGCTTCCACTGATGGCAACTCTTGCACCGCCACCTCCGCTGCCACCAGCGGAACAAAGAGGCGGAGTATATAGTTTTTCAGCCGTCAATAACTTAGTAGATTTGGGCACTCCTCGGAGTTGCCTTGCGCCGACATCGGAACACACAACTCCAATAAACACCAACGCAAGAAAGTTAGTGATTTTCATATTGATCTTTCAGAAATATAGACTTGTGTATCAGTGTATGTACATGTGTGTAGTAAGTTTGTTCTCCCAAAACCATCGGCTATATACGGTTACACGACACACATTTACATATAGTTTAACACGTGTGAGTATATGTTAATTTGTTACATACGTTAATTATTAAGTAAATGCGAAATAGATTTGAATTTAATTGGTTATCTGAATCACTTGAAAACATATAACCTGACGTATTGGTAATTTGGTATAATCAACATCTTATGGGGGTGGCAAATGAGACAGTAGTAGTATTCGTGTTTCTTATTCGTTATGTTCTCACATATGAATAACTATACCGTGTGTAGTAGTTAGTCCGTAAACATATGTATTATTTTGGATATCATTTCACAGGAGTTAATATAATTCTCTGGTGTGAGTAAAAAGAATCTAAAAAGAAAGTTATATTTTTTCACGATACTGAACACTCTTACGTTTAGCTAATTAAATGGTTGATAGTCACATAAAAAGCCTAGGACAATTTAGAAACCTGAAGTCTTAAAACCTGATAACGTTTTAAGTTTTATAGTTGAGATCGGTTTTGAACACGTGTTTATACTTTACACCATGCATGATTTAATATGACATCTTGGTAAGACTGTTAGTTATGGGTTAAAATATTAATCAATGCATTGAAGTAATTTATTTATCTTATAAGAAATGTTCACGTTTCCTAAGACATACATGTGTGTACTTATAGTGGCTACAATGTGGGACGAACACAGCACAATACAACACAAATCACCACACACAAAAAAAAAAAATCTTTACATTAGAATTAAATTAGGAGAAAAAAAAGAGATAAAACGAAAATGAATGCCACAAAGTTTGTTGTGCTTCTGATCTTGATAGGAGTTGTGTGTGCCAACGTTGGCGCAAGGCAGCTCCAAGAAGTGCCCAAAGACACCAAACTAGACATCTCTGTTCCCAAAACTGCCAATACTAACGGCGTTGGATCTCAGCTTTCTTTTGTTTTTGCTTACAGTGACGCTTACAGTGAAGGCCTAGGCACGGCTACCGCTGATGCGGGTCCTGGACGTCCCGGCGCAGGTGCATCTGGAAGTGGGAGTGCAGGTACCAGAGGATATGTCCTTGCGGAGGGTCCCCGCGCAACCGCATTTTCTGGGAGTAGGGCTGATAGTCAAGGCCGTGGTATTGCTTCAGCTAATCGTGGTGGTGCAGCCGCCGAGGGAGCTGGTAACGGAAGTGCCAATACAACTACGGGTGGCAGCGCCGGCCCTTGAGCGGTTTGTTGATCATGATCAAGTCTTTGCACATATTGGACTAATAATACTATACAAAACCAACAATCTCCTTTGTATTCATAAATAAAGCTAGGGATTGTTACCTTTATTAATTATGATGAAATGCTATTCTCTTTATGTGTAAGTGTAATGTCTATTGTATATGATGAAATAGATGTGATTATAACGACCTAATCAATCTTTCCTTGAATAGAGCATTGCCTTTTATTTAAAGATTAATTGTCTGTTTTCTTGAAGAAAAAACTATCTTTGTAAGCTTAAGGAAAGTATCTTACACAAAACATGAATTTTTGGACTAAATATTAACACTAAAAAAAATGGTATGTTCTCTACAAAAAAAAAATGATTAACAAATGTATCATCTGCCTACTAAATAAAGTATTTGAAAATTAAATCATATTTTACTGTATATACCTAGTAAATAGAATGAGTAAATAAAAATAAAAATACAGCTTTATACCTTTTTATTCTTCCATAATCGTGCTATATATTTTATATGCAATTACAAAATTCTTGTTTTTATAAAATATAGATTTTGAATATCTCATGATTAATGTTCATGAAATATCAGACTGCGTTTGAAAACTAAATAAACTAAAGTCTTATACCAATAAAATTTTATAAGCAAATATCTCAATGTTTTTACATATACTGAAGGGGTCTAAGAACATAACTGTTAACTGAATCATTCCTCTGTAACCTAATAATTTTGAACGTTGATCATGAAAAACTTTTCGCATTATCATATTTTCAACGTTGAACTAATAGTCCTAGTAGCTTTTGATCAATACTATTAATTATGATGAAATTAAATGCTACTCTTTTTTATGTGTAAACTCTATTGTCTATGAAAGAAATGTCATTATTAGTTTATTACGATCTAATTAATCTTTGCGAATAATAAAGATGTATCTATGTGTCTTCATGGTGAACTATGACCAAATATTCGTACGACCTTGCTTTTTAAATAATAATTAGTATTGATCTAAACGTCGGTGTTTAAGTTGTTACCTGACAGCTTTACTCATAAGAAGAGACATCTACAAATGTATCATCTGCCTATGAAAATACCATTTGACTGAAAATAAAAAATACTATGTATTATCAATTATGTACCTACTAAATACAGTAAGTAAAAAAAAATATAGATTTTTGAATTTCCATAATTTAATCTTCCATAAATTATGCTAAATATCATATATTAAATTATATATCTGAAATATCACATGATTTAATGTTCATGAAATTAGAGGGCTCAGCCACGCCGGATACCGAACTGGATAACGGTTAATTAAAGTCTTATATCAATAAAAAACATTGAGCAAAAATATTTAATTCGACTAAATATCTCAATTTTACATATAATGAAGGCATCTAAGAACATAACTGTTAACTCAATCGTTCCACTTGTTACTTATTAATTTTGAATTGAAAGACATGTACACTCACTCACGCATAATTATTTTATATATCAAGTCCGAAGCAAGCAAGCAAACAAAACCAAACTTAGTTCTTTCACGATAGTGATCAAGTAATCTCACATTGGAGAAGTTAATTAAATACTTGATAGTTACATAAATGACGAGTCAATTTAGAAACCTATAGTTCAACGTTCAAAATATGATAATGCGAAAAGTTTTACAATTGATGAGGTCGGCTTTGTACATTTTGACAAGACTATTAGTTGTAATTTTACTAGTGCATTTAAGTATGTATTTCTCTTGCAAGAAATGCTCACGTATCCTAATAAATACATTTACATGTGTGCGTGCGTGTGTGTATATATAAAGGCTATGAAGTAGGAAGAAGAACACACCACGACTCATCACAAAAACACAATAACATCTTAACAAGAAATAATTTACTTTTTTGAAAAGATGAATGCCACAAAGTTTGTTGTGCTTCTCTTCATTGGAGTTGTCTGTACCACTGCAAATGTTGGCGCAAGGAAGCTCGAAGAAGTCCCCAAAGAGGCCAAACTAGGCATCTCTATTCCCGAAACTGCCACTACCAATAGTGTTGGAACTCAGCTTTCCGTTTCTATCGGTAATTACGTCGGGGGACAAGGCTATAGCAACTCTAACGCTGATAACGGTGCTGGCGGTGCCAGCAGCAGTACATCCAACGCCGGCTCTGGCTATAGCAGCGGATATCTCCTTGCCGATGGTACCAACGAGAATGCTTATTTAGGAGCCAGTGCTGGCGGTCAAGGAAATAGTAATGCTGAAGCAGGAGCCGGTGGTGCCGCCTCCGGTGGATACGGCTCTGGATATGGCAGCAACTATGGGGGAGGACAAACCACCAGCCCTTGAGCTTAAGCTGTGATCATGATCACCTCATTGCTCCGCGTATATATTAATACTCTACAAACTCAACTCTAAATCTCTTTTGTATTCATAAATAAAACCAGAGATTGCCACTTTTAAATTATTATTATGAAATGGTAATACCCTTTGAGTGTAATATATGTTGCTAAATCAAATAAAATGCAATAATTACGTATATAAATTATTAGTCCTCTTGATCAATATAACTATGTTCATGGTCACCGCTCAACAACAATATATACAGTCCAATGTTTTCTTAAAAAGATAAAAAGAAAAGAAAAAAATACCTCTTCGATCATGGGGGATAACTCTCCAAAACGTAAAGTCTTTGTAGGTTCCTAAATCACAGAGACTGTATACTTAAGAAATTTCAAATTAACCTAGAAGTCCATAAAAGTTTAGAAGCTTAAGTTTGTCGACCCAAGTAAGGTGGCCGAGCAGGGAAGTTGTGGTTCAAGTAGAACATGTCGCCGATCCTAGAGTGGGATTTGGTTCGAGATGGACTGAAAGAGCTATTATTTCCACACCAAAAAAAAAAAAAAAAAAAAAAAAAAAAAAAGAGAGTGACATCGTCCAAAATGTTTTACAATCAATCTTGTCAACCTCCATATTCATTGCCATGTAGTGTAGTAAAAAATTCATGATTTATCCAAATAATCGTTCTGATGATCATGTTTAAGATTATGTAGTATGATTCATGTTAGTTTTTTAGGTTTGGAATTGATGATTAAAATAAAAATTAAATGTACTGCTGTCTGACAGGTTTCATATTGAAACACATCTTCGAATTATGTGTTTATGAAGATTCATAGAGATGACATAGATCAACAAAAACCGTATATATCAACCTTGAGAAGATTTATACCGTATCTGTGAGAATACTGTAATCATTCTCTTTTGTCTAATTTATAGCAACAATACATTACACACAAAGGGTAGTAGCATTTCATAAGGATAATTTTTAAAAAGTGACAATCTCATGTTTTATTTATGAATACATAAGAGATTGTGAGTTTATTAATATATATACGCGGAGCAATCAGCTGGATCACATCTCAAGCTCAAGGAATGGTGGTTCCACTCCCAGAGCTGCTGCCAAATCCAGAGCCGAATCCTTGGGAGGAAGCACCATTGTCTGCTTCAACTTCAGGGACAGGTAATGGCGACGGCGGAGTTGGTACTGGTAGTGGCGGCGGCGGAGGAGATAGTATCGGTATTGGAAGCTCCGGTATCGGTACTAGCGGAGGAAGCTCAAGGGGCTTGTGATCTATCAATTCATTGGAAACTTTATCCAGCGGCCTTGCGCCTACATTGGAAGAAACAACTCCAATGAACAAGACCATCACAAGAAATTTAGTGGCCATATTCATTCTTTTATTTTTATTTTATAATTTGTTTCTAAGATGTTTTTGTGTGTTTGTGGTGAGTTTGTGTTTCCCTATCATAGCTTATATATAGTGTCACACGTAGACATTGTTACGTACTGTGAAATAAATAAATGCGAAAGGGATTTGGTTTAAATTAGAAGTCTGAGTTACTTGAAAGTATTTAACCTGACGTATTGGTATAAGTTTCAGTTTGACATCTTAGAGTGACAGTGTGTGTAAATAGTATTTGGTGTTTTCTTACGTAATGTTCTCAAATTGGATAAATCCGTCAGTCAGGCCATTAAAACAAGAAATTGCGGCAATCATACATGAAAGAAAAAAACTGTTAAATCGGCAATCTATTTGCTTAGAATCTATATCAGTATTTAACTTTCACTTCAAAATAATTAAATTATATGTGGCTTTAGAATGTGAAATACTACTGAAATTTTAAAGCCCACTAACAAGACAGTACGGGAGTTAAAAAAAAATATATATATAGCACAACGACGGGAATGGTGCCACCGCCGAGGGAACTGGTAACGGAAGTGCCAGCACAACTACGTGTGGCAGCGCCGGCCCTTAAGCGGTTTGTTGATCATATTGGACTAATACTATACAAAACCAACAATCTCCTTTGCTAGAGATTGTTACCTTTATTTAATTATGATGAAATGATGTACTCTTTATTGATAATGTCTATTGTATATAATGAAACAGATGTGATTATTACGATATATTTAATATTTTCTTTAATAAAGCATTCCTTTTTATTTAAGATTAATTGTCTGTTTTCTTGAAGAAAAAAACTATCCTTTGCAAGCTTAAGGAAAGTATCCTTTACACAAAACATGAACTTTTGGACTAAATATTAACATTAAAAAAAAACAAAACTTAAAAAAACAGTAAATCGATTATCTAAATCATTTTTAGTATGTTCTCTACCAAAAAATTGATCTTCAAATGAATCATCTGCCTACTAAATAAACCGTCTTTGAAAATTAAACATATTTGATTGTATACAGAATGCGTTAAAAAAAAATACAGCTTTATACCTTTTAATTCTTCAATAAATTAATTTTCCATAAATTTTGCTAAATATCCTGTATGAAAATTACGAAATTTCTTGTATATAAAATATAGAATTTAAATATTTCATGATTTAATGTTCATAAATATCAGACTGCATTTGAAAACTAGGTAAAATAAAGTCTTGTACCAATACAAATTTATAAGCAAATATCTCAATGTGTTTACCTATACTAAAGGGGTCTAAGAAGTAAGAACATAATTGTGAACTGAATCATTGCTCTTGTAACCTAATACTTTTGAATTAAAAGACATGTACACTCACGCATAAAAGTTTTCGATATCAACTCCGAAATCATTTTATTTCAAGTAAGCAAACAAAACCAAACAAATCGAAACATTTAATTTTAAATCTCAATTATATGACTTAATGCAGTTATCCAGCGTCAGTGCAAAGAATCTGAAAACAAATTACAAATCTGTATATCACGATACTGATCAAGTACTCGTAGTCTCGTACGTACGTTGGACAAGTAATCAATTAAATACTTGATATTTACATAAATGAAAAGACAATTTAGAGACTTATAGTTTTAAACTTTCAAAATACGATAATGCTAAACTAAATACATGTATTGAAGCACATGTATTTCTCTTGCAAGAAATGCTTGATATTTAGTTTTGTACATTTTGGTACGTAATACAGTTAGTTGTAATTTTACTATTGCATTCAAGATTTCAAGTGCATGTATTTCTCTTGCAAGAAATGCTCACGAATCCTAATAAATACAAATGTATCGACATGTGCATGCATGTGTGTGTATATTAGTATATATAAAGGCTATGGTGTAGGAAGAAGAACACACCACAACTCACAACAAAAACACAAAAACATCTTAACTATAAATAATTTACTCTTCAAAAAGATGAATGCCACAAAGTTCGTTGTGATTCTCTTCATTGGAGTTGTGTGTGCCAATGTTGGCGCAAGGAAGCTCGAAGAAGTTCCCAAAGAGGCCAAACTAGGCATCTCTAATCCCGAAACTGCAACTACCAACGGCGTTGGAACTCAGCTTTACGTTGCTATCGCTGGTCGTGGTTACGGAGGCGGAAGTAGCTACTCTGAAGCTGATAACGGTCGTGGCCGTTCCAGGGCCCGTACATCCTCAGGTGGCTTCGGAAGTGGCGAAGGATCTATCGTTGCCAGTGGTAACAACGCAAACGCTTATTTAGGTAACTATGGTACCGGTCAAGGCGATACTAGAGCTGAAGCGGGAGACGGTGGTGCCACCACCAGTGGAACCGGCATTGGATATGGCGACAGCTATGGGAGTGGAAGCAGCAGCAGCCCTTGAGCTTGAGCTGTGATCATGATAGCTCTCATTGCTCCGCGTATATAATAATACTCTACAAACTAAACTCACAATCTCTTTTGTATTCATAAATAAAACCAGAGATTGTCGCTTTTAAGTTATTATTATGAAATGTTAATACCCTTTGTGTGTTGTGTAATCTATATTGCTAAATAAAATAAAATGCTATAGTCGTGTATATTTTATTTGTCCTCTTGTTTAGTATACTTATGTTTGACAACAAATTATACAGTCCACTGTTTTTCGTTTCTTTTCTTTTATAACAGAAAAAGAAAACAAAGACTCCCCTCTTAGATCATGGGATTCAACTCTCTAAACCTGAAGTCGTTGTAGATATTAGTCCTAGTATCTTTTGATCAATATTATTTATGATGAAATTAAATGCTACTTTTTTTATATGTGTAAAGTCTATCGTAAATGAAGTATTATTGATCAAAACGTCGCTGTACTTAATTAAGTTGCTACCTAACAGCTTCACTCATGCGAAAACCAACAATCTCCTTTGTACTCATAAATAAAGCTAGAGATTGTTACCTTTATTAATTATGATGAAATGATGTACTCTTTATTTGTAATGTCTATTGTATATGATGAAACAGATGTGATTGTTGTGACCTAATTATTTTTTCATTTAATAAAGCATTGCCTTTTATGTAAGATTAGTTATCTGTGTTGTAGAAAAAAATTATCCTTTGCAAGCTTAAGGAAAGTATCTTCTACACAAAACATGAATTTTTGGACTAAATATTAACATTAAAAAAAAAACTAAAAAATAGTACATCGATTACTTAAATTATTTTTGGTATGTTCTCTACAAAAAAAACTTGATCAACAAATGTATCATCTGCCTACTAAATAAAAGTCTTTGAAAATTAAAATATAATTTCCTGTTTATACCTTTTAAATAGAATGAGTAAATAAAAAGAAAAATACAGCTTTACGGCTTTATACCTTTTTTATTCTTTTATAAGTTAGTGTTCCAAAAATCGTGTTATATCCTATATGAAATTACGAAATTTTATTGTTTTATAAAATATAGAATTTAAATATTTCTGATTTAATGTTCATGAAATATTAGACTACATTTGGAAACTAGGTAAACTAAAGTCTTATACCAATAAAATTTTAGAAGCAAATATCTCAATGAGGGAGCTAAGAACATTTCCCTCCGTTTCAAATTAGTTGTCCTAAAAAACACATCCAGATGAATCCAAATAACTGCAGATACATTTTCCCAAAACGACAACTAATTTGAGACGGAGGGAGTACTTGTTAACTGAATCATTTCTCTTGTTACCTAATAATTTTGAATTAGAAAACATGTACACTCTCAAGAACGAAGATCACGAAGGGAGACAATCTCGCACAAAGTGCACATGATCTCATTCACGATGTGTATTACATAAATTTTGTTCCGCCAATTTGACCATGCGAACCACTCTAGAAACATAAGCTGTCGACAAAAAAAAAATACATGCATGTACACTCACGCATAAAAGTTTTCTATATCAACTCTGAAATCATTTAACTTCAAGCAAACAAAACCAAAAAAAAATTAAATCATTCAATTTTAAATCTCAATTATCTGAATTAATGTAGTTATCCAGCGTCGGTGCAAAAAATCTAAAAAGAAATTACAAATCTGTATATCGATCAAGTACTCTTACGTTGGACAAGTATGACAAGATAAACTTTCAAATACGATAATGCTAAACTAGATACATGTATTTAAGCACATGTATTTCTCTTGCAAGAAATGCTTAATATTTAGTTTTGTACATTTTGGTACGTAAGACAGTTTGTTG
The DNA here is from genome assembly GCA_902728155.2 of Microthlaspi erraticum. Lineage (NCBI taxonomy): Eukaryota > Viridiplantae > Streptophyta > Magnoliopsida > Brassicales > Brassicaceae > Microthlaspi > Microthlaspi erraticum. Next base: position 22,955 of record CACVBM020001352.1, on the reverse strand, counting down.
TAATTTTACTATTGCATTCAAGTACATGTATTTCTCTTGCAAGAAATGCTCACGTATGCTAATAAATAAAAATGTGTCGACATGTGCATGCATGTGTGTGTATATATAAAGGCTATGGTGTTGGAAGAAGAACACACCACAACTCACAACAAAAACACAAAAACATCTTAACTAGAAATAATATACTTTTCAAAAAGATGAATGCCACAAAGTTTGTTGTGATTCTCTTCATTGGAGTTGTGTGTGCCAATGTTGGCGCAAGGCAGCTCGAAGAAGTCCCCAAAGAGGCCAAATTAGGCATCTCTATTCCCAAAACTGCAACTACCAACGGCGTTGGTACTCAGCTTTACGTTGCTATCGCTGGTAGGGGCTACGGAGGCGGAAGTAGCTACTCTGAAGCTGATAACGGTCGTGGCGGTGCCAGGGCCCGTACATCCGCGGGTGGCTTCGGAAGTGGCGAAGGATCTATCGTTGCCAGTGGTAACAACGCAAACGCTTATTTAGGTAACTATGGTACCGGTCAAGGCGATACTAGAGCTGAAGCGGGAGACGGTGGTGCCACCACCGGTGGAAACGGCTTTGGATATGGCGACAGCTTTGGGAGTGGAAGCAGCAGCAGCAGCCCTTGAGCTTGAGCTGTGATCATGATAGCTCATTGCACCGCGTATATATTAATATACTCTACAAACTAAACTCACAATCTCTCTTGTATTCATAAATAAAACCAGAGATTGTCACTTTTAAGATATTATTATGAAATGTTAATATCCTTTGTGTGTAATATATATACTGCTAAATAAAATAAAATGCCATAATTACGTGTATATTTTATTTGTCCTCTTGTACTTATGTTTGATCATGGTCATCGCTCGACAACAAATTATACAGTCCAATGGGTTTTTTTCTTTTCTTTTATAACAGAAAAAGAAAACCAAAAAACCAAAAAAAATAAAAAGAAAACAAAGACTCCCCTCTTAGATCATGGGATTGAAGTCTCCACAACCTGAAGTCTTTGTTTATGATGAAATTAAATGCTACTCTTTTTTATGTGTAAAGTCTATTGTATATCAGTATATGAAAATAAATGTGATTATTAATTACGATCTAATTAGTATTTTCGAATAATAAAGATGTATGTGTGTGTCAATGTGTTATGTGTGTTCATAGTGACCTATGAGGCTATGACCAAATATAATTCAGTACGACCTTGTTTCGTTCATGTCTTTTTAAATCATCATTATTAATTTGATCAAAACGTCGCTGTACTTAAGTTGCTACCTAACAGCTTCACTCATGCGAAATTATATCTTATTTCACACTTTGATGCACTGCGACGTCAACATGCATTGCGATTTATTGTTCTCTGATGAAGATCACAACAAATCATACAAAAGTTATTATCATTTGAAAGCTTAATTAGAGTATCCTCCACGAAAAGTATTTTAGGACTAAACATTATATCGTTGAAGATTTAATTCTCTTTTATTTAATTTATAGCAACAATACATTACACACAGAGGCAGTATCATTTCATAATAATAATTTTAAAAAGTGACAATCTCAAGTTTTATTTATAAACACAAAAGAGACTGTGAGTTGAGTTCGTAGAGTATTAAATCTATAACGCGGAGCAATGAACATGATCACATCTCAAGCTCAAGGGCTGCTGCTGCTTCCACTCCCATAGTTAGTGCCACTTCCAAAGCCGGATCCTTGGGAGAAGGCACCATTGTCTCCCACTTCAGCACCACTACTGCCTCCACCGTTAGCATAGCCTTGTAAATAAGCGTCTGCGTTGTTACCTTCGGAAATGATAGATCCGCTGCTACCTCCGTATCCATTTGCGTCTGTACCGCTGCTGGAACCGCCAGGACCTCCATCAGCGATAGAGGTGCTATAGCCTTGTCCGTAGACAGAATCACCGATACTAACCCAAAGTTGAGTTCCAATGCCATTGGTAGTTGCAGTTTTGGGAACGGAGATGGCTAGTTCGGACACTAGTCCTTTAGTGGCAGAGGCTGCTCCAACTCCAGGGACGGGTACTGGTAATGACATCGGCGGAGTTGGTACTGGTAATGACGTCGGCGGAGTACTTGGTATCGGTATTGGAAGCTCCGGTATGGGTACTAGCGGAGTTAGCGCAAGGGGCTTGTGATCTATCGATTCTTTGGACACTTTATCGAGCGGCCTTGCGTCTACATTGGAAGAAACAACTCCGATGAACAAGACCATCACAAGGAACTTAGTGGCCATATTTGTTTTTTGTTAATTTGTTTCTAAGATGTTATTGTGTGTTTGTGGTGAGTTTGTGTTTCCACTATCATAGGCTATATATAGTGTCACGCAGAGAGACATTGTTACGTATGTTTTGGAACGTACTGTGAAATAAATAAATGCGAGAGTGAGTTGGTTTAAATTAGATGTCTGAGTTATTTGAAAGTATTTAACCTGACGTATTGGTAATTAAAATTTTCAGTTTAACATCTTATAGTGACAGTGTGTAAATAGGATTTGGTGTTTTCTTACGTAATGTTCTCAAACTGGATAAATCCGTCAGTCAGGCCATTTAAACAAGAAAATTGTGGCAATCGTAAATGAAGAAAAAAAAACTATTAAATCGGGCAGTCTATATGCTCAGAATCTACATCAGTAATTTAAATTTCATCTCAAAATAATTAATTAGATTTTTTCTTTTCATCTAGAATTATATTAGAACGTCAACCAAACCACAGAGCCGGCGGATACCAGAAAATCCCCGGAAGACAAGCCCAAGAGAGGGAAACTACGCTCCAAACAACCGGAGAGGAAAAGACATAACACTACCACATAAACAAACCCAAACGCATTGGAGCTAAGGATTAAAAAGAAGGAGACACTAAGGGAATAAAAACGAAGCACAGCACCCAACTCAAACTAAAACAGAAACCAGAACGAGATTCAAGCTTCTGGAGAACCTTCATAGAACCCTTACCGAAGAAGCCTTACCTGAAGAAACACAAACTACCTATCAACTCTCAACACTAGCCTTCCCAATCGCCAAATAGTACAAACTGGCAGAAGCACTCAATGCAGAAGAGCTCTCGAACAGACAAAAGATAGCGACAGGGAGCAAGCAACGGATACACCAAACACCTTACCACCACCGAAGAAACTTTCCACTCAACAAACCTGTCTTCATAACCCGGCCACAGAACTGACTCCCGGATACGGCGATGTCGGAAACGACGGAGACTCGCCTCGATAGAAGCACCAGAGAAGAGATGAGCTCTCGAACAGAAAGGAAAGCAACAACAAGGAACCCACCAGACGAACGGGAAGGATCGAAACAGAGGGGAACCCAAACCAAGTGAAAGTCCCAGAAGCAAAACGAAACACGAACGGCGGCTGCTATAGAGACTGAGAGGGCGAAAAACCAAATCTAGGGCGAGACCTCATGGCTGAGAGAAGATAGAGGGAAATAGCAGCGACGCTAAACCGAAGAACAACCAGAACCGGAACCACTATCCTCTGAAACACCTAAAGCTGACCAGATTGGAGGATTAAACCCATTAAAGCTTCACACCCAAGCAAACCAAGCGCAGAACAAGATAAACTACTGAAACCAAACAACATACTAACCGGAACCAGAGATCTTCAAAAACCTTTCAAATCCGGAACAAAACAAATTCTAGATCTAGATCTAGAATCTAATCTGTTCTCACCGTAAAAGAGAAAGGCTAAAGAAAGAAGGTCTAAACCAACTAAACCACAAAGCTAAGAAACAGAACAAGAGAGCCCTGACGCCGTGTGGCTGTGGAAGCCCACCGGCGCCGGCCAAAAGAGGAGCCGCAGGAAGACGACGAAGAGAGAAGGGACAGGAAAAGGTTTTTAGAGAGAGAAAGTCTTTTTTAGGAAAAATTAATGTTTTGAAAATAATTAATTAGTTATCTATGCCTTTTGTTTTATTATTGTATATGGCTTCAAAATGTGAAATACTACTACTGTCAAAAAGTGTGTTGACCCAATAGTACACCGATTAAGGGTCTGACTGGTTTAACCGCTGCGGTTGCGGTTGCGGGAGTTTGCGGCTGCGGGAGTTTGCGGAAGCGGGAGTTTGCGATTAAAAGCTGTTTGTACGACTGGTATAGCAATTCATAGCGGTTGCGTTTGCGGGATATTTTTGACTGGTTAGCCAGCGGGTGCAAGAGCGGTTTAACCAAAAGTTACTAAAATAAAAATAATATATAATTATTCAAAACATTTATAACCATATTAATAATTTTTTTTTTGAAATATATTTTTTGATGAATTTTTAATTTGAAAACTACCCTTTTTTTTTGGTTTTGAAAAATACACTTTTTATATGTAAAATGATTATTCCTAATTTAATAAAAACGAAATTCAAATAAGAAATATAAAATATTAATATTTGATAATAATTTTGTATCATTTTAACATCCTAATTACCTGTTTAGTTTTTTTTAAACAATTTAATAAAAATATAAGATTGTTTATATAAAGTTTAAATGGGGTGAGATTAAAGTTGTTTATGCAAAGTTTCAAAAATATTTAAATTTTTCAAAAGATAAACATTAAAAATGAAAGATATATTTCTCCACTTTTAAATTTTTAATAATTTATAAACTTTAAATATATGTAAAGTTTTAATTTATTTAAAGTTTCATTTGGTTTGAATGTGTATGAGGTTAAGTTGTTTATATAAAGATCCAAAATATTAAAATTTGTTTCAGTTTAACATATACTATATTTATTTGAAAAAAAACTTATTAGTTTATTATTTTTTTAAATTTTCGTTTATAATTTGTAATTATTTATTATTTTTTTGTTTAAATCACGTCAAAACATACTTTTTACATTTTAAAAGTGTATTTTTCAAAACAGAAAAAATTTAGGGTATTTTCGAAATTTTTAAACATAATTATGGTATTTTTCAAAAAAATATACCCTTATTCCAAATTTGGAGATATTATGTTTTTTTTTTTTTTTTTTCAAACCGCAACCGCCCGCAACCGCAAACGCTTGCGGAAAGGAGCTTTTGATTTTCAGCGATATAGAGCGGTACAGAGTGGTATAGAGCGGTTGAAAGCGGTTGTCGTGATTGTTATAAAACGCTAAGAACCGCTACGAACCGCAAACGCTGCGTTTGCGGGTGGTAGCGGGAGAACCAATCATCACCTAACATTAAATGTCTCGGTAACTCTCCGATGCACGATTTATTGTACGATTAAATGCCAAAACGGCCGTTTTTTTTAACACAGGTAACAAGTAACAAGACAGTATGAATATATGTGTACAGTTTCTTTCACAAAGGAGTGTTTTTTCATAAATCTCTATGTCTTCTATTTAGCATTTTAGAAATTCAAATTCATTTTATCAGAGCTAGTCATATTATTTTGAAGAGCACTAATAGTTTTTTTTGCATCTTTCTTTGTAATTTCGTAATTTAGCAATATTCGTGGATCTGGTGCATGAGAGAACGAATTTTATTTATAAAGATTTTTTTGTTTTGTTTTGGTACACCTTCTCTTTCACAAATAGTATTTTAATTTTTTGTTTGCTTAAATTTAGAATAATTTATAATTTAAAGTTCGTTTTATCAAGCTAAGAAAATTTATTTTTATTTCATAGCAATATAGATATAGCTAGTACGTAGTAGCATATTTTTCTAAGAAAATGAGCACGTTAATAATTTATATAAACAGCATGAGGATATTTAAACAACAACGCTCTTACAGTTTAGTTTATACTATTGGATTTGTGGAACTTCCTCTATCTATATAGCTCAATATTGTGTTTGCAAGTTTGGTGAATTACCCTCATGTATATACAAGTCCCACAGTATTCATATTACATAATGGATTAATTAGCCTTGCTATATGTCGCTGTCCCGTTCTTTTAGATTACTAGATCTAAAATGTAAATATTTAGCCTTGATTTGAAAAAATGAATCCCATGATCTTGTAATTATTAAGCACTCGACCGTAAAGATAGGTGACCATGATCAACCATACGTACATATATATTATTCAAGAGGATTAATAAAATTATTGCATTTTTATTTTACTTACGAACAGACATTACACACAAAAGGTAGTAGCTAGCATTTCATAACAATTTAAAGGTGACAATCTCTGGTTTTATTTATGAATACAAAAGAGATTGTGAGTTTGTAGAGTATTTATATATACGCGGAGCAATGAGCTATCATGATCAAAGCTCAAGCTCAAGGGGTGGTGCTTTGGCCATAGCCAATGTTGCCGCCATTTCCAGAGCCGCCTCCACCGGTGGTGGCACCACCGTCTCCCGCTGCAGCACTACTACCGCCTGAACCGCTACCAAAGTTATCTAAATAACCGTAATCGGTGCTACCAGCGACAACGATAGATCCGCTGCCACTTCCAGAGCCACTTGTGTATGTACTGGCCCTGGAACGGCCACGACCGTTATCAGCTTCAGAGCTGCTACTGCCGCCTCCGTAGCCAGCACCGGCGATTTCAACGTAAAGCTGAGTTCCAACGCCATTGGTAGTTGCAGTTTTGGGATTAGAGATGCCTAGCGTGGCCTCTTTGGGGACTTCTTCGAGCTGCCTTGCGCCAACATTGGCACACACAACTCCAATGAAGAGAATCACAACAAACTTTGTGGCATTCATCTTTTAAAAAAAGTAAATTATTTCTAGTTAAGATGTTTTTGTGTTTTTGTTGTGAGTTGTGGTGTGTTCTTCTTCCTACCTCATAGCCTTTATATATACACACACATGCACATGTCGATACATTTGTATTTATTAGGATTCGTGAGCATTTCTTGCAAGAGAAATACATGTACTTAAATGCAATAGTAAAATTACAACTAATAATCTTACCAAAATGTCAAAATTTCCCAAAGTCTACCTCATGAACTATACACACTTTAATTTAGCATTATATTTAAAGTATAATTATGTTTCTAAATTGTCTTGTCATTTACGTTAATATCAAGTATTTAATTAGTTACTTCTCCAACGTAAGATTACTTGATCAATATCGTTATATATATTTTTAGCTCGTATAGTTGTGATTTGAGATATATATTTAAATTTCATGCAGCATGTCATTCGTTTAGCTTGCTTGGAGTTAAAATATTTCGGACTTGTGATAGATAACTTTTACGTGTTAGTGTGTACATCTTCTAATTCAAAGTGTGACAAACTCTACGTTGTCTACATGATTTCTTTGTAAACGCAGGTTTGCATTAAAGATCAAAGAAAATATCATCGAAGTTGACTACCATTAATTTGGTATAAATTAGATATTCTGAGTATTTAACCTGACGTACTGGTAAATTCAGTTCAACGTCTTATAGTGACAGTATGTATTAGTATTTGGTGTTTTCTTACGTAACGTATTTGGTGTCTTCTTGATTTTTATCTAGTTAAGATGTTTTAGATATTTGGTGGGACGTATGAAAAGTAAATTATATTTCAAATATATCGTTGATCAAACAGTTTGCTTTTCTACATTTTATAGTTTCCGTAATATCTTGTTTTATTGGCCAGACTGACTGATTTATCCAATTTGAGAACATTACGTAAGAAAACACCTACATTAACGAACGCCACCACTAGTAACTTGGTGATATTCATATTTTGGCTTTAATGATATGGCCTAACCATAAATCCTAGAAAAGCATGGTCAAGTTGTTGGTAAATCAAAGTTACAACTAATACTCATTCTCAGTGGGTAATATATAAATCTACTAATGACATGGTCAAGTTGTTGGTAAATAATACTTCAAACTAATAACAGAGGTATATACTGTATATCTTAATATCTTATTTTCAGTGGGTAATATTGCAATCTACTAGCAAAACGATGTGATGTTCCTAAAGTTGCAACTTGAGAATGATTAAAACTGAGACCACATATATAATGTGGACCATGGTCCTAACTTTTCTCTCAACACTTAGGTATTAGGTACTAAAAATCATCTTATTTTATATAGATTCAGGTATTAAAATATTGTCTAAAATTTAGGATGATTAAAGGCACCCTTCAAGTATTCATATAGTTAGTTAGAGTTAGAGACTTAGAGTCACACATATGAGTCAATGAGTGTATGACAAAAGAGTTTAGATTAAGTGTTTTCTTTGGAAAACTAATGTAACCTTTGTTCGACCCAAAGGTCAACAATTAAGTTAAATATTGTATGATGCTTCGCCACAAGTATTATATTCTAGAGGAAAGCATTTTCCCCACACGAATCTTTAATTTATTTTTTTGTGGAAAATGTAGCCACAAAGTGTCATAATCATCTTTTTGGGAATATAATATGACTGAATATGAATAATCATGTCATGGAATTAACAGAGTCACAGAGCATACGTACAATATGGACCACATTTTTAAATTAAAAAGCAGTTCCACCATTGGTTCCTCATGTTCCAAGGGATTAAGCTGTACTTTTAATCAAAATTCCAAAATATTTCTACAAGTATGCCTCAATCCTCATAAATCATAGCAAAAATAACATGATCTTTTGTATTTTTTGTTAGAAAATGGATATAAAATAAAATAAATTTATTTTAAAGTATTTTTTTTCAGCCGTGTGTCGTTTCCAAATTCATAGTCGCCACATCTCATACACGAACGCTCACCACGCGATGAAACCGTAAGCACTGAAGTTTCAATTCTCAGATTTATCTTCAACCAATCAGAATCCGCCACGTCATCAAAACGAATCATTCCGTGAAGACGTCCAGATTCTTGAACACTAGATGTTCGCATATTCGTTCGGCCATTATTTAACGCTCTATCTTAAACTAGTTACTATTCAAGACGAAGAAGACGAAGAGAATCAAAGAGCAGCAAAAACCAGAGAGATCTTCTTCTCCACAAAGAGAGAGAGAGATTTTTCGTATCGATTCTCTTTCGACGTTTTTGAAATCCGAGATATGGCTTTAGCTGTTACTTCTTCCTCAACCGCGATCTCTGGATCGAGTTTCTCTCGCTCCGGAGCTTCTTCTGATCCTAAAGGTACACTAATCTCTCTTTCATTTTCTCGGTAAACTGAGATTTGATTCTCCGATTGCTCGTTGTGGTCGCCATTTGCTGGATTCTAATCGGAAAATTTGGAATCTGGTGTTTTTGCAGCTCTTCAAATCTGCTCGCTTAGATTATCCGATCGAATCCATGTCGCTACTCTGTCTCAGAGACGTTACTCTGTGAGATCCGAGTCGCATTCACGCAGCGAAGCTTTCGTTGCTCGAGCTTCAACTCTAATTGCTCCTGGTTCGTTACTTTTTCCGATGATTCGAATTTCAAATTTCGTCCGATTTGTTTTTCCGATTTGCTGATTCCGATTTTGGATGGATTATTATCATCAACAGAAGTTGAAGAGAAAGAAGGAGACGTTGAGGATTTCGAGCAGCTCGCGAAGAAGCTCGAAGATGCTTCTCCACTTGAAATCATGGACAAAGCTCTCGAGAAATTCGGAAACGACATCGCAATCGCTTTCAGGTAAAAATCGATTCTAATCGATTCAATTAAACCAAAAAGAAAAAAAAAAACTTCAATCGACTGATGAATGAATCTGGGTTATTGATTTTGCAGTGGTGCTGAAGATGTTGCGTTGATCGAGTACGCTAAATTAACAGGAAGGTCCTTTAGGGTTTTCAGCTTAGACACAGGGAGGCTAAACCCAGAAACGTACAGACTCTTCGACGCAGTCGAGAAGCACTACGGGATCCGAATCGAGTACATGTTCCCGGACGCAGTCGAGGTCCAAGCGCTAGTGAGGAACAAAGGACTCTTCTCCTTCTACGAAGACGGTCATCAAGAGTGTTGCCGTGTGAGGAAAGTAAGACCTCTCCGTCGTGCATTAAAAGGTCTCAAAGCTTGGATCACAGGACAGAGGAAAGACCAGTCCCCAGGGACAAGATCCGAGATCCCAATCGTCCAGGTAGATCCGGTTTTCGAAGGGTTAACCGGTGGCGCTGGGAGTCTTGTCAAGTGGAATCCTTTAGCTAACGTTGAAGGTGTTGACGTGTGGACGTTCTTGAGAACGATGGATGTTCCCGTGAATGCGTTGCACGCTCAGGGGTACGTGTCGATCGGGTGCGAGCCGTGCACGAGAGCGGTGCTTCCAGGTCAGCACGAGAGAGAAGGAAGGTGGTGGTGGGAAGATGCTAAGGCTAAAGAATGTGGCTTGCACAAAGGGAACATCAAGGAGGGAGAAGATGGTGGTGCTGCTGATTTAACACCTGTGGTTGTTCAAGAGATATTTGAAAGCAGCAATGTGGTTACACTGAGCAGAGGAGGGATTGAGAACTTGATGAAGTTAGGTAACCGGAAAGAGCCGTGGCTGGTTGTGCTTTACGCGCCGTGGTGTCCGTTTTGTCAGGCGATGGAGGCGTCGTACGTTGAGTTGGCTGAGAGATTGGCGGTGAAAGGGGTTAAGGTGGCGAAGTTTAGAGCGGACGGTGACCAGAAGGAGTTTGCTAAGCAGGAGCTTCAGTTGGGGAGCTTTCCGACGATACTTTTGTTTCCGAAAACGGCTCCGAGGGCGATTAAGTACCCGTCGGAGCATAGAGATGTGGATTCGCTTATGTCGTTTGTGAATCTTCTCCGGTGAGTTTGTGAGAGATGTGGAAGAGGATTGAGATGAAGGAATGATTTCATCTTGGTCTTTGAGGTTGTTTGGATCTTGAAGAATAAACTTAAGGCTCTCTCTTGTTCTATATGACTTTGTTGTGTATATGGTATTGTAGGGTTTATAGACTCTTTTTGGCTGTTTCTTTTGTTGGATAAATGTTATTTCTTCTGAGTTTTACTCGAGTAGGAAGCCATGTAATGGAATTTTCTTGATTTATGTTTAATTAGTCTTTGTCGGAAGAATATTCATACGATTAGGCTTTAGAACCAACACTAATAACTCTTTTGTTTATATGTCCTCATCCAACACCAACTCATCTAATAAATGTAAAATCTGAAACAATATAGTTTCAAAATGGACCACAAACAAAAAAATCCTAAATCGGAAATAAATTAAGCAATATTCAAAGTATTCAGATATGGCAATAGGCCAATAGCTAATGGAGTTATATATTTTAGGATTATTCTGGAAGATGGCCAAATTCTCTTATATAACTTGGTAAATGCATTTGGTGGCAAAATGTAAGCGATTGTCTTTTTTTTGCATAGCTTGAGAGAGATTGAGCTACTTCATAAAATAAGATGACATCTGGTTAAAAAACATGTCACCGAGTAAAAGATGTCTTCAAATAAAATAGTGGGACGTTGACCACATAGCTTAGAAACCATTGATAGCATTAAAAACTAAATATCTTCTTCCTTATAGAGATGTCTTCAAATAAAATAGTGGGACGTTGACCACAATAACAATTATTCGTAGCTTTTTAGAAACCATTGATAGCATTAAATACTCCATATCTTCTTCCTTATAGAGAATATATATAAAACTGAATCTATTTTCTTTGGAGAACTTATATATATATATATATATATATGAACTGTTAAGACTTTTGAGTACCTATACTTGGGTTAACTAGAACAGAGAAAAGAAGCCAAAACAAACATACCAAAAAAACAAAAAGATGGTTTCATTTGGAAAATGTTTCTTCCTTGTACTGTTATGCCTAGCTCTTCTCATGTCCCCAAGTATGCAAAAATCATTTAGTATTTCATGTTTAATCATAAATAATATGTTTACTTATACTAATAATCACATATATTATATGAAGTTGGAATATTGTAATCTAACCAATTGGGTTTAGATTCATGTCAAAAAAAAGAAGTAACATATATTCCTTTATGTTATACAGAAAATGTCGTTTTACAATGTTTTCACACATGATACAATACAATTGACGTTTATATTACATTTTTTCTTCTTATAAAAGTATTCCTATTTAGTTACAAGACAATGGACATATACATTGTAAAAAAACCAAAAGAGATCATAGTCTAACTAATGTCTAATGAGTCGTTACATTTTTGAATATTTGACTGGCTTTTATTTTTTCTAAAACAAAACTTCAGAACCTGTGGAAGCAGCGGGGATAGCAGGAATAGGTCCTTGCTCGAGAATTCCAGATTGCAACAAAGAATGCCTTAATTTAGAATACTTGGGTGGAGTTTGTTCAAAACTACATCCAGGTGACAAAGAAGACACATGCGGTTGCTATGAAAGTGGCTAATGTCCGCATTTGTAATCTAATCTCTAAAACAAACAGTTATATGAAAATATATTGCATCAAATAAATTGAATTGATAGAACTTTACAGTCGATGTTCTCTTCGTAATCACAAAATTTCATATACAGATTAAATTGAGAATACAAAACAAAAATAGCTAATAGAGTAATATATTTATTGCTCTATTTAATAATGTAATTTGAATAATGAACTTAAAAACATCATATTTTATGAAGGATTAAGAGAATTGTTAAATTTGGAGAGATTTATATTTAGAAATCAATCAAAATATTTTATTATAATAGATTTTGAGAATATAAGGATTAAATATGTATTATTTTTGAAATTCTTTTTATGAGTTAAATTGTTTAAAATATATGTCCCAGTAACAAGGATTTTAGTGGATTCATAAAATCAATAAAAAAAAAAAAATAGTTAGTGGAAAGTCCATATATTCTACCTTAAATACTTAACTTTTTGGTAACTTTTTAAAACCCCTTCTTATCATCAAAAATATATAAATGATACTTATCAGATTAAATACCATGTTATTGAGGTTGTTTAACTTATTAATTATGTAGAGATGAATTTATATAAAGATGATAGATTATAATAATTAAGAGAATTGTTAAACTTACAAAGAGTTTATGTTAGATTTGGAGATAGTTTGTATATTTAGAAAATTGATCAAAATATTTTATTATAATGGATTTTGAGAATCTAATAATTATATATAGTATTTTGGAAATTTTGTTTCATGAGTTAAGTTGTTTAAAATATATGTCCAAATAACAAGGATTTTATGGATTCATGAAATAATTAAAACACAAAAAAATTACTTAGTGGAAATTCCATATATTCTACCTTAAATATTTAAAATTTTGGTAACTTTTTAAAAACCATTTTTATCATCAAATATTGTAATTAAGTAAATAAACTTCACTTATATTTTTGTTATAAGTGAACTTTATTTACTTAATTACAAAGATAGCAAGATTAGTTAGTGAAAATTCCATATATTCTACCCAATACAAAGATAAAAATAAAAGTGAATCTACAGTATTTTTGGTTAAAGAACTTATATATATATATATATATATATATAAACAAACGAGCAGTGAAGGATTTTTTGTTCAGTAACAACACATTATATAGCAAAAAAAAGATCAAAACAAACAAAAAATGGTTTCATTTGGCAAATGCTTCCTTCTTATGATTTTATGTCTAGCTCTTCTCATATCCCCAGGTATGCCAAAAATCATTTCAAATTTTATTTTTAACTATACATTATATGGCTGTTCACATGTATACTCATTGTTTTGATCTAACGACTCTTTATGTTTTTAAATATTGACTTTATTTTTTTTTCTATATAAAACTTCAGAACCTGTGGAAGCGAGGATGGCCATGGATCCGAAAGGTCCTTGCAAGAAATTTAAAGACTGCAACAAACGATGCATTGGGTAATCAGTTAGGTGGAACTTGTTATCCAAGTGACAATGGAGACGACATATGTGGTTGCTATATACTCCCTCCGTTTCAAATTAGTTGTTGTTTTGGCAAAATGTATCTGTAAATATTTGGACGTATCTGGACGTGTTTTGCATAGCAGATACATCCAAATAATTATAGATACATTTTCCCAAAACGACAACTAATTTGAAACGGAGGGAGTATAATTTTATATATGGCCACTTTAAAATATTGATCGTTCAAATGTTTTTAAAATAAGAAAATATTGCAATTATATGAAGATATTGTTGATCCAACTCTTTACTTACAAAATAAATAAAAACTTTATTATATATCGACTCTCTTTGAGATATTGATAAGAGTATTAAAAGCATGTCCAGCAGAGTAGGGGCGGATCTACTTTACAAGTAGGAGGGGCCAGCTGCCCACCATGGATTTATTAAATAAGTGCAATTTTGTTAAGGATTTTCATTATGTTCCTGTTGATAATTTAATTTTATAGAGGTAATTAGTACTTTTGAATTTATTTCCAAGATCCGCTCCTGCAGCAGAGATCAGATGGATCTCTTATAATTAAAGAAAAATGAAAAAGAAGGAAAAAAAGGAAAAAAGAAGAGAGAGAACGTGAGAGTGAGACGTATGTTACTAAAGAGATTGTCTTAGCAAATCTGAGAGACTAAAAAAGAGGTGGCAGTCTATGATTGGTTGTCTTTTTATTTATTTTAAATTTAAATCTTTAAAAAAAAATATATTTATTTAAAATGTAACTGAGACTCAATTTAGAGTATTAGGAATGGACATGCTCTAAGTGATCCCCGATTTGTCATGTAATCATATAAGCAAAATATATTGCACTAAATAAATTAAATTGATAGTACTTTACAGTCAATATATCGTGTTCGTAATCACAAACTTCAAATGAATCTTTTGTTGCCGACAAATGGGAAGAGCGCTAAATCCTCATGTGCGAATCTATATCGATTAGTTACATCAATTCTTAGCATCAAATACTATAATCTCCAAAGCAAAACAGTTATATGAAAAAAATATTGCATCAAATAAATTGAACGGATAGAACTTTACAATCGATGTTCTCTTCGTAATCACAAACTTCAAATGAATCTTTTGTTGCCGACAAATGGGAAGAGCTCTAAATCCTCATGTGCGAATCTATATCGATTAGTTACATCAATTCTTAGCATCAAATACTATAATCTCCAAAGCAAAACAGTTATATGAATAAAATATTGCATCAAATAAATTGAACTGATAGAACTTTACAATCGATGTTCTCTTCCTAATCACAAACTTCCATGCACAGATTAAATTGAGAATACAAAATAAAAATAGCTGATAAAGTAGTAATATATAAGATTACTCTATTAAATAATGTAATTTGAATAATGGACTTAAAAAAGCATCATATTTTATGAAGGATTTAAAAAAAAAAACAATACAAAAAGATTATGTAGATCCTATAATCAGCAATAAATTCATCTATAATTAATATATTCAGATATGAACAATTGATGGCAATAGCTAATAGAGTAATGTATATTATGATTATCTAGGTAGATGGCCAAATTCTATCATGTAGTTAGGTAAATGCATTCAGCATTTGGTGGGAAAATATAAGAGACAGTCTTTCCTTTGCATAGCTTCACCACAACACTCATTACACGTACTATTTTATCTCATATCGTTTCTTTACATGCACTAACTAATACTCTTTAGTCTTTATATACTTCATAAAATAACATGACATCTGGTAAAAAACATGTCACCAAGACAAAATATCAAGTTGTGAATCAATACAATATGTCTAATAAAACAGTGTGACGTTGACCAAAATAGTACATTATTTTTAACTTTTTTAGAATCACTGATATCATCAAATTAAATATTTTAATGATAGCAGATAATATAGAATGTTAGTTTGAGATTGTTTACCTTATTACAAATAAGTGAAGGTTATTTACTTAATTTGAAAAATAGCAAGATTAGTTTGAGAAAATTCCATATATTTTTCTTTAGAGAAGTTATATATATACACACAACCAGTGAAGAATTTTGAGTACAACTCAGGTTCAATAACAACAAGTTATTTAGCAAAAGAATAAAAAAATAACAAAACAAATAAAAAATGGTTTCATCCGGCAAATGCTTCTTCCTTATGCTTTTATGCCTAACTCTTGTCATGTCCTCAAGTATGCCAAAAAACCATTTAATAATTTATGCTTAACTCTTGATACAATTTCTATACATTACATGTCTGACGACTCTTTAAGTTTTTGAATGTTTTACTAATTTTTGTTTCCTAAAATAAAATTTCAGATCCTGTGGAAGCGAGGACAGGGGTAGATCCGATAGGTCCTTGCTCGAAATTTCGAGACTGCAAGAAACGATGCATTGAATTAGGTCATCGGATAGGTGGAGAATGTTTTAAACTAAATCCCAGTGACACCGAAAATACATGTTGTTGCTACATATAATCTCATATATCGCGTCTTTGAGATATTAACGAGTGTTAAGTGTTCCAATTTGTCATGTAATCATACAAGCACAAATTTATTAATAAAGAAAAATATATATATTGCATTAAATAAATTAGATTGACATGACCTTACAGTCGATATCGTGTGTTCGTAATCACAAACTTTCAAATGAACATTTTGTTCTAACAATGGGAAGAGTTCTAGCTATATCCTCATGTTTGAATCTATGTCGATTAGTTACGTTATTTCTTCGTATATACAACAACAAAAAATCCTTAGCTTGACAAATGGTTCGTGTAATAAAGATCAACTTATACTAGCTTTTGCTTTTCATGTCTATTATCTTTTAGATCATAATCTACATAAATTATAGTGTAAAAAGTAGACTCCAACCTAAAGCAGAAAATGATTTCAAACCGAATTTTTCCTTGCAACAATTTACTTTTTATTCGAACTCTTTGTGCTCAAATCTTGACTCTTGTCATCTTCTTGAGTTTTCCTACATTTATAGATAGTTCATTAAACAACATTTTGGTTCTATGTCCTAATCCAACACACACCTACTCATCTAATAATTCTAACATCTAAAATAATGTCATTTGAATAATGGACTAAAAAATATAAATCATACAAAAAAATATTATATAGATCCTGTAATCAGAAATAAATTCAACCATAATTAAAATATTCAGATAAGAAAAATTGATGGCAATAGCTAATAGAGTAATATATTTTAGGATTATTTAGGTAGACAAATTCTATTATATAACTAGGTAAATGTATTTCGTGGCAAAATATAAGAGACGATATTTTCTATGCGTAGCTTGACCACGTACAATACTCTTTAAACTTGCTATTTTATCGTACATATTTTCTTTGCATGCACTAACTCTTTACTTCGCAAAATAACATGTACGAAAAATATCAATTAATTGTGAATCAATAACACCGAGTAAAATATCAGTTGTGAATCAATACAATATGTCTTCAAATAAAATAGTGTGACGTTGACCAAATTAGTATATTATTTGTAATTGTTTTGAAAACCATTGATATCATCAAATATATAATATGACATCAGCTAAAATAGCATGTTATTGGAGGTTATTTATTTACTTGAATAAAAAAGGAGAAGGTTATTTACTCAAATAGAAAATAGTAAGATTATTTACTGAAAATTCCATATATTCTACCTTATAAATAATATTGATAGAGATGGATCTAATTTTCTTTAGAGAACTTATATATATACGACCAGTAAAGGATTTTGAGTACTCTTCAGTTTCTTTGTAGAAAAGAAAAGAAACTAAAAAAGAGCAAAACAAACAAAAAAATGGTTTCATTTGGCAAATGTTTCTTCCTTATGCTTCTATGCCTAGCTCTTTTCATGTCTTTAAGTATGCCAAAAAAAATCACTTACTATTTTATGGTTAATTCTAAATTATATGTATTTTTACGTACAATGGTATAGAGTAAATGAAGTTAGAATACATATTGTAATCTAACTAAAAGGGTTAGATCCACATGTTAAAACTAGTAACATATATTCGTTTTACTTGGTTTCATGCATGTACATACTTATTTTCCTTTGTTACAAGACATTGGATAAAACCAAAAAAAAAACTATGACGAACTAAGATCTGACGACTCTTTGTGTTTTTTGAGTATTTGACTAACTTTTGTTTTCTTTCTAAAACAAAATTTAGAGCCAGTGGAAGCGAGGATGGGGATATATCCGATAGGTCCTTGCTCGAAGACTCCAAACTGCCAGAAACAATGCCTTGATTTAAAATACATTTTTGGTGGAATTTGTCTAAAAATAAATTCAGGTGACGCCAAAGACACTTGTGGTTGCTATGTATAATCTTATATAGCGCCTTTTTAAAATACTGATCGTTCAAATGTTTTTAAAATAAAAAGATATATAGCAAGTATACGAAGATATTGTTGATCCAAGTGCTTTACACAAAAAAAAAAAATTATTTGATGAAAATAGCAAGTGCTGCTCCAATTTGTAATGTAATCTCTAAAGCAAACAGTTTTATGAAGAAAAATATATTACATCAAATAAATTGAATTGATAGAACTTTACAGTTGATGCCGTCTTCAAATGATTCGAGTGGAATTAACCAGATCCAACAATTTCTTCATATATACAAAAAAATGGAATCCTTGGTTTGACAAAATTGCTAGTGTCAAGATCAAACACTTGACTGGTTTTTACTTCTCATGTCTATTCTCTTTTGGATCATAGTCCAGTAGTCTACAGAAATTATAGTCCAAAAACTCCAACGTAGCAGACCCATAAGCATAGTTCCCTTTGAGGTTTGACTCATTGCAAACTAACACTGAGATTTTATGACGACACTCTTACGAACTACAGGCTATATGTGCCAATCCAACACTAACTCATCTAGTAACTAATATAATCTGAATAATGGACTATAAATAAAACTCATACAAAAAGGATTATATAAATCCTATAATCAGCATTAGATTCAGACATAACTCCTATAATCAGCATTGGGTTAAAAGTGAGATTCATGTGGACAATCTATTATAATCGTTTATGTGGTTAATGATAAGTATGATGTTGAGCCAAAAAAAAAAGTATAATATATTCAGATACGAGCAAAACAATTTTGACAACCAGATATGAGCAGTTGATGGCCGGATTCTACTACATTTGGTGGCAAAATATAAGATAATCTTTTCTTTGCATAGCTTGCACTTGCTATTTAATTTGATATATTTTCTTTAAATGCAATAACTAGTACTCTTTACTTCATAAAACAACATGACATCTAGTACATGTCACCGAGTAAAATTGATCATAACATATATAGTAAAAAATCAGAAAATAGTTTAAGGTTCATTACCTTTGAAAAACATATATAGTAAACATGCCGAAGACACTTGTGGTTGCTACATATAACCTTCTAAATGGAAACTTTAAGAAATATGAAGTTGAAATTTAATTTCTTGCTTTATTATGTTTTATTGTATTGGTTTCTAGAGGATGCTTAATTCCCTCTCTGCATTGTAGCTTCCAAATTTGATTTAATGAAATTAAGTGTTACACAAAAAAAAAATTGATGGTTCCAATTTTTTTACAATAAAAATATGGCAATTATAAGAAGATATTGTTGATCCAAGTGCTTTACCCAACAAAAAAAAGTTTATTGATGAAAACAGCAAGTGCCGATTTGTAATGTTATCTCAAAAGCAAACAGTTATATGAATAATATATTCCATCCAATATACTGAATTGGTAGAAGTTTGCTTCTCATGTCTGTCTACTCTCTATTGGATCATAATCTACAAAAAAAATTATAGTCCATAAATTCTAAACTATAAGCAGAAATGATCTCGAAACGATTATTTTCCTTGTAAGAGTGACAACATACATCTAACTGGAATTCTTTGTGTTCACACATCTTGAACTTCTCGAATTTGGCTACATTTGAAGAAACTTGTTTTAGTTCATGAACAACATTTTGAACCATGGCTAGAAAAGACATTGTTGATTCAAGAATTTTACAAACAATTAGAGTCCTAGTTTCTTTTGAGGTTTCACTCATTAAAACACAATTTTTTTTAATAAGAATGGATTTTGTATGAAATTTAAAAATCATCACATAACAATAAATTTTAGTAAGATTGTCAGAATTCATAAACCAATAACAACGAAATTTTAAAATTAAAATAAAAAATTGAAATCCATCTCCCAACAAAATTTTAGTAAGTGTTGTTGATTTATGATTTTTTTGAATTAAATTTTAATTTTAGATTTTTAATGTTTAGTTATAAACAAAATTGTAGTTTTAGTTCTGTAACTTTAATGTATTAATAAAAATAACTAAATTATATATGTTAATAAAAAATTAATTGAAAATTTAATATGTTTTCAGAATATATATAAAAGAAATATTTAAAATAACTCAAAATGAGTAGTATTATTTTTAATTTAAACCTTTGGCAGTTGGCAGTTGGCAGTTGGCAGTTTGGCACCTTACGCCAGAAATACATTATGTTACGAGGAATGTTATTTGAAATTATTATTGTCAGTTTATTTTCATTTTTTTCTTGTCGGGGTTTTGCTCATAAACCCTAGTTTTCTCTTTCTTCATTTCCCCAAAATTTTATTTTTGCGATTTCTGGGTTTGCGGGTGAACGAAAAAGAGAAGAGAGCTCTTGGAAAATCGAACAGTCTTCAATCTTCACCGGCGATCGATCCCTGAGTGAACATTTGTAAGTTCGAAGAAAATTTCGAGAATTTATCGAATTTAATCAGATAGTTCGCTCCAATCGCTTCAAGCATTTTGATAATCGCATTGCCTTCTCATGTATACTCTGATTCTCCATGGAAGAAACTCGCTCAAGCTTCAGAATTTGCGTAATTTGAGATTCGCAGCGCAAAATCAAAATCCCTTCTTTGCTTTCTCCAATTCCTTCTCCTCTGCTGCAGATGTGAGTCCTTTTGAAGATGGTCGAAAAGGTCAGAACTTTACAGTCTCTTACCTTGTTGATTCACTGGGTTTAACCACAAAGCTCGCAGAATCAATCTCCAGGAAAGTCAGCTTCGAGAGCAAAGCAAATCCAGATTCAATTCTGAGTCTTCTCAGAAGCCATGGATTCACAGATTCTCAGATCTCCGACATCGTCACAGATTATCCGCTACTGCTTACATCAGATGCTGAGAAATCTCTCGCCCCCAAGCTTAAGTTTCTTCAGTCGAGAGGAGCTTCAAGCTCTGAGCTCACAGAGATTGTCTCAAAAGTTCCAAAGATCTTGGGGAAAAGAGTAGGCAGATCCATCAGCGTTTACTACGACTTCGTCAAGGACATTGTAGAAGCTGATAAGAGCTCAAGAGAGTATGAGAAGTCATGCCATTCATGGCCAGAAGGTATGCGAGCTAACAAAATCAGAAACGTTTTGGTATTGAGAGATTTGGGTGTGCCTATGAGGTTCTTGTTCCCTTTGCTTATATCAGAAAGCCAACCAATCTGTGGGAGAGAAAGATTTGATAAAACACTCAAGAAGGTTGTTGAGATGGGTTTTGATCCCAAGACCTCAAGGTTTGTGGAAGCTCTCAAGGTCTTGTACCAACTGAGTGACAAAACGGTTGAAGAGAAGCTCAGTATTCTTGATAAAAGGTTAGGCTTTGCTGTGGGAGATGTTTGGGAGATTTTCAAGAAGTCTCCAATCTGTCTGGCACTCTCTGAGCAGAAGATACAGAGCTCCATTGAGACATATCTAGGTTTAGGGTTCAGCGAGGATGAGTTGGCGATAATGGTCAAACGCTCTGCCTCGTGTTTGAATTACACTGCAGAGACGGTGAAGAAGAAGACTGAGTTTCTTGTGAAGGAGATGAATTGGCCGTTAAAGTCTGTGGCTTTGTTCCCTCAGGTGCTTGGATTGAACATGGAGAAGAGGGTTGTGCCGAGGTGTAATGTGATCAAAGCTCTCATGTCGAAAGGATTGATCGGAAAGGGAAGTGAACTTCCTTCAATGGCGTCTGTCTTGGCGGTTACTGATGAAGCTTTCTTAAAGAGGTATGTGATGAAGCAGGAGGACAAGAAGCTTGTGGCTGTGTTGATGTCTATCTTCACCAGAGATTGTGTTTCATAGATAGGAAGAAAGAAGGATTATGAATGTTTCTTAGATGAATGTTTTGATGGTGAATATGTGGGAAGAGTAAAATGAGAGTTTTTATTATGAATCTCTGAAAGACTGAATCCAATATAATCTCCTTAATTTGACTCATTTCTATGTGCAATCTAACTTGGAAACATTACAAATTGTATTCAGTGTCTTTAACATGGAAACATGGAGATATGTGTGACGCTGTGTTTGATATGATAAAGCAAATTCACTTTTATTCCGGATGCAAAAAAACAATCTTTGATTTTTCATTTTTATAAACATGAAAGGATTTGAACAAAAATAAAATAAAATAAACATGAAAGGACACAAAATCAGGGGTTTTGCCTAAAAGCCCTAATTTTTAATTCCGTTCTTTGGTTACCTTCCTCAATTTTGGTTCTTTGTGAAATTGGTTCTCTCAAGTTAATGCACAGAGAAGCCAAAACTTGAATCTTTGATTCCATCCGATCTTCATCATCGAAGCTTTCAGCAGCACTGAGGTAATCGCATTGCCTTTTCTCTCATGTCTTCTCTGATACTCCATGGAAGAAGGTTGGTCCAGTTGCAGAAATGTCGTCACTTGAGATTTGCCGCGAGCCCTTTGCAAAAGGCGTCTGCTTTTTCCTTCTCCTCTGCAGCTGTGAGCCTTGGAGATGGTCAAAAAGGTCAGAACTTTACAGTCTCTTACCTCGTTAAGTCTCTGGGTTTGACTACAAAACTCGCTGAATCGATCATTAGGAAAGTCAGTTTGGAGGACAAGGGAAATCCTGATTTCGTTCTGAAACTTCTTACAAGTCATGGATTCACAGATTCTCAGATCGGCGACATTGTTACGGATTATCCACTACTGCTTACAACAGATGCTGAGAAATCTCTTGGTCCAAAGCTTCAGTTTTTACAGTCTAGAGGAGAAGCTCAAGCTACTACAAGCTCTGCGCTCACAGAGATTGTTTCTAAATTTCCAAAAATCTTGGGAGTCAAAAAGGACAAAGCTTTGAGCGTATACTATAATTTCGCCAAGGAGATTATCAAAGCGGATAAGAGTTTCGAGCACAAGAAGTTATGTCCTTCTTTTTTTGCCAGAGGGTAGTCCACAGGAGAACAAAATGAGAAATGTATTGGTTTTGAGAGAATTGGGCGTGCCTCAGAGG
>CACVBM020001350.1:0-61752 GCA_902728155.2 Microthlaspi erraticum | reverse complement strand
AGTGTGTTATTTCACAGCTCAGAAATGGGAAAGAACTTGCGTCACAAAGTGACTTGCTCCCCAATCCAAAACCATCCTGGATTCATGTGGGGACTATTCGACATTCTTAAACACAACCATTGGCGTTATATCAAGAAACGACTTCCTCACAAAAGACCCGTTGTCAGAAGAAATGCTGCCGGTAACAAAACTTGTTTCTCATTTCGCCATCTTTTAGATGTTCTCAGCTCCTATATTCAAAGCATATGGATTCTCATACTGTTTTATATTTGGTTCCATATTTAGGAACACAGAACGAAGTAAACAACACAATACCATCACCCGGTCGCACTCCCCCTTCTAAGAGCAATGTGGAAGACAAAACCAATGTAGTAAGTTGATGCAAGCTGATGCATTTTCAGTATGAAAGTTACTGTAAATCATAAAGCCAGAATCTTTTCATTGCTTCAGGACTCTGGACAAAGACCAAAGAAGCCTAGTTCTGCAGTGAAGTCCAAAGAGTCTAACTCAGGGGAGAAAACAAAAAAGCAGCATAATTCAGAAGAGAGGTCGAGGAGAACACATTCAGAAATCAAAAGATCAGTGAAAGCTTTAATTAAGACACTTGTAATAGAAGACAAATCTAAGAGGAAAGGTCGTCATCACCGAAGCTCTACTTATCCTGTACAGAACCCAAAAGAGAAAGAGTTACTGAATGAGGTCGAATCTTCAGACAAGAACTCCTCAAACAGCGACGACCGTAACCGAGTCTTTAGCAAGACAGTTGGCATTTCACCGGCGATCGGTTCCTTGAACCCACTTTATCTCATGTCCGAAGAATCAAGCAACAGTGACTGCGAAGAGTTTAGGGTAGAGAACAACACAGTTGATGATACTGATGAAAACAAATCAGATTTTGATGAAAGCGATACCAAGAAGAAGGAGAAGAAGAAGGACGAGGAGGAAGCTTGGTTTGATCCAAAGCTGAGACATAACAAGGACTTCTCAGAGAATGAAGATGATACATCGCCTAGACGTTCAAAAGCATGTCTTGATGCTCTCAATCTGATACACATGAACAGAAACTTCTTGTTAAAAGTTTTGCAGGATCCTGGTTCTCCGCTAGCTCGCCATTTCCAGAGCCAACAAGCTTTTAGCTCCAAGACAATGACTAAAGCTGGATCCTTTCCTACTCGTGGCAGCAACAGAGAGGATCATAACAATGGTTTTGACTCTGTGGGAGATATCGATAGAAAACCGACTTCTCCTTCCATAGCTGCAGAGCACAGAGCAAATGGGGTTCAGAAGTTAAATGAATCAATGGCGAAATCGGCTGATGAAGACTCATCTGATTCTGGTTACACGAGGAAGCGAGGGAAGAACCAAGTGGTGATCAAACGTTTCAAGGATCTAAGACAGAAGATAAAGCATGTGATTAACGAGAACAAGAACGAGAAACACCGTATCACGATGGATGCTGTTTT
The DNA here is from genome assembly GCA_902728155.2 of Microthlaspi erraticum. NCBI lineage: Eukaryota > Viridiplantae > Streptophyta > Magnoliopsida > Brassicales > Brassicaceae > Microthlaspi > Microthlaspi erraticum. The sequence continues at coordinate 60,289 of CACVBM020001350.1, read as the reverse complement.
GGACAAGGTGCCTCGAAAGCACGGGTTTTCGAAAGATTTGAGAGACGACATTTTCACTCACTTGAAAGGAAACTCTGCTTCTAAGAACAACAAAGCAGAAGGAGCTAAACTGAAGCAGATAACAAGAACTTCTTCGCTGTGTGGATCTCTTGATAGGTATCTTCAGCTGTATGAGAGTAGCGTCCAGAGAGAATCGAAGAACAGAGATACTTCAGAGAAGTCAAAGATGGAGTTTGAGGAATCGGTTTTGCCTTCTAAGAGAGTTCCTAAGTTCTTGGGAAGGATTCTCTCGTCTCCTGAAATGCAGTCTCCTTATTCTTTCAAGATTGAGGACCTTACAGGCCAATTCACTACTTCAAGTAGATCAATCGAGCAAGTAAAAGATGGTTTGGACGACATTTCAGAGGTCTCAGAAGATCACTCTCAGTCTTCAGAACATGAATTGCCTGAGATTATAGAGACTTCGATGATTGAGACAGAACAAGACAGAGAGATCTCTACGCTTGATGCTGAACCTGAAACAAAATCTTTGAAAGAATCATCAGAAGACAGTCCTACTTTTGATGAAAATGCTTCTGAAACTCACATGCCACGAGGTATCTTCAACCTCAAGTCACATTCCCCATCACATTGTCTCTTGTTTGACGATGACAAACTTTTGTTTTTTGCAGATTTGGAGACACAACACGATCCAGACGCAGAGACTGTTTCAAGAAGTAAACAACTAGAAAGCGTAACAGCAGCAGCCATAGACGAAGTTCTCCAGATAGAAGCACAAGATAAGTTGAAGTTCAACTATGTAAGAGACATTCTCGAGATCTCTGGTTTCAACGCACCTGAATCGCTCTCAATGTGGCAATTAGATTACCAGCCGCTAGATCCATTAGTCTACGAAGAAGTGACAACAACAACAGGATGTATGATCCAAGATCCAGAGTGTTCGAGAAACGAAGAAGAAGGCGGTAACTGCAACCACTTGCTTCTCTTCGATCTAATCAACGAGGTACTAATCGAAATATACGAAAGGTCTTACCATTACTGTCCCAAACCTTTGTCATCCCTATGTAGAATCCATCCAATGCCAGTGGGTTATAGTGTTTTGAAAGAAGTTTGGGTTAGGATAAGCCGTTACTTGCGTTACAAGCCACACGACGAGCATTCGTTTGATCAGATTATGAGTAGGGATTTGTCGAGAGACGATGGATGGATGGATTTGCAGTTTGAGAGTGAATGTGTTGGGATCGAACTTGAGGATTTGATCTTCGAGGATCTTCTAGAGGAGATGCTTGTATTGGATTAAAAAGGAGCATTCTCGGATTATTTCTTCATTTTTTGTTTGGTTTGTTGTATTTTTGCTTGGAGTTTAAGGTACAGAAAGAGAAAACATGGTGCTTGTATGAGGTTTTTGTTTTGTTTTGTTTGTGATGGACTCTTCAGGAGTTGTATGTAAAAGAAATCTAGACGAAACAATGTGTTAACATGATCGAGGATCAAAGTGGAGTATAGTTCTTAAAAGAAAATAATTGATGTGTGAATAATCCTGTTGTATAATTAATTTGTAGTTACAATGTCAAACAAGTAGCCCGTCTAGCTCAGTTGGTAGAGCGCAAGGCTCTTAACCTTGTGGTCGTGGGTTCGAGCCCCACGGTGGGCGAATGTGTTTTTGTTTTTGAATAGCTTTGGGATTTTTTTTTTAGTACAAGATTATGAAGGAAAGAAACAGTTTGTAATTTCTTTTTCTTGATCTCTTTCCTCGCCTTGAGAACAAATACAAAAGCTGAACAAATACATTTTCAGATAATCAGATATAAAACAACTACATCATGTTATGCAAGTATTCAATTTAGTCTTTTGCTACTGTCTCAGAATTGCAGTTCTAGTTTACGGTTTGGAGTTTTCCGGGACCAAAAACCAAAAATAGATTAATCAATTTTGCCAAAATAGTCATCTTCCACGAAAACTACTCAGATTGGAATTGAGGTCAACCTCCTGCATCAAAGTAAACTCCAAAACCAAATTAATCGTTTTTATTTATCACCAGAAAAGAAAACACAATCTTTACATATAAACACTCAAGACTCTTTTAACTTTTTCTATTGTAGAGTAAGACTTATCGACAGTGCATTATTCCCACATGGATGGTTCTCCTAATTTTTCCATTACTTTTTCTAGCGATCGATTTTCAGAAAAGTGTTCAAAAGGAGAGATTCGATTCGAATACCCACTTAGAATGGACAAGGTCGATAATGGGCCCACCTCAAGTTGCCTCATCTTTTTGTGTACTTTCACTTCAACGTGACAAAAAGTCTTTGAAGCCAATCTTTGGAACACTACGTTACTTTCTTTTGCAATTTCTTGTCTTCGAGACCTTTTTTCAAGCCTGATCAACCAAAGTAATAACAATATCTTAAACTAATACCAAAATCTGAAATATCTTAAAAAAATTCAAACGTTACCCAAACAAGACAAAACTATGTAACAGATTTTTGTAGATTTTCTTCCTAACTATTCGATAAAATATTTACAGAACTTTTTGTTTTGATATTTTACTTAAATTTTTTGGTTTGATCCCCCGATTTTATAGCATGAAGTTTGTTTCTGTACTGATGCTTGTATTTTCAACTCCATTCTCAAAATTTAAAATTCGTTACTGGAAAAGGTTACAAAGTTGTAAATAGCAATGACTTTTTGGAACGATTATTTAGGTGATAAGAGTGGACTAAGAAAATGACAGGTGGACGGTTCACACTTTCTCACTTGGCCTATAAATCAGGAGGCTCCTCCCTAATTCAGTTTCATTCACCAATTGTTTTAAGTTTCTCCAAGGCAAATTAAGATCTTCTTCCTGATTCATCTGTGATTTCCTCGAATTTTCTAGAGAAAATGTCTTGCTGTGGTGGAAACTGTGGTTGCGGATCTGGCTGCAAGTGCGGCAACGGTTGCGGAGGGTAAAATCTCGACTCTCACGTCCTTTTTTTGTTTTGTAAAATTTTCTCGGGAAAGTCTTACTTTCCAGAGAAAATCTGCTTCATGCAGCTATTTCTGTGTTTAAACCTTGGAATTGTGACTCTGTTCGTGTTTCAATTTCCCAGAAAAGTATTTTGAACCTGGAGATAGAACTTTTTATCAATCTGTTCACGGCCTCTGTTTCAAAATCTCTGCATTTTGATACGTAATCCCTAAATTCTCGATGATATCGTAACAAAATCTTAAGAAAATATATGTGGTTTTAAATTTCCTTATTTTTGTAAAATGATATCGATTTTTTCGCTTTGTGCAGTTGCAAAATGTACCCAGACTTGGGTTTCTCCGGTGAGACCACCACCACCGAGACTCTTGTCCTCGGCGTTGCTCCGGCGATGAACTCCCAGTACGAGGCTTCCGGCGAGACCTTCGTGGCCGAGAATGATGCCTGCAAATGCGGATCTGACTGCAAGTGCGACCCTTGCACCTGCAAATGAACAACCCCATAAACCCTAAGAGTCTGCAATAACCCTAATGTTATGTTAGGTCTGGTTATGTGTAATAAATGGCTGATGTCGCCGGTGTTTTGCCGGCGACTTGAGTCTTGTCCTTCTTCTTCTTCTTCTGTTGTGTGTTTTTATGGTTTGGTCATAAGATATCTCTGCACGTTATATCTATGTGACTATATAATCAAAAATTATTATGGGGTTTGTATTTGCGTCTCTGATTGAAGTTTCAGTGAGAACTTTAAAGTTTGCTTCATTCTTGCTAAGTACACATTTAAAAATCAAGCCATGTCTTACATAAACAAGAACAGACAACAATTAAAGTACACGGTACACAAGCTCTTGAAGTAAGCTAAATGTTGCTGTTTGCTAGAGACGACAACTAAGGTGTTGTTGAAGCAGAAACTGGCTTCTCAAGAATTCCTTCAGTGGCTCTTTTGAATAAGTTATGTACCTGTCTTGAAGTGAAACCGATCTTCTCTAAGTCCGTAAGCTGTTGAAAGTCCAGAGTATTGGTTAGTAGTTGAAAGCGAGACTAGCTCTCAGGAGCAAAACTTAGGAGAAGAGTGAATTTAGTACCGATTTCAAGGGGCTTGTTTCTCTGAGCTCAACTATGTACTCAGCCATCTTCTGTCCAATTCCCTGTGAAAAACAAAATGAAACAGAGCTATGTGAAGTGAAACCAAAATTTGACTAAGGAAGTGTGGCTGTATGTGCTTTGTTCACAAAGTGGTTGAAGTTACCTTTAACTCCATTAGCTCTTCTCTGTGTGCTCGTAAATAAACAAATGATGAAGTTAGTTCTTGTGTGGACCCTAAGGGTTCCGAAGAATCAAAGGCAAGCAGATAAAACTGGAGACTATTTATTACCTGTCGGCTGTGTTCAAGAAGTGAATGTACTCATTTATGAGAGAGGTCTGTTGAGAAGAAAAACGTTGCAAAAAGGATGAGAGTTCTGGTTTTTGCCAACATAATAACCCATGTTTTGGGAAATGTTCTGGTTCTTACCTTTAAATTAGTGCTCCAAGCATTGAACTTCTGGCAAGTGCCACTCTTTTGTATATTCTCAGGGTTTGCAGAAAGAAATGGTGTTTTGGGGGTCATTGGCTTGAGGATGGAAGAGTAGCCACCTCCTGACTTTGGTTTTGTATTTGTGTCTATTGGAGATAGAGCTTCTCGAAGAGGACTGAGTTCAGTATGTTTCTTCTCTATCTCCAATGGGTTATCTAGATTAAACGCAAAACAAAAAGTAAGGATAAAAACTATATATATGTCCAAAAATCTTATTAACAAGTAGCTCAAGAAAGCAAACCTCTCAAGCTTGCTTCTGATACCAATATACTCTCTTCGCCAGATGTCTCTCTCTCGTCTTCTTTGGTTGGAGAAGCTAAGTGAAGGTTCTGTATTGGTTCCTGGATTATTCAAAGAACACAATCGGTTAAGTAAAGCTTCCCATTCAGTATGAATATTACAGATCAAAACTTGGAAGATAATATACAAGGAGAAATCCAGGTTATATTGATGTTTTTCAATTTTCTCAATGAAACCAGAGTAGCATACCCATAAACCTGAAGCAGCAGGAGCTTCATGAGCTTCATCACCAAATAAGTTCCTCGCAGTCACAAATGCCTCCCTGTGTATGGATATATTGTGAGGGAAGAGGCTTTAGGATGTTAGAACAATCAAGAACCAACCATTCAAAGGGGTACCTATCTCCTGTGCCAGCAATTTTAGCATTTTCTGTTCTGTGACAGCCGAGTTTCTTGACCGACTTTTGAGAAACTGAAGCTTGATTTGTACCAAACAGCGGAGAACGTATTGCCATCATTCTATGCGTGCTCTTCGTCTTGCCTTTTGATTCCAGCCAAGCTTGCAGTTTTGCTTCCATATCTACTTTAACCTTGGGGGTCTCAACCTTGGGATTCAACGAAACATTGTTGGAGATGTGCCTTGACCTTGCAGCCAAGCTAACAGTGCGAAGAGATTCTTGGTACTCTCCAGGATTCTAAAACAACACAAACAAACAAATAGATTTATGGCACTAGACGCATAGTCTATTTAAATCCCACTAAACATCAATAACTCTTCATCTTCTTACCAGGCATGCCACCATGAGAGCCCTACTTGTTCCTCCAAGTGAATCCTGCAGTATTCTGGTCAATTTGCTTTCCCTGTAAGGCACTCTTTGCAGGTTATTATTCAGCGCATAAACCACATTGGACAGTGCAAATAAGGACTGATTAATCTTGGCACTCTCTTGTAGACGGGTTCCTTCATTGCCTGTCCTTCTATTGTCTTCGTTACCTGCTTAAGCCATGGAGTTTTGTTAAAACTGCAGATAACAATGTCTAAGAGGCTCTATGTACTCAGATGATGGAAAGAAAAGTAACCTGCCAGATCAATCAGATTGATTTTCCCAGTGACAGTCCCTTCTGAGGTTATGGAGATCACAAGCACCCCATGGCTCCTACTAGAGACATCATTTAAACCAGTGTGTGCAACTTTCCTCCGCTGAACACCACACGAGTAGGCCTCGTGAAACTCATGCATGGAGCTAACTGGGATACTAGAGAGCCCCTTAAGATGGACATGTCCATCTTTATCATCCCAAATAGCAATCTCGTTAGCTTTGACTTCTAGGAGATCCCAACATCTGTCCATGTAAACTTCATAATATGATATCTCCGCTCTACTTCCCGTCTTCTCGCACATTGACAGAACGGTGGACATGGCCAACGGCATCAGGCCAGGAAGCTCATCGATTCCCTGAGACATCATCAAATGAAACAAAGAGTTGAAAGAGCATTCATTATGATGATAGAGCTATTATTTTTTGTTAAACCCATTTCAGAGCTCAACATAACAGAGATTTTGATAAAATATCACAAAGAAAACAAGTTCTCTAAAACCAACTAAGCAACTCAATCACTAGAATCTCCCAATTTCATGGTCTTTCTATCTAATTAATTTCTCAGCCCTCTCCACTATGATAAAAAAAAAAGCAATACTAATCTCAATTTTTCACTTTTGGATCCAAAATTTTGAAATTTCTAGGAAACTGACCTGCATTGTAAACGTCTTTCCGCTTCCGGTGGCTCCGTAAGCAAGCACAGTAGCGTTTAAACCCTGAAAGATCCCCGAAATCAAAGGGTTTACTTCTCTGTCAAATATCTGCTTCACATTGTCATCATCTCTCCCGTAAAATGCATCAAGCTGATAGCATTCGTTACGACTGTTTCAAATCACATCAAATCCTTAATCAATGTTCTGGTAATAAGCACTGAAATCGAAGTACAGAAAAAGGGTAAAATGCTTACCAGCTATCTGGGTCTTTGAGGTAAACTGCTACTTCGCTCGCATCCCCATCATCGCTGCTGATAACGGAAATGGAAGATCGTCCATCACCATTCTCGATCTCTCGGGTAAGAAAGGGACGAACTCTAAGGACCACCCTGACCTTGAAAATCGAAGATGAATCCAAAACTTTGGTTTTTGATTCCATCTCAGTGACTGTGAGTTTGAGAAAAGAGAGAGATTGTTTTTTTCTGCAGTGACTAGAGAGAGAGAGAGAGGGATCGTTGAATTCAAATTTTCAGTGAGTAGAAGAAAGTGATGATCCCCTTTAGTTTGAATTTCAGTGATGATCCCATTTTGTATTGGGCCGAAAATTACATTTTCTCTCTTTTTTTGTCAGATTTTGGGCCCATTACTACATATCGATATCCGATAGTTACGACCGTAGGATGACTTTTCTTTATGAATCAACGGTCTAGAATCATTGGGGATCTCTTTGCAGTGTGCCTATGTGTTCGATGGTCAACGCAGAAACTCTATAGTGCCGTTTGAGGTTCAAACGTTTGTTCCTAACGCTAACTCTCTTCTTGCCATTAACGTCCGTTAAATCTCCGTGTATATGATGTGACTTTCCAGCTTCCAAAAACTTACCATTTACGGATATAGTTTGGTTTTCCGACAGTTTTTTCAAACCGTGACTGTAACAAATACTCGTTATTTAATATCATACAAATACATAAATTTGGCACCAAACTTAAAGACAAACAAGAATGAAATTCTAGCATATAATGAGCCATATATCTTTATGTTCTACTTTGTGTTTTTCATTTTGTTAAATCGACCCGAACCAGCCAAAATACCATATTTATATGTTTTGAGTCGGCTTGGAATTAACCGATCGGTCCAAGGTTAACGGCGAGTAAACGGTAACGTCGGCTGAAGAAGTATTCGTTACAATCAGTTTTAACCTTTTTTTTTTAATCCCCAATTTTATTTTTTCCCCATTAGTCTCTCCTATCTCTCTTCTCTCTCGTTCAACGGGCAAAGTTTTTTTTCGAATAGAGTTTTGGTTTTCTTAACGTTCCCTTCTTCTTCTTCTTCCTCTTCGTCTGCTCGCGAATTCGTGCATCTGTCTATCTCGATGAGCTCCAGTTCGTATCCACCGGCTTGTTCGCCGGATAAGGTCAGTTTTTCACCCCCAATCCGATTAGGGGTTTTCATTTCGTGTGATCAGATTAGTTTTTCTTCTTCTGCTGTGGTGTAAGTTAATGGTTTTTAGGTCTGACTCAGAGCACGTCTTAAGGTCTCAGAAAATGGTCTTATTGGTGTCTAATGATTTGAATTGTTATAAACCCTAAATATTTCATCTTTGGAAGAAATCGAGTTGATTTAGTGATTTTCCCGATTTGTGAGATCTGCTTTCTGTTTCGGGGCGGTGATTTTTCTGATATTTGATTTTTTCTTATTTTGGTTTCATTAAGATCCGCTATTATTCAGTTTCTGCTATATTTTTGTTCCTTGTGAGAATTCTGGAATTGTGGTGATCTGTAGGAGGGAAAAAGCGAATTGGGGAATGAGATTCACTGTATGGAGAATAAGCAAGCAACACCAGCTTCTTGCTCTTCAGCATCTGAAGGAAGTGGCACTTTCTTCCTCAAGTCACCTGAAATCGTAACCCCTGCCACTTCGTCTCCAACTCATCGGTAGTGTTATCTGTGAATTTATAAAAATGAGACTTTTGATGTTCATTATGGAAAATTTTGTGCTTTGGTGAGTGGAGATCTAAAAAACTTGGATTTTTGCAATGTTTAATCTTTCAGGAGGACTAGTGGACCTATAAGGCGAGCAAAAGGTGGTTGGACTCCAGAGGAGGTTAGTGGTTGTTTCTCGGTTACATGATTTAGTTCATGTCTACAGAAATCTCATTCGACTGTGTATCTTGTATGTATATGGATTACTTGATTGGCTTTGGTTTCTATCACTGTTCAGGATGAGACACTGAGACGAGCAGTTGAAAAGTACAAGGGGAAGAAGTGGAAGAAAATAGGTATCTTTTTCATATTCTCGAGTCTATTTCCTGTAAAACTAGGTAGCATCAGTGTTGCAACACATTTCATAAGATTAGTCCTCTTCAACTGATGAACCTATTTGGGATCTGAACTCTTGTCTCTGTTGGACTTCTGTGAAATGATCTCATATTGTAGATGATAAAGCAGCTGGTATAAGGTCATTGTTCCTGTTGTTTAATGTATTGTATTTCATTTGCAGCGGAATCTTTCCCAGATAGAACAGAAGTCCAATGCTTGCACCGGTGGCAAAAAGTTCTTAATCCAGAGCTTGTTAAAGGACCTTGGACTCAGGAGGTTCTTTTAATGCTCTGAAACTTTTTTTTTTTTTTTTTGCTTTTGGCTTCACGTGAAACTTGCTTGCTTATAAAACTCCCTTTCTATTCTCTCTGGTTTTGTAGGAGGATGATCAAATCGTTGAACTTGTTAAAAAATATGGACCTGCCAAGTGGTCTGTTATCGCAAGGTCTTTACCAGGTCGTATCGGAAAGCAATGTCGAGAAAGGTAATAAGGATTAGATTAGAGTGTTTGCATCTTTTGATTTTGGAAGCTTCAATGTGTTGTTTATGATTACAGGTGGCACAACCATTTGAATCCTGGGATTAGAAAGGATGCTTGGAGCACAGAAGAAGAATCAGCTCTCATGAATGCTCATCAAATGCATGGCAACAAATGGGCTGAAATCGCTAAGGTCTTACCTGGGAGGTATACTTTCTTGTTGAACATAACTGAAAGTAACAAGGAAAAAGTTTTGACATTTTAGTAACAGCTCATTCAGTTAATGCTTCTGATTTCATGAAATAGTCTGCCTGACTTTGATGCAGGACTGATAACGCGATAAAGAATCACTGGAATAGTTCACTCAAGAAAAAGTTAGAGTACTATTTGGCAACCGGTGGCTTGCCGCCGTCAGCAACCAAATCCAGCGTCCCCAATGATTTTGCCGATGTAGACAGAGATTCTAAGCAGTTTAGTGCGACTAAACTTTTGAAGGATTCTGATTCGCTTGGCCTGACTTCTTCAGAAAATACAGATACAAATGAAGATGGAAGAGAGCATATGTACTCTTCTTCAGATATACTTGAGGAAGTAGCTTCTTCAAGAAGAAGTGGTGCTAATGAATATACTTGTTCTCCATCTGCTGTTGAGTACAAGCCTCATCACTTGCCTATTCCGGGACAAATTTCAGAGAAATTCGTAATCAACTCAAATGCTTATGTCGAGAGATCAGTCCAGAGGAAAGAAGAAAATGGGATTGGAACTCCAAAGCATGGGAATCTGTATTATAAGTCTCCACTAGACTTTTACATTCCATCAGAAGCGGATCTGCAACGTATGTACGGATATGAATGTGGCTGCAGTCCTGGTGCTGCATCTCCGGTCACCTTATTTACTCCACCGTGTAATAAGGACAGTGGTTTAACTGCAACGAGAAGCCCTGAATCTTTCTTGAGAGAAGCAGCTAGGACTTTCCCAAACACTCCTTCTATCTTTAGGAAAAGGAGAAAGGTTGTTGTGGCGGCGAAAACAGATGATGATGCTGTTGTTGCTGTTGTAAATGGTGGAGTTAAGGAAGCTGATCAAAAGGAAAGCTTTAAGGGCAGTTCAGAGATTTCTCCAGCTCGGAGCGAAGATTTGTTGCTAGAGACACCAGGCTGTAGAGATGATGACAGTTTGGGGTCAAATGGAAATGCTTTTAATGTGTCTCCGCCATATCGGATAAGAGCTAAAAGAACAGCTGTAGTCAAATCAAGACAGCTTGAGTTTACATCTTCAAAAGAGAAGCAGCCAGAGAATGAAACCGAAACATCTGATGAGGAAGACAAGCCTGTGTAGAACGCTTCTTCCTTCTTCATCCTTGTGCATACAAAGCCGGATTTATTGACTGTGAGTGAATTTCTTTTTAATCTTTTCCACCTCTAAATCTGTGCAAAACTGAAATTTCATCGTTTTTTATAACAGAAATGATGTGAAGAAACAGGTGTGGTTCCAGAAGAATTACCAGAGTTCTGAGCTTCGCTGAGACGAGTTTTGTGAAGAATTTAATCAATTTCATTCAATCTCACACTCTCTCTCTCTCTCTCTCTCTCTCTCTCTCTCTCTCTCTCTCTCTCTCTCTGGAGCTCTTAAATTCGTGGCTCTGGGTTTTTTGGTCGTCTTACACCTGAACTAATGAATCGGGTACACACTTACAATAATTTAAATTAATCCTTTACATGGTGAGAAATGATATTTTGTTTATTTTAGAATGATTCTGTGCAGAAAACTAGTTACAGTGATTAGAATTGGTTATTTTATTTAATTACTATTTTTTTGAGGCTGATGTTACATTTATGCTGGATACAAGTTATATCATATAACAAACGTTGTGTTCGTATCAAATTTATATGTTTAATAAGTAAAATATCTTAATCCAGTGCTTGGATGTTTATTGTTTTCGTCTGTGAGTTTAATCTGGAAATGGCATTCAAAAGCAAATGACGCTCGTTGAATTTGTAAATTACATACGTTTTCTTGCTGAGCCTGAAACTCGTACGGACTGGCCCATTTAGGATTGGATATCGAAGAATATTATAATTGGGCCTAAGCTGAGGACTATTGGGCATGCGGCGGCCCATTTCAGATTATATTGGGCCTGAGTCGGCCCATTTAAAGACCTTTTGGGCCTGAGTCGACCCATCCTCAACCGAAGCCGGCCCATTGGATATTAGCTGCCTTATTAAAGGTCGGATGTGGGCCACAATATTAGATTATTACATTTACACGCTGTGTTTATTTCGAAACGAATATCCTCCGTCCCAATAAAAACCGCAAAGAAAGTAGAATACTTCTTATTTACAAACATGTCCACAAAATAAAGAAAATGTGACGGAAACTTTTAGAACAAAAAACCATCAGAAAATCTCTTAGAATCTTCTTCACTGATGATTTCAACGTAGCAATATGAATTTATAAGATCTCCAGAGAGAAACAACCTTTGATAAAGAAAGATAGAAAGAAAGAAGTCCTTTCAAATTAAGAAGTCTCCGATTGTGGTCTGATTGAGAACTTTCGAACTGTGATCAAGTCCATGAGAACCAACCTGACAAAGGAAATTAAAAACACACAAAAAAATATGATATCAACAAACGAAACCAAACTTCGTCTTTTTGATTTAGTGATTGTTGAGACGTAACATTTACATACCATGTAAGTCAAAGCAGCATAGCGTTCTTCATTCAGGTATAGTGGTTTCCCTCTGGCCATATCGATATCCTGTAACAGAGAGAAAATAAAATAAAATATCAAACTCCATAGCACGGAAACATCTGGATCAACAAGATCAAAATTCAAAAAAAACTTTGTAGGTGTTTACCTCTTCTCCGAAAGTATCCAAGTAAGGAGATGGCCAAGGTGATTGTCTTGCAAATCTTTGTAGCAATATTGTGGTCCGCTATAAAAGAAGTGATCGATTAAAAGCCCAGAAATTATGCAAACACCACAACACATAAGCAAGCAATATAGAAAAGTGAAAGAGAGAAGCTAGGATCCACAAGAAAGAGAGGGAGATACCCGTATCAGAAGATATACACCAGTACCAGCACCACACGTAACTGCATGAGTCTGGCAACCGCTTTCTCTGTAAAAGTATGTTACAACGCAAGTTATTTGGTTTCTGAAAATATAAACTAGGTGGAGCAAAACGGTATTTGGAGACTAGTTAAAGTGAAGCAAATACCTGCAACAAGGTCTCCATATGGGAGAACACAATCTTCCACACAGAAGACATAATGCAGGCTCTTCGATGACTTTCGAGCAGTTGCTGCAAGGTTTTTTGATACACCTAATATATATATAAAACAAATGCCATGCTTCGCGATTAGAGAAATTCTCTTCGAATGGGAAAATAAACTCAGAGAGAGAGAAAGACTTCGCGGCAAACCTTTGCAGCAGTTCCTGGTATATATTGGGTAATTTCATTAGCTGGAAAGGAACTAGAGGGGTGATGCAAAGAGGCCTTATAACTCTGTTGACTCTGTATTCCCTCTGGAAATGCTGGAGCCATCTATGTGTTGAAGACCGGAGCAGTTCATCGTTGAGAATGGCATCGATTGGTGGAATCTTAAACATTTTCTCCAATTCTTGCACATGATTCAGCTCAGACTGGGGACCGTACATGAAATCCATATTGTCGCCGGTGGAGTCTGATGGCACATCCAACATATCTACCTCTTCATGAAACTTTCCAGGAGTTGTTTTCAGTAGCCTCCACAACAAGGCACATCTCCTCAAGAAGGGAAGACTATATTTACGGATTGTGTCTTTTATATCACATGATAAATCCATATTGCTACACATGAAACTCCCCCACCCACCTGATTCTCTCAAAGCCTTGGAGATCTCATTAAGCAGGTTTTCCTCAAATTGTAACTCAGTCAAGTCACACAGATGACATGCACAGTAAGCAATTACAGTCTGCACCAAAGACAACGTGATTAGGAAAAGTGAGTTTTAAGAGGCAAAAATAGTCCATACACACACGCAAATGACAATGTGGCATACCTGAACAAGAGAGACACTGTAGAAAACATGCACAAGTGATAATAGAGATTCCTCGCATGTGATAAAAGGAAAAGGTAGACAAAAAAGAGACCACATTAGTGATGAAAATGGGTCATGCGCAAGAACAGGATCAGATGCTCGATTCCAGAGTAGGTTTATATCCTTCAATGAACCTGCTGTGCCTGAAATGATAGCAACTATTCTCAGATTTAATTTATCAAGACGCATCATCTACAGTTAGCAACTAATTCATTAATAATTGGGAAATTTGTAGATAGACTAAAAATGATCCCTTGAAAAACCAGCTAATGTCAGCTTCAAAGCACACACGGAGGCCATGTATACATTTCCATTTATTGTCTATCAGAGTTGGGAGTAAAAGTACCTTCACTTCCAAATATGATGCCCGAAGAACTATTTGAAATTCCAGAGCATATAGACTCTGCAAGATGCTTCATACCCATAAATCTCTGACGAACATGTAGAGCATTCTTTGTCCGGGTGCTCTGTACTACTCGTAATAAGAGGGACAAAACAGTTCCCTTAGAGGTTTTAAACTCTTCATACAAAGAGTCAATACAATGCACAGGAAGCATCGAGTTCTTTGCACAACGACTAACAGTTTCCATTGAAATAAGAGAGTATTTAAGGGTGTCCCACATGACGATTGATTGTGATAGCAATGAACTTCCTGGGACTTTTTCCTCTCGCTTGGAAAAATAGAAATCCCAGAGCTTGTTAGATACAGATTCAAGATCTTTCCTTCTTGATTCAACTCCCTGCTGAAAAACTGCTTTAACGCTATCACCATCTTCGATCACTTCAGCAGCAGATCGTAGTAAACACAATGCTTCAGAGATCCGAAGAGAAGGCTTCTGTGCATCTGATCTACCTAACTTAGTATGCGGACTTTCCTGTAGCTTTGAGACAGAACCTAAATCTCCAGGACATGCAGGCAATACAGAATTAGCTAGTCGGCGGCATGCAGGGCAGAGAAATTCACCCTGGAAGAAGAAACAATGTTGAAGCTTCAGAAGGAGAAGATTAAAGCCCCAGAAAATATCTTTAAAACTGGTCACACAAATACCTGTTCCAGATCCACAATATGTGCACCTTCAAAGACACTTCTTCTGCCAGACCTACAATTAAAACAAAACAAAACTGAGCTTTCAAATGCAATGATCGTATCACAGCTGCAAAATAAAGGAAGTAAAATAAATAGTTCGATAATGCACGACAAATAAGGAGATATCAACTTGAAAGAGAAAGGTTCACCTATCTACAAGCTGATTAATTATTTGTTTCTAACTTAGGGCCACAAAGAAGTAAAAGATGGGCTCACCTTTCCTTTAACGACTTTATATATCGTTCAAGACAGCTTTGATGTACAGCATGACCACATGATGAAAGATAAACCCCATCGCAGTCGGTAGGGTGAATCCTATCTGAACTGACATCAGAATGTCTGGAGGGCTGTCTTGAACGAATATCAGGATATTTAACTTGCAACGTAGATGGACCACCAACAGAATTTCTCTCTGAACTACTTTCAGCATCATGCTGTTGATGATCTACCCGTGTAAGGCTTTGATTTACAATGTTATCAATTTTTTTACGAACAATCTGATACATAACTATCTCCAACGACTCCATGACAGATTCATCTTTTCCCCTCCCATTGGTAAACCTCTTCTCTGTCTGAATGTTCCCTATAAGCCGGGCTTTTAAAGATTCAAGCACAGAATCTGTAGCAAACTCAGAGGTTGCATCATCTGACAATTGCAGCACATGAGGAGGACTCATTCTTAACCTATCTGAGGAAATATTCATTCTCAGGTGATCGGGAGTACCATCCACTGATATCTTCTTTTCGGACTGTGGACCTTGATCCCAAGATGGAGGGCCTCTGTCCACAAAACTCAAAAGTTTTGATTTCTGCAGAAAAAAAAAAGATCATTAAGAATGATCTAAAATGAAACTTCCTCGGAGTATATGTTTATTAACATCAGTCATAGCATCATTTATGCTACCAACCTGGAGAAAAATCAAGAAAGAAACGGGGTCTTTGGAATCTGGGTCATGGCAGAGGGAGCATACTTCACGGACAGCAATTTCTGAATCTTGTTCCATCACAGAATCACTTGTTTCAGTTTCAGAACTTGGATCATCATCATCCATGCTCGAGCTCAAGGTAGACAAGAATTTTGATTGTTCAGCTTTCATTTTTGCCTGCAAGCAATTTGGAATTTTGGTTGTTCAGCTTTCAGCTTTCATGTTAAACATGTGCACTCGAATTGAATTTAAAAAAAAAAAATCTTACCAGAATAGCAGCCTGTCTCTCTCTGGCTTTAGCCTTGCGTTTCTCATCAGACGTAGAACCTGACGTGACTTTATCAAAGCCAGATTGACCGACCACTTCTGGGGAAAGACTTTGTAATAGGTTCATACAAACTGAATCAATTGCACTGAACTTCTTCAGCAGATTTCCAATCCAGGACGAAATATTGCAACTGCCTGCCTCTGGAAATTGCTGGAGACCATCGTCTTTACGAGTCCTCATTAAAGAAACAAGAAGAGACAACAAACTTTGTTTTCCAGTCCCTTGATTGATACCAATTATTTCCATACCAGCTAATTCAAGAATTGGAATTGAATTTTCTACACAAGCCTGAATATTAGATTCCCTCTGCTGAGTGCAAATATCCAATGATAACGAGAGTAAGTGCAGTGCAGTTATGAGAACGTCATCTGGAGCGCGTGATTTTACAGATGTGCCACTCTGTAGTGCGTAGTATAAAGCAGAGGAAATAATTTGAAAGGTGGCTTTGCAAGTGCCTATTCTAGCAAGCCCCTTTAGAGGCGGATAGATCATTCTCCACCTAGGAAGCTGAGTGGACAACGCAGACACTCCACAATAGCGTGAAAACCTTTCTTCTGCAGATTGCAATTCTCTCGAATGCCAACGAGGGTGGTAGAGATCCAATTCCTTCCAACAAGATGACCGTAGAGAATACTTTCCCTGCCAAAGAACTAATGTCAAGTGATTTGTACATTGTGTGTCAACTTAAAGGTGATGCCAGGATTTGGGTAAGAATCAAGACCTGGTTCATGCCGGATGGATTACAATAGACTGAAACGTCGTCTAAGACCCCCTGGAGCTCATCCGACTTGGACAGGTCACGGGGTAAAGATTTGACCAATTGACTATGAGTGAAATCTCCAGTGGCTAACTTGAAGATGATCTCCCTTCTCAAACTTTCAGCAGTAGAAAGACCACAAAATCGCCTTTCTTGCAGAATTTGTATCAGAAGAGCAAGCATTTCTTGGACCAAAGCTGGTTCATACCTGAAAATGAGGCAAGAAAGACCAATAATAGTAAAATCTTTAGAAACAAGAGTCATTCTGACTGACTATCTAGCAATAATCAGATGCGAGAATGAAAAAAAATTAAAGAATAATACAACAATGAAGACAAAATACTTGTCCTACTTCAATATAGATCGATCTATTAAATGAAGAGACAGTCATACTGAAGGAGATAACTGGACAGCTTTAATGTAGCAGAACTACTAAACCATGTACTGAGATCAATTACTAGTAAGAGGACAATACATACTCATTTGTTATATCCGGGTTTAGTGAAAGGTAGCTCGAGAGCCCAAATCGACTGAGAATCTTATCAACATAAGAATCTGCGGGAGCCAACGCACCACAACATTGCAGAAGAAAGAGATCAAGCTCAAGTCCCTGTTCTGACCTGTAAATAAAAACAACTAGAATGAGAGACATGCGAGTAAAGGATGAATTACATCACTTCATGATAACAATAGTATTCTCACTTACCAACGAACTGACCGATACCACTCACAAGATACTAATGCAGCATCCCCATTCTTCTTCCACATTCCAGCCATAATTTGGGCACAGAAAACCCTAACTCGGAGAAGATGCTCCATTACAAGCGCCGAAAATCCATGAGGATGGAAATCTCCAATCACAGAGCTGAAGAAGTCTGCCTGTGAAATCTCATGACTAACACTGACTCCACGGTTCAATGCAGATTCTCCGTAACATGTCCTAAGTGCTCTTTCTATGAGCAAAGAAAGTAAGCGGTGTAACGGTAGATGAACAGATACGGGCTGAGAGCTCACATCATAGTGAATGTCCGGCCAATCACACAGAGTAACTATATGTACTCCTGATGCATTATTCGTTGAATCGGAAGGGTTGCAAGATACTCTCCTAGAGTCAGTTGTAACATCTGTTTGAACCTCTCCACTCGGTCCACCAACATTATCCAAACTAAGATTTGTTTGTATATCGCCACAAAGAGGTGATAAGCCAGTAGCCGGATCTCTACTAGAACTGGCAAGACCACTAGATCCACTTCTTCCAGTTTCAACCTTCAATAATTCTCTCTTTGGCCACAACATCTTGCTGCCAGGTATGTTTCTGCCGTTAGGAGAAAGCAACTTGCAAAGAAACTTTGATATACCTTCATCATCTCCTAAGCATGTCTCCAGGAATTTCAAACATTCGCGTATCAACCATAAGGCAGAAGAAGGAAGCAGGGCATGGAAAGGGTCAATTTTGTGGACTTCAGAGGCCATCGAGCTATCAAAGGAACCGCTGCTTACCATTGCAGTACATACTGAATCTTCATGAGACAATCTACCAACTTTTGCATATCTTTCTCCATCTCCATCACACTTATCAAGTTCTGCCTTCGTGGTTCTCTCATTTTCTACTTCTTCATCACTGGCAGCGGAATATGTACCATTAACCAATAGAGCGTGAATAACAGCTATTGAATGACCCAAAACAAAGAACAAATGCATGTACTCATTTTCTACGTCAATATGGGTTCCAGTCTCTCTTTTTAGAGAACTCATTCCTTGAACAAAGGTCAAGAGTTTCAACCATGATCTTGATAACTCACGTTGTTCATGTGTTGCATACTTAGAAACTACAGCATGGCTCGTAACAAATTTCAAGTCTCCAAGGACACGGTCACTTGTCTCACACAGCCGTTCCCACTTGGTATTCTACAAAACAAAAAAAAAACCGTCAGACACATTTCACACTGAACACAATAAAAGCAGAAATAAAACTCATCACCATTAAAGTAGCACAACAGTGAATAACAAATGTCACTAGACCAAACATATGAGAAAAGAAGCCATGTGTTTTACCTGTAGCACACCATCCTCCCCAGAACAATAAATAAAGATCTCATTGAGGCATCCCAAAAGCATATCTAGCAAATTCATTTCCTTCACCAGAAATGGTGTTAGAGTTGGCACCGTGAGTATTTGCACAGAGAATGTAGACAGTAGAGGATATTTCTTGAATGCACTATCGTTACCCTGCTTAACCGCTTCACTTATGACAACCGGATAGTAACTCACAAATGCTTTTGCAAATTCGGACTTAAAGACTGGATCTCCTATGAACTTGAGGAACAAGGCATGTAGTTTCTCCATTACATCATCGTCCAAGAACCTCTCAGCCTTGACGAGAATATTCAATAGACCACTTGAAGCGATAATCCTTCTAGAAACAAAACTGAGCAAACTCTCACTGGACTTGCAAAACTCCAGCAGCATCTCAACCACTACAAATGTCAGCTCGTTTGACATCTTTTGGACTACTACAAGAGGATCGTTGGATCTAGCACCTTTCTGACAAGCAATACTTTCTGCAGATAAGAGCTTGTTATTCCAGCAGGCAAAAAGGGCATCGAGCACAGGCCCAACTGAATTTGCACAATTTTCTGAGAGGGGTTGAATCTGTTCAGAGCCTTTATGCTTTGAACAGAAACCCTCCCGTTTCCATGCTGTCTCGTCCCCACAGTCACAACAACCACCGCCTGTGTAGATGATCGAATAATCGTGGGAGCTGTGATTCCCATTCTGGAAACAAGGCACGCAGATTGCACAAGTTGGGTCGTTCTCGCACGTCCTACACCTATACGCTATATCATTGTGTCCCCAGACAGAGCCACAAACACCTCGCTGATCAACATTCAACTTTGCTAAATTCCTCAAGGAAACACCAGGCTCATCCTGGAACATCAACCACTGCAGCCAATTCATGGTCTCCCTGAACCTCTTTTTCATGCTGGGACTCGCAGCAGACTTCCGAGACCGTTCCTTAGCTTCTTTCAATCCTAGTTTAACATCCTCATCTGTAGGTAAGAGAGCAGAGACTAACTCTGAGATCCTGGACCGGTTAGCTTTAACGAATTCCACCAGGCCACGTTTAGTCCAACACTCTTTAGGAACCCCCACACAGGCAAGCCTCTACAAAAGAAACAAAAGCCAAACTTAAAACTCCAAGAAGCAGTCACAGTCACAGACTGTACAATAAAACAAACCAACCACAACTACATCACCACGCATTCTACAAAGAGTCATGAAACACAATCACTGCTACTAAAACAGAGTCCGAGCACAAGCGGAAACAATACCTCGAGGACAAAATCATGGGAGCTGGGAGGAAAAGAGCCAAAAAGAGGCGAGTCGGTCTCCATCTCCCCGATTAACGAGCGGCGGATATACAATACCACCACAGACAAAACGCTGCAGAAACACCTACTTAACCCTAGCACGGAGCTGTGACTCTCCAGGGTTTGTTCCTCCGACAAGGAAGAGTTCGGAGTCCAACGACGACGATTAGACTCGGATAGAAGCGACAAGTGATCCTCTTCACCACCAGAGACAGACAAACTTCACACGAAACCTGAATCGTTCAACGTAGCTGCAAATTCCAAAGATTATACAATCATCAATTCCGGTGAAAATTAAATTATATGTCTGCTTCAGCAATAGGAACGGGTCTGGTTCTGAAATCGAGGAAGAAATACCTCAAATCGTCTGAGGTAGAACCCTAATTTCGAACCCCGATTGCGGTAATTCGAAAGAGTTTATAGGTAGAGATTGGTTAAGCCACGGTGGTTCGCGGAGCTCTCGGGAAGTCTCTTTTACAAAGAGAGACGAACGAAGAAAAAGTACGGCACTATTGAGATTTTGATTTTCTCTCCTAACGAGTAAAATGGTTGGCTTCTTTTTTTTGGGTGAAGTGGTTGACATCTTCAATTAGTCAGAAACATGTATTATTATTAACGGCCCATGTACAATAACATAGAGCCCAAAATCATCTATGGCTCCATATATTGGGCACCGCCACCATATAGCTATTTCAACCCGATTGGTTTAATTCGCTAAGTGGATCATGTCTAAATAACGAACTCTTAACTTTTAGAACCAAAAACAATGGTTAGTTGGTCGTAATCGAAGATGTTTGAACTAAAAGATAAGATAAAATTATGGATAACTTGTGTTCGAGTCTCCATTGCTTTGTGTAAATTTTGCTATCTTCTTCTACCAAATCGTAGCCAAACAAAGAGATACTTGCTCATTTTGGTATAAAAATATGCAATTTGCTTAAGCATCATCATATTATAAGCTTTATATTTTAGGAGAAGTCAACAAGTCAACGGGTGAACAGAGGAAGAGGAGAAAGAAGACAAAGTCCAATGGAGGGTACCCAGAAAAGGTCCCAACAGAAAGAGAGAGGAAAGAGGTAAAGAGTAAAGACTTTCATACTTTCTTTTTCATTTCAATTAATATCATCATCATCACAAAAGACTTTTCCGAGAGAACAAATGTTAGGAGATTATTGACAAAATGTTTGGAGATTCATTATTAGCCACCCTACTTTCTTTTCTTTCTTCTCCTTGAAATTTTCTTTGATTTTTCACTCCATTTTGTACGCCTTCTGGGTTTGTGTTTACACACATAAAGCTCTGTTTTTTTCTTCTTTTTAGCTTTTAAGCTAAAATTATAGAGCTCGAGTGAGTGAGAGAGAGTGATTGGTTTTTTGTGTGTATTTAATGGGAGCTTGTTTCAGCAACCAGATCAAAACTGATATTGCTTCCAGTACATGTGAGTCAATTCTTATTTAATTTGATATTTTGTGGAGATTCTTCCAGTACATGTGAGTCAATTCTTATTTCATTTGGCTTATTCGTGGAGATTTCAGTGATTCTGGCTCTATCACACTTGCTATTTCCTGAATTAGGAAGTTATAAGATTTAATGAAACTAGTGTTCAGTAGAAAGATTATATGTTTCCATTAGTAGTAATAAGGGTTAAATCTATGGAAGTCACAGTGTCGGCTAAGTAGAAATGACTGTCACTTTTGCCTGATTCTCTCATCAGGAGTTTGCCTTTTGGAATCAAAACTATTAAAAAAAAAACATTGTGTTTTGAAATGTTCTGAGAGGAAAATTCTTGTAGGGCTAAGTTCGAGATTCTTGAGTAGAGATGGGAGTAAGGGCTCGTCGACAACCTCCTTCTCTCATATGCCTCGAACAGAAGGCGAGATTTTGCAAAATGCTAATCTCAAGAACTTTAGCCTCAGTGAACTAAAATCTGCAACGAGGAACTTCAGGCATGATAGTGTGGTTGGTGAAGGTGGATTTGGTTGCGTTTTCAAAGGATGGATCGATGCGACTTCCTTCGCTCCTTCTAAACCGGGGACCGGTATTGTCATTGCAGTCAAAAGACTTAACCTTGAAGGGTTACAAGGTCATCGAGAGTGGCTGGTTAGTCACATTCCTCCTCAAGTTAACCGTTTTTTTTTTGTTATTTCACAAAGAGTCCGTTTCAAACTTGTCCAAAAACCTGAGTTCTTGAATCTCTTTATAGGCTGAGATCAATTACTTAGGTCGGTTGGATCATCCGAACCTGGTGAAACTGATTGGATACTGCTTAGATGAAGAGCACAGGCTTCTTGTCTACGAGTTCATGTCTCGTGGTAGTCTGGAGAATCACTTGTTCAGAAGTAAGTTGAGATATCTTTAAAGAAAATGAAGCTCTTGTGTTTTACATAATGATCAAATCTTCTTCTTCTTTGTTGTTCATTTCTCAAAACAGGAGGAACATTCTTCCAGCCACTTCCATGGAACACCCGGGTTCGAATTGTTCTTGCTGCAGCTAGAGGACTCGCTTTTCTTCACAATGCTCAACCTCAAGTTATATACCGAGACTTCAAAGCATCCAACATCTTGCTAGATTCGGTATGACACATGCTTTTGTACTCTGTGATGCTTTGGTTTGGGATTTGAATACAGCCATAGAAGTTTGTCTTTACTGTTTCTCTGTATCTGCAGAACTACAATGCAAAGCTTTCGGATTTTGGTTTGGCTAGAGATGGTCCAATGGGTGACATTAGCCACGTCTCGACCAGAGTCGTTGGAACTCAGGGATACGCCGCTCCAGAATATCTAGCTACAGGTATGTATATGAGCATTCTATTATCTGTTACTCTGACCAATGCAAAGAACTCCAATGTACTGATGTTTCTGTCAAATTTGAAAGGTCATTTGTCTGCAAAGAGCGATGTGTACAGTTTCGGGGTTGTGTTACTGGAGTTGTTATCAGGAAGACGAGCAATCGACAAGAACCAGCCAGTAGGAGAGTACAATCTAGTGGAGTGGGCAAGACCTTACTTAACAAACAAAAGAAGGCTTCTCCGAGTGATGGATCCTCGTCTCCAAGGTCAATACTCACTAACCCGAGCTTTGAAAATTGCAACTCTTGCACTCGATTGCATATCCATCGATGCAAAGATCAGACCAACCATGAACGAAATCGTCAAGACACTTGAAGAACTTCATGTCCAAAAGGAAACACCAAAAGAGCAGCAGGATCTTCAACCCGACAGTGACAAGAACAACAACAACAGCAGCAGCAACAAATCTCCACAAGCTGTGAATTATCCTAGGCCTTCAATAATGTAACATTAAAAGGGTTTGATTTTTACCGGGTTTTAGAGATGTATAGACTCTTTACTTCAAGCTGTTTCGTAGAAAAAAGGTTCTCTTTTTTTTGCGCACTTTCCTGGCAATGTAAGCGTAAGAAACAAACATGATAGTTGTAAACTTAGGTTTTCTTGCAATGTTAATGTGTTGTCACATACAAAATGTTATCATGATAAGAAAACCGCAGGAAACAAAAAAGGCAAAGAAGTGAGATCCGAGCAGCCGACCAATCTCTTGCTCATCGTCCTAACAATGCAACGCGATCTGACTGTACAGCTTGAGTAAGGTTGATGTCGAAAAGCTCGCAGCGGATAGGCATTTCAATCTCATAGAAAGGATTCTTCAAGACATAATCAGTGTAGAGTTCATATATGTATCTGAGGAGGCTCTCCATGTGAGGAGTTCCAGGTTCACAAACCACAAAGAACTTTGTTCCTAGAAGATATAAGTGAAAAAACCAAATCAACAATCAAAAGAAATGCACATAAACGAAGGAATGGTGATCATATCTTGCAAACGGTGATGCTTATTACCTGGGAGAGACTGGAAACAATGGAGATCAAAAGTGTCGGCTTCAAGAAGCTCAATTCCAGAACAGCCATTAACAGGTGAAAGCTGCTGCGAAATGGCGTGCATTGAATGCCATAAACTCGCTACTCTTAAGCTATCATTCGTATCCATCCTTCCCTTTGTTCCACAATCCTGAATTTAACCAAATACAACAACAGTCTATGAGTTAGGACTTGACCATTTCAGATTTCAGTCTCCAAGTGAAGCAAAATTAAACAATTTCATTTCCTAAAATGAACCAAATCAAAGCGAAAAAAGTCGAATTCTTTTCCAGCTATTCACAAACCCCTAAGAGCACTACCATAATCATTGCTTCTTCTAAACCTATTGATATCCAAGCTTTAATTTTTGGTCTATCCCTCGATTCAAATGGACGAATCCGGACAAATTAACACCAATTCGGCCGTCATATGAAAAGTCATAAGCTTCTATACAGCTGCGAGATCGAGAAAGAGAAAGATAAAGGGATCGTACCTTGTAAAATATCAAACCGCCAGATTTGTTGATAATGTAAAGACTGTAAATCGCTGCCATATCTGCCAAAAATCAGCGAGACGATGAAGATCAAAGGGAGTCTCCACTACAGATCTCCACCTGATGAAGAAACAAATGAAATTTTTACTTTTCATGAAAACGACATCGTTTCCATATCGATCGTCTCCAATCAGGCCACGTCGACTAAACGGTGTCGTGGGGTAAAGTACTATTGTTAACTAGCGACTCTTAAAGCGCCACGTGGGCTAATTTTAAAGTCTTCACTCAAAACGGTGTCGGCTTATTACTTTCTCCACCAACTACCAAACGTCTGAAGAAAAAGTATAAGTAAGGCAGAGAAGAGTAAGGGGAAGAAAGTACTAAAAATGGCGGTGACGGAAGAGGAGAAGCGAAACTCAACGGTGGAGATTTCCGGATTACGTTTCACGTATCCTGGAATCGACGGCCATCCACCGCCGGGATCAAAACCACTAATCGAGGATTTCTCTGTCAAGCTCAATTCTAGCGAACGGTGTCTCCTCGTCGGATCTAATGGCGCGGGTACGTGAATTTCGTTATCTGTCTGGCTTGAAATGTGTGTGTATGGGATCTGAATTTGAATGAGATGGGTGGTTGAAACCAGGGAAAACGACGATTCTGAAGATATTGGGAGGGAAACACATGGTGGAGCCGCACATGGTTAGAGTTCTGGGTCGATCAGCGTTTCACGACACTGGATTGACATCTTCTGGTGACCTCTGTTATCTCGGTGGAGAGGTTCGTGATGAATTTTCAATTCTCTGTTTTTACTCCTGTGAATGGGATTTGGATTAGAAATGCTGAATACAGTTAGATACTGAGTTTTGATTTGAAATTTGAAATTTGTTGGATTTGTTCATTTCCAACCTTTATGAAGCCTAAATCAAGAATCTGTTTTTGCCTCGTTTTAATTTGTGTTTTTAATCGACTCAAACTCACAAAGAGAGAAAATGGATAAGCTAATGATAGTAAAAAATTCCACTGAGAACATTTGTTTTCCTCTGTTTTGTTTCCAGTGGAGGCGTGATGTCGCATTTGCAGGATTTGAAGTTCCGATACAAATGGACATCTCGGCTGAGAAAATGATATTTGGAGTGGCTGGTATTGATCCAAAGAGAAGAGATGAATTGATCAAGGTGAGTAGAGAAATTCAAAATCTGACTTTGTTGAGATAGTGATGGTTATCTCAGTTGGTATTTAAATGTAATTTTGTGAAGTTTGGGAAAGAATTTAAATAAAATGCCATAATCTTAACTCATGTGTTCCTTGTAATTCCCAATGTTGAAAATGAAATCAGCTAGAGCATGGTCTGGCCTTTAATCATTGTTGCGTACTAAACTACTAGCATTTAAACGTGTAAAGTATGATAATTCTTGATTCTTTAGCTTTCTGTTTTGTTCTAATTCAGGTGTTGGATATCGATATCTCATGGAGATTGCACAAGGTATCAGATGGCCAAAGAAGACGTGTCCAGATCTGTATGGGACTCCTCAAGCCATTCAAGGTATCCCTCTCTTATGACTTGCGTAGCAAAACCACATTAAAGATATGAAGGATGTTTTAGTATGTGAAGTTGATCTGAGACTTAAAACAAAAGGACTAAGATTGTTATATATAACTTTCTTTAAATCGTCTACAGGTTCTCCTTTTGGATGAAATCACTGTTGATCTTGACGTTCTTGCAAGAGCCGACCTTTTGAAGTTTTTGAGAAAGGAATGTGAAGAACGAGGAGCAACAATAATCTACGCAACTCATATATTTGATGGCCTAGAAGATTGGCCAACACACATTGTAATATAAACCACACAATCTCTTTTCTCTGTTTTCTTTTTTTTTGTAAAGAACAACACATGACAACGTCTTCCATTGTAGGTGTATGTAGCAAACGGGAAGTTGCAATTAGCATTGCCAATGGAGAAGGTGAAGGAGACAAGCAAGAAGTCATTGATGAGAACAGTTGAGGCTTGGCTGAGGAAAGAAAGAGACGAAGAGAGGAAGAGAAGGAAAGAGAGGAAAGCTAATGGGCTTCCCGAGTTCGAATCACGTGCTGAAGAGAGCCGTGTGACCGGTGATCCAGCTCGGATGCTTAACAATGGCTGGGCCGCCGGGAGACTTCACTCTACCATTGCAGGCGGTGAAGATAATTTCGTCCTTAGCTCAAACAGAGTTCTCAGATAAGCAAGGGAAAGACTCCGTCTAAGCCAAAGGGTACTAATAATATTGTATGTTTTTCCTTTTTCCTACCACGAATAATTATTCTTATATTGTTTTTACTTTTTAGTAGCTAAATTTTAGTTTGGTTATAAGAGGGGTCAAGAGTGAAAGAGTAAGAGAGTGATACTGTGTTTTCGTTAATTCTTTTCTACTAAATTTACATTGTAATGTTATCTTTGTCACAGAACTTTTCAATATTGTATTTCGAATCCAACTATCAATATTCATTTTTAATACTCGAGTATGTTTATCAGAAGTATCATTCAAACTTCAAAGCAATTACGAATTGACCCAACAAATGTAAGATGTCACATTTGAAGTCATCTGTAATTTTCTTACGTTCGTCTATTGTTTTTGTTCTTTTGTGCCGAAAAAACTTGATGCCTTTACGATGAGATAATATAGGATTTATGCTCTCCACCATCTTTAATCTTTCTATCTTTTCTTTTTGCAAAGAAAAAGGTATCCGTTAATTTCGTCTTCTTCATTTCACATTCATTCAGGTAAACCGACCAAATAGACAGCCCACCATTTCTATTTATTTTTCTATATGTACTTTACCCATTACGTATATATTCGGATTCATATTGTTGGCCTCAATTGAAATGAAAAAAAAAATATCCATCTCGACCAGCCACATACAACCACCCAAAATAAGTTGTTCTTTTACCGCATTTAAGTATGTTCAGTGTGTAATGAATCATTGATGTAAAGTAATAACTAACAAGTAGCACATTTCGAAAAAGAAGGGAAAAAAACTAACGCCGTTGTTATTACATCACTGACTGATGCATCTGGATGTTAGCATATGTCACATTGGCATGGAATAGAAAAAAAAAAAAAAAAAAAAAAAAAAATCTAAAATCTGTCCAAATAATTACAGATTAAATAAGGCAGTATACATCATTGGTTGGTTGGTCCATCAACTAAATCATCAGAATATAAGATAAGATTCTGAAAAATCTGATTCAATATCTTATAGTATTACTTTTTATTATTTTGCTCCGATAAATTGTGATCGCAGATTGCACATGATGATGGTGTAATGCATTTACATCACATCACATGAATTCTATTCTCCTTTGATACATCACCTCTCATGCTCTCACGTAAGTACACACTATAATACGTATCGTACACCGTATATCCCGGAATTGTGGATCGTATAGAAAATCTGTAGATTCCTTGCGTATAGGTTTGACTGATCTAAAGTATAATGACGCTTGATGTACTTAATAAGTACGTACACCGACTAAATTCTTGAGTTCTAGGAACGGTTTTCTTTAAAACAAACATGAAGTTTTGAAAGAAAAAAAATTCAAACGCTATTTGAAAGTTAATCAGAACAAATAGATTTCAACACAAACGCAATGTCCGTTTAACCAACATTTGATTAATATTCTGAAACTTAGTCTTAATATTATTATATACTTAATACAATCACGAGCGTAAAGGAGAGCTGCGGGCTACATTTATCTTTATCCCAACCCTTTCTTTTTGCAGCCGCTTCAGCCTCTCTACTCTACATACCAAAACAAGACACAAACACACCGGAAAACAAAAGCAAACTCTAATCTTTAAATAAAGCCCTAGCTTCCAAACCAAGCAACCCCAATTCTTTCCCCGAGAAAATAAGGGAAAAATGGTAAAATCCCAATCCCAAATCGTAACTAAATTTAAAGACAAGTAGATTTATATTAAAAGAAAAAAAAAGCTTGGATATCTTTCCGTCGACTTTTGTTTAACTTCTAGGAATCAGACTCGGAAATTCTTGCCGGAGAAAGTCTGACCAAATTGCCAGTTACTCGGAACAATGTTCTTGGAGGTGGAGCTACGGCCATCGGAGGTTTTGACTCTGAAAGAAAGAGATTGGCCGACAAGAATAGCGTTGGATTGCCAGTTTTGTCCCCAATTCCGGCTAAGACCTAACCACTGTGTGTTGCTTCCTTTCACACTCACCATCTGGATGTTTCCTGCTCCGGCTACGTTAGTGACCAGCACCAAGTTGAAGTACTTGGATCCATTGATCGTGAATCTCATACCTCCCTTCTTCCTACATGGGATCCTGCAACACCCCAAAAATATTTATTTAGTATTGGTCACGTCTGAAAATGTTTACTCTATGAAAAAATGTTTTGATGACCCGACTCGGGTTGGGTTATGTGGATAAACCGGAAAATGTATGGGGTAAAGTAAGTAATTTCTGATTCTTAGGGATTAGATGTGTAAATAACTAAATTAATTGAAAATGGTGTTTTGGTAAATGATGGAAAGGTAAGGTTCGTTAGTAAAAGATTATGTCTTTAAAGGGACTAAAAGACAGAAAAGGTGATTGCATACACTCAACTAAAACAGTACGTTAATAGAAAAACTTTCTTGTTTGGTTGGTTCCCGAGAAAAATAAAGAAATGAAATCAACTTTCTCGGGAAAATAAGAAAAATATCGAATAAAGAACAGAGTGAACATGCGAAGGCTCTGAAAATCTTCAAGCTCACAGATTCTTAAGAGCTAAGATTCGGGATCCTAAATTTTTGTAAAGTCTGATGCAAAAGAAATATCTTTACATCTTTGACCGAGCAACATTTCCCGATTTCATCGGATCAATCTCGAAAACAGAGTATAGAGAAAACAGAGCAGAGAGAAAACAGAGTATAGGGAGAGTAAAAACAATAGAGAGAGATGACGTTACCTGCGGTAAGAGACGGGAACGATACCGGCCTTATACTTAGCGATGGTAAGAAACATAGGCATGGCGAGATCAAAGTGTTCACGAGGAGGATTACACCAACCGCCATTGTCGCTAGCTTGAGCGAAGTTTGGAGGGCAGAAGTTAGTGGCGGTGATAAGGATTGATGGGTTTCCGGGAAGACACCAACCGGGATCATTGACACATTTGAGCTCAAAGCAAGCGCCACAGCTCAAACCATTGTTGAACAAGGCCGTGCTTAAAGCCGCCGTGTTCACACCATAGCCTTGGCTATACAGATTTCCGTAGCCACACGCACCACCTACAACACCAACAACAGCCGTTATTAATTAAATGTCTATTCAATAACTAAACGTGGCTTTTAATGAAATGGCGTATTAGGAGATCTAGAGTTAAAAGTTAAAAACTTTCATTAAATATTAGTAAACACTTTGGGTTTACAAATTAAAAAAAAAAACAGAGGAGGAGAGAGAGAGTTACCCATAGTGCCGGAAGCGTCAGCTTCGCCGTAGAAGGTGGCGTGAGCGTTGATCCAGGGACCGCCGGTGTAAACTCCGGGGATTTTCGCGTTCACCGTATTCGCCGTCAGAGCAGCAACTACCATAACCGCCATTGCTATCATTACTTTCGCCGCCATTCTTTTATCTTTCAGTACGAACAAAAGTTTCTGATTTTGGGAAGAGAGAGAGAGAATTGTGAGAGGGAGGAGGAAGGTAGGAAGGCTACTTATGGAGGGAGATGGGAGGCTTCAAACGAGTTTACGGCTTTATTTTATTCTTTTATAAAATAAAGTACAGTACGTTTTAAGAGTCTCGTATTTAATGCATTGTATTTCTCTATCAATTCCCAAAGAAATAAATTTGTAATTCCGAATTTTTTTTTCCTCGTGGATCTGATAATAATATATTTGTATTATTATATTCCACCGAACTCACGAGAATGCATATCAAAGTGTCCAATCACACTAGTTCAAAATTTTATTTCCGAAAAATAATAAAGTTTTTTTGGTTTAGTTATGTTTTTTTTTTATTGCATCCTTGTAGTGAAGAATATTTCTTAGGAGTTATAAAGACAGAGTGTGGGTAAAAAAATCCAAAGATTTCGTAATACATAGAAGTTGTCGTAATTTTTGAAAGATGTAAAGGACTAAGAGAAGCTAATTTATTGTATAAAATGATAGCTATCCAAAACTTTGGTACTTATTCTTCAAAAAATGCAAAAGAACAACTGAACACTTGCTTGTTTCTGACTTTCTGTAAAGCAATAAAAAAAATCATCTCAGCTTTTTCGTCATCAGAAGTTTTCGTATTACACAAAAAGTTTTGTTCATATGCAGCCAGTATCTAGTTCTCTAATTTATTTACGGAAGAAAATAGGCTCTTGGTTTCAGCTTAGACTTTTAGGAGTTCTCGACTTTGAGTGCTGTGGTTTAGTTACCTTTTCACAAGAATTAATTATTACTTAGAGTGAAAACTATATGCCGATATTAGATAGACAATTAATTATCGGCCCAAATAAAGGAGCATCTTGGCCCAGTAACTAAACCCTTTCCGGCAGCTTACGTGGCTTTGGTGCTTAAATACGGCGACACTTAAAATTACCACCCGCACGCGATGCGAGTTCGCTTCACGCGCTAAAAAGCAAATCATTTTTACCCAAAATTGTTTCACTGATCTTCACTGATAAAGTGATAACTAATTAACTAAATATGCACCGATTAACAGAGATACTATATATATACTATAGTAATATATTATCTGATCATCATTTTTTTAAGTGAACTAACATCAATACAAAAAATAAGAAATTTGTTTACATAACTCAACGAAAAATGCGACATTGTTTATTCACTGTTAGTCAGTTCAGAATGATTATTTTTTGTATGTATAAGCCAAAGATATAGCAAACGCACGTGGTCCGCACATGGGCACCTCATGCCTTTTTCTTTGGTCAATTTGCGAGTTCTGCGACCAATTAGAAATTCCACATGAATCAAACCCTCTCGATCCGATCCATTTCGTTTTGTTATATTGCAATAATTTTCGAAACTATACGAGTACACCGCAAATATAAATGGTTACAAATATTTGAATATTTGATGATGGGAATGAATTTCCTTAACATTAAAAAAAGTTGTTTGTTTTCAAACTATTTTACAATCGCGAGTAACTTTGGGGATATAAAATGAGAGTGTCCCCGCATAAGTACACGGAAAATACGGTATCACATTTAAAAGGGCCGTGCGTAGATGCAGTTGGGCCTCAACTGATTGTGGGGCCCATCTTCACGTTTTACCGCATACATACTCTATGCACATAATTACGTTATCTACTGAGACTACTGCATATAAGCGAACGCATCTAATGTATAAGTGGGTACAAAACCACATGAATAAATGTGTGTTTGATCGGTTGTATGTAGAAAGAAATGTTTATCTGCTCAAAATGTAAGATTCTAATTTCTAAATTCATCCTGATACAGAAATGCAGACGATCGCATCATACACTAGAACGAGTCAAATATTTACATTCATATTTTACTTATACTAACCAGTTGAAAAAAAAAACAGTTCAGCTCTCTTCAGCTGATATATCTATCTGAAACTAACTTTTCGACTACTATATCCATGTGGCTTCATTTATTGCCACTATTTTACAATTGGTTTAATTCTATAAATAATTGATATCGAAGGTACGTAAGCCATTACCCTTAGGGCTTCCACAGTTCCAGATTTATAGTATACTCATATTTCTATTATTACTACTTTACCAACACCATAAATGTTTTCACACTTTTGTTGGGGTTTTGTCGATTTTACAAATTGTATTCTAGTTACATTGTTTTTTTTTTTGGGTAAAATGTGAAGATTAGTTACATTGTTTACACTGTAACACACGTATATCGTATGTGATTAAATGTAATTAAACAAGAAGGAAGAAAAAAGTCAGAGATTAATTTCAAGTATATTAATTTCCAAGAAGCACATGTGGTTGTTTCCAAGAATGTTCACCTAGAAGTCTAGAACTAATCATTTATGGCATTACACGACAATTTTATAAATAGTTACTACATGTGACTTAATTTTCCATCGATGTTGTTAATTTTATCAACTCGTTTACGTACGTAAGTAGAAAAGATTATAAATGCATGTGCATTTAATATTTGTTAGGATAGTTTTAGAAGCAAACAGATCCTTAGATCTCACTTCGTCCGTACCACTTGACATATCGAGCACTAGTTTAGTGTTTCCCAACGTAAAATCGAAACCTCCAAATTACTTTTATTACTAATATCATAGCTGTGTACACTTTTCTATCATTAATCATACAACTACAAAACTATCCTTGTTAGACACACCTTGAGTAAAGCAAAGTCGAAGCATTCATTAGAAAGGTTGATTGTTTTATTTATTTATAAGGTGTCCGAAGATCGTTTACTCGGTCGATTAAAAAAGGATGAAGTTTATAAGTTGATACTCATGCATAACTATTCTTACGTATATATCAAACTATTAACTAGTCGGTGACGGGTTTCAGTGGTTAGAAAACATAATGTAAGGAACATGGTAACATGAAATTATTCTTTTAGTTGTGTGTTGCTTTACATTTAATTTTTATTTGATGATACGCTTATCTACTAGACGTACACTTTCAGCATTTGACTATTTCATCTTCCACCGCAGCGAAACTCTCGGTACGATCTTGACTTCTTCTTTTTTAAAACAACGTACGAATTCTATTTCTTTGTTTTATTATCACTAAAAATATTATAAAATCCCAATTTGTATTTGTTTCTTACAAGCATATCCGCTTTGACTATACGTTTAAAGGCCTGATGCAGAATTAGAAATGTCAAATGATTGAGTCGTGTCTTACAATTTGCATTGAAAAATGGAAGTGGAGGAAGCGAAGTTAACTTTTATTTGGTTCAATCATTGACAAATAAGATCGAGATTCGAGAGAGTATCTGCATAAGGTCGCTGGACGTTTTGACTTGATCAATCGTAGTTTAATCTACACAAAATGTGATTGGTCAATTGATTTTAGGTTTAAACGGTCATATGGAGCTTGGAGATATATAATTCCACATCTAGTTAAGATTTTGACCGCACTCTCAGGGAAATCCAGTTACTGTTGTTGATCATAATTTCCCCAAGGCCTTCAGTTCAAGGTGTGTTTTAAGACTTTAGATCGATCGATCAAATTCAACATGGAAATAGTATATTCACATTCCCTTTTCTCTACAGAGCAAAACCAAGTTTCCTATACCGACTTGCAACAACATGTAAAATTGTATGAACCCTATAAGTGCGTACCATATTGCTCGAGCCACCCAGTTGTTGCGTCCATCAGCAAGTTTCCTAATCACCAAAAGAGCAAAGTAGAATCAGAGAACTGAGAACCTCTCTGTACTCAAGAACTAAAGTAGTGTAAATGATTGGAAATGGTGAGTTTACCTCTTTTGCAAACAGAAGCTCTCTATCAGTTTCAGGTCTCTTTTTATGTTTAGAGAAACTGATAAATTTTGATGAATTTGTCTGGGAACTAAGTGTTGTTAATTCTCTAAAGGACTTCTTTGAGAAGAATGAGATCGTCGCGGGGATGAGCTTCTTCTACTCGAACTTCGACTTCATCTCCCACTTGTTTTCCTTCTGATACCCAAGCGGTTGCTTGAAAACCCACCTGTAACACACATTTTACCGGTGAATGATTCAATTTTAACTCGCTTTGGTTTAACGATATAAACCGCTTAAAGTGAGAATTTTTACTTGGTTGTATTGTACAGTATTAAACAATTACCTCCACCAACAGAAGGGATGCGATCCGGTCTTTGACAAATCTCAAGATCAACGCAGTGTATTTTTTACCCTTTTGTTGTCTTCTGAGAAACTCTATCACCCAATAGCGGAGACCGCTGTTGCAGAGTTTCCTCACCACTCTGTTTTGCATGTTGACAGATGCTGCTATACCTTCTAACTCACCAGCTGAGAATGGAAATTTGTCACCTCCTCGAAGAAATGCCTTAATCTGCAATTCAACCAAAACAGAACTACTGAATTGGTAAATGTTCAAACGAAGATGAGGGAGGAAATCACAAGTACGTGTACTGAATTCATGTACTGAAATCTACGGAAAAAGGTTTACTTGGTAGTGCGCAGTAAGATCCATGTATCGACGAATGGGAGATGTGAACTGAACATAGCCAGGGATTCCGAGCACTCCGTGACGAACAGGACATCTGAAATTCATTTCTGCAGCACGCATTACTTTGACAATGGATGAGGAACGTACGGGTCCTTCTGGAAGATGCGCAAATGCAGACACATCGATATTTGACTGCGGCTGTCCTCTATATGGCAATGGAATATTGTGCTGAGACCCAAACGTTGCTATAACCTCCCCACAGAGTATCATCATCTCAAACACAAGTCTCATCGCCTGGTCTGCTTGATTTTCCACATAGAGGTTAATCAAAGGATCTGGATCTTCAGGATTCACCACTTTGATACGAGTTTCCAGTGTTGTTGTGTCCACTGCACCCTGTGCAAACCCAGAGAGAGGCAAGTGTTACAAAAAAAAAGTACAGCATCCAGCCAGAAACTTAATGCCTTCAAATTTTTAGATGAAATGGGTTTTGATGACAGACCTGTTCACGGCGCCATTGGGAGCGGAGGAAAGCTGCTTCGGACATCAATCTCAGTTCAGCCTCTTCTTCCAGGTTCAGGTGAAGCAGCTCAGAAGCACTTTCATATGTCAACATGTAGGTGGGTCTGATGATTGAATTATCTACTGAATATTCTGCAATACTGTAACAAGGAGTCGTAAGATACTGTTTTAGTTCCGAGTGTTCTGTCGATAAGAAATACAGAGAAGAGCAATGAGTACTGAGTTACCTTCCGTCCGGACGCAGGACAACAGACACAGAGACAGCGTTGCATATTTCTCCTTGTCTCAGGCTCATTCCTTCCATGGCAAGTTTCTCTGGAAACATTGGATAAGTAGCTGTAGGCAAAAAGACGGAAGTTCCCCTTCTCCTTGCCTCTCTGGAGCATATATACTAATAAATCAGAGTGACCAAAAAGTTTGCTCTTATAGTGATCATGAGCAGGCATCGAACTTACCTGTCAACTTTGCTCCCAGGTGTAACATATCTAGCAGGATCAGCAACATGAATCCAGATCTTTATCCGTCCATCATCCAGTCTCGTTGCACTCAGGGCATCGTCAAGCTGAAGAGATTCCATGAAACAGGAAAGAATATTGACAGTTAAATGAGATCGCATTAAAGACTCTGCAGAATAAATATAGCAGACTTAAAAAGCTACCTCGTCAGCCTCATCAACATCAATTGCATAAACCTTCAAGTGCGTGAGATCAATCCTCCTAACCTAGAAAAGGTCTGAGAGTAAGATTTTTGAATCTTGGAGAATGACTATGTCAACAAAAACGCTACTCTTTGAAACAAAGATTCACGACAAACACAAGAATATATATTTTTACGCAACACACATATCAACAAGCAGGGCAAAAGTGCTCACAGCATCCACATCAGATGACTCTGAAAGAAGAACTTCAGCAGCTTCAACGATTGCTTCTGAGTGGTGGGTGGGAAGATTCAGCTTAAGCAGATCAAGATTGACATGTACAGGAAAATATCCAATATCTATGAGAAGGTTTAGCGCAGAGACAGCCGTTTTCTGTAACCCCATGGATTTTAAGACCTGTCATGAAAGCAACCACAAAAATAAATTTGATTACAAAACTTGACAGTTTGCTTCAACAAACAATAAAGTTCTGAAGAGATGCTACCAAAGAAGAAATGTGTCTGACTCACCATTCCAGCCAATTTCCGCTGGTCAGTGCTTGCCCATGCATCAATAGCAAAAGCTTCAAGTGAGCTAATCTCGTCTCGGACTTTATCATCAGCTAGCCACGAAGATTTTGGGGGCTTGGCGTGACTAGGCGCCTTCTTGGCAGACTTCAACAATCCAATAAACTCTTCAAACTCTCTCTCTTCTGCCTCCTTCACACGCTGCCTGCGTAAAAGCTCTTCTACCTACCCAAAAACAAACAAACAAAAAAAAAAAAACCAAAGTGAGATTAATAGAAAGCTAAGGAGAACATCCTTCTAGTGACATTGATGAACCAATGAAAACAGGAAAAAAAAAAAAGCACAAGTAATACCTGTTCAGTACGCCGGGGGCTATAGATTGATCGAGAACCTCTTGACTCCAAGACAGAAAAGTAAATCTCGTCTTTTGATAGCAAAAAATGAGCACAGTAGCTTTCGAGAGGATCTGAGCGACCATAAATCATCTACAAATTTAAAAGCATTGTGACTCAAACCACGGGCTCAATCGCTGCATGTTCTCAAGTATATGGTACCGTACCTCGGCTAATTCTTCTGGCGTCACAGGTTTGTTCTTCTCAAGTAACTCCATCCAAGCAAACTCAAGCAGTTGGGGATCCTGCATCGATAAATAATAACTAAAAGCTCATTCACGGGTACCCGAGAAAACAATTCTAAACATTTAACAATGTCATCTACATACCAAGTTATCCTGAGCCCTCTGGAGAAAACCAGTAAGCTCTGTATGATCAAAATTATAAACACCCGGGACGATGTACGTAATCTGCTGAGGTTTGATGGAACAACTAACACCATTCTGCACCATTAACGTTTCAACAAATTAAACAATTAACAATCTGCAACCACTATACCAAAGCTAGCGCAACTATGAGTACTCAATTTGAAGCGAAACCTGATCAAAGACCATCCAGTTCTTCTTGCCATCAGGTCTATGAGCAACGGCCAACAATACCCTCTCTGGATCCTTCTTAAACTCCAGAAGCAAACCGGCCTCTAGGTCCTGGTTTACCAGCTTGTCCTCCACAACCTCTCCGTAGCTTGTTAATTTCACCCTACAGATTCACCTAATCTAGTTCAACTTTTGGAGCATCGAAAAGAGTCCAGTTCCAGCAATTTTGATTTTGTCAATAATCAGTATAGGGAAAATGAAACGTACTTCACACTGGCGCGAACTCTGATTCGGCTTCCCTTGCGCCTCTTGATGGATTCGAGCTCTTCGGAAACACTCTCGACCAGACTATGAATGCAAGACGAGCAGCTCAGAGCATCACCACCACCTCCATTTTGTCCGAGAAATCGCCTATTTGACCGGACTAGTGGAATATCTAACTTTAATTTCGAGAATTCCCGGATATGAGACGCTCTGAGGCGCTGGATACGGCGGCGAAATAGGGAGACGGGAGGACCGCCGCCGTAAGTGGCGGTGCGAATGATGGAGCAACCATTGATTGCCCTCCCCGACATCATCGTCACGGAACTATATCGGTGAAGTCGCCACCGAACGCTAAGGTTCGATAAGTAGTAACGGAACCAGTGGCTGAGCTAGGATTTTTTTTCTAGAGAGGTCAAAATAAAATAATAAAACTAAAATTTTAAGTTGCCAAATGAAAAAAGAAAAAGTTGTCTACAAATGCATTATACTTCCACTCATAGTTTGAATATTCTTACAATTATCTTATATTTTACATCGTCAAATAGTTTTTTTCTTCATGTAACAAATAAGACAATCACTTTAATAATTAAATGCGATTTTGTAGTGTGATTTTTGCTTGTTTAAATCATATATCCATATGCTATTTTATGTGTTCCTGTGAAGATGTAATGAAATCCCCAATTTTACAAAACAAAAATGGTATATAGTATAAACAAGTGAAACTATGCAAGAAACATTACCTGAAATTGAATTTAAATTGATATTTTGTATTTGAGATCATTCTTGTTAGTCAAAAGAACAAGACAAATTTATATTCTGTTACTTTTTTTTCTATATTTTATAAAAAAAAAATAGATTTAAATTTAGTTAACAATTAATTACGTAGATCATGTATAGTTTTTACCTGAGATTGGACGGATGATCAAGATCACATGAAACCATGTGTAGATCCACGAACGGTGCGTAATTGGAAGGACGTGGCTGGTTGATCATGTTGGCTTGACCGACAAGAAAGCTGTGAGAGATCGATGCAAATAGTTGTTTTTACTTACCGACAGGATCAAAAAATCCGGGGTTTGATGGAAGATGAGAGAAAAAACCACGGTTCACTAACAAGACTGCCCAAAACATGGGAAAATCGAAGAAAGATGTGAATCTGAATCGACTGATTTTTTATCACGCAAAAATATTTAACATCTGCCGAATCTTGTCGTCTGACAATAAAATGTTTATCATGCATGTAATTGGTATCAGTAGGAATGTCATTGTGGCATATCAGCCACACACATTATTGTTGGGAGTTCCACAAACACATTTTGCACAGTGCACACGTAAGGTTTTTAAGCCCAACTAAATATTTTAACTTTCTTAGATTAATATTATTATGGGATCAGTTTTGCATTTTAAACATGGTCATTTTAGTTTTTATTAAAAAAATAACACATAAAAAAAATATTAGTAGAGGTCAACTGACCATCTTTGCTCCTTACTGTATCCGTCCCTGAACGGATAGAACGGTAAATGAAACGGGTGATAGAAACATGAAACATGAAATTCTATGTTTTGCCCCGAAGTTTTACTAATCACAAATTATTCATAAATTTATAATTTTAGTCAATCTAGCCCAAACATATTTCTCGAAATTACAAGAACGAACCTCATATTATGGACTCTTTCCATAGTGGACCTAAAACTTTTATTCTTTACATGAAGCGGGCCCAAAAGTTTACTTAATCACAAATGTTCCTCGTAATTAAAATTGTAGTCACTCTGACCCAAAATATTTTCTTGAAATTAATCAAACGTACCGACAATTATGGACTCTTATCTTATTGAACCGGGAGATTTTATTTTTAGAGGTTTGATACACGCTACATACCGAGTGATTTATTAGCGAGTTTGCAGCAAAGATAAATTAAAAACGAGAGGTGACTTGAGAGAAGAGAGCCTTGAAGTCTTTGGTGGGAGCACCGGTTCCCTCTGGTTTTGAGCCGAGATCGAAAGCCTTGTTCTTAGCTTCCTCGAACAACAATGCCTGTATTTTTCCAAAAGAAGAAGGATGGTGATCCGAAAAAAAGAAATTTATATACTGAAGAAATCAAGGGAAGAATGTGACGATTTGATGATGAACAAACCTGAATGCAGACTTGAGCAACATCAGCCCTGGGGACGGTTTTAGTGTCGGTTTGAAGAAGCTCGTCATCTTTGCCAACTAACAGCTCTCGTGCACCGCCTTCCTTATCTAGAAGTCCTCCAGCTCTAAGTTCAACAAGAACAGAGATGAATCAAGTAAGAACAGGCTCAAGAAGACCGAGAACAACTTTCATTGATCCACAGTGGTAATAGTAGTCTTGTAGAAGCTCTAGAAAGAATTTGTCTAACCTGATTATTGTGTAAGGAGTTCCAGAATCAGCAAGGTACTGTTCGGCTTTTCTCTTCCAAACCTGAACACACATAATAAGGCAGCCAAATTTGAGCATTTACTAGTCAGAAACCACACTCATTTCCGAGAAATATTCACTAACCAGTATGTTCCCATTTCCCAGTTTGTTCAAAGGATGATCAGGATTGGTTCCACCCATGGACCCAACCAAGACAATATGCTTCACACCAGCAGCCTTGGCTGTTCATAGCAAATAAGGCACTTTAACCTTTAGCAAGACAAATCCAAGAAAGTAGAAGAGATTATCAAATGGAAAGAAAAATCCACATACCTGCATCAATCTGATTCTTCTGGCCAATCCAATCAACCTACGCCAAGGAACAGAAAAACAATTCATGTAATTCTTCAATGAAGAAAAATGAAGCTGAGATTGAAGGAAAGACTTACCTGCTCAGGATATTGCCCATCTTCGAAGATGAACTCAGGTCTTCCTCCTTTCGTGGGATCAAAACCAGGTTTCATTTTGGGCGTAGCGCTGGTGAGAATCACAAGCGCATCGATCCCTTGAACCGCAGGCTTAATGGCATCCGCATCCGTTATATCCCCAATGAAAACATCAGCTTCTCCTCCGATTTTCTCTTTTCCTTCCGGAGTCCTCACTAATCCCTTTGCCACAAACTTGTCTGAGCTCTCCTTCAGCTTCTTGTAAACTATCTGGCCTATCAATTCCATCAAAAAATACACATGAAGCTAAGATCATCGTCTTTCCAACGGAGACAACTTCATGAAATTTGAAAGAGCATTCGAAAAGACCAATTCAATTCCAGACTGGATCCATCGATCATCACATTCACTTGCATAAAACTCCACATTCAGACGAGAATTGGGCGTTTGGATCGTAAACATTTAACAATTACATCACTAACCCTAAAACCCCAAAGAATCTCCTATAGATTACGAGGTTTTCTCAGTAATCCTAAGAAGACGAAGCAATTACCTGTTCTGCCACTGGCGCCGGTAACGAGAACGGTGGGAAGATTCGCCATTGGAGAAGCTCTAGATTTTTCCGTGAACTCAATTCACTTTCTGAAGAAGCCGTTAAAAGAGAGAGTAATGATGATGAGAAGGAGAATTCAATAGGCGTGAGCGTTAATGACCGTCTGATTTGTTTGTTGGTGAGCATGACACGCGTCGCACTATTAGTGATACAAATGACTGACACTCTTTATTAGTCTCTTAATTGCATTTTGGGCCAAGTGCCATCCATATCTGTATGGGCCAGATATTTTGAAAGATGTAACTACGTGCCGTTTCCACGGACTCGTCGCCACAAAAACGACAAGTTTGTTTCCGGGGTGAAAGGTTGGTTCATCTTTATTTTCTTAATAATAAAACCATCAAATTATTGACTTTTTCGTTCTGTACAACTGTAACTGAACTCTCAAAGTCTGTCATGACTATATTTGTTTTGTCAGCATCTGTCATGTTATTAGTTAGAAAGAAAAAAAAAATCAAACTCTCACTTAAAATAAACTTACTTCAGCCAGTTTCAAGTGATGGCATTTTAGAGACTATAGACCATTAAATATTATTTAGTAATGTAATAATTATA
This sequence comes from Microthlaspi erraticum, assembly GCA_902728155.2. NCBI lineage: Eukaryota > Viridiplantae > Streptophyta > Magnoliopsida > Brassicales > Brassicaceae > Microthlaspi > Microthlaspi erraticum. Next base: position 19,068 of record CACVBM020001350.1, on the reverse strand, counting down.
TTAGATACGACCGTGTTTTCGTTTTTTAACGTACTTATTTTTTATTTTATTTTATTTTTTTAACGTACTTATTGTATTTCAAACTATACTCGATCGGATGATATTGTGTGTTTCTCCTAGATGGTAATTATTAATTTCCTCATTTTTATTTAAATATATAAACACAGGTCGAAAAACAAAAATGACATTACGTCATTTGAAAAAAGAGGGCGAAAATGACAATGGTGGAAAATTAGGTACAACGGCGAAACACTCCTAAGCTTAGGCTGTAACAGACGTCTCAACGGCGACCTTGCCAGAATATCCAACATCCGACGATTTCATGTCGGACTCCCATAACTCCGGTAATGCCTCTTTCATGTTGTGAATGCTTTCCAAAGCGTAGTCTGCTCCTTTGACTTTGTTCGATGTACCAACCTGAAAACAACAAACTCAATAGTCAATTCCAAACCCGTTTAATTATTATTTGATTTTTGTTTAGTTAAGTTAAACCAAAGTAATCGTACCAGAACGGTGTAAAGACCAACGCGTTTTCCAGCTTGTACGTTTCGGACACTGTCCTCAAAGAACAACTGCGATGAAAAATAATTTAAAATTTTAGTTTTGTTGTTGTCCACGTTTTTAAAAATTTGGGGGGAAAATATAAAAATATGTTTGCTATACCGTTCGGTTAGGATCAATATTGGCGATTTCAAGAGCCTTCTCGATAGCAGATTCAGACGGTTTACACACAACAGGCGTTTTGGGAAGTGACTCGACCGGTTCAGACCGGTCAAAGTGTCCCACGATATCAAAAATCTTGGAATCATTAGACGGGACGTTTTTGTGCGTCGGGTTCAGCGTTTCGAAACATATGATTCCTTCAAAACAATCCTCTAATCCCAGCTTCTTCAACGCCTTGGCCGCGTGAACTCTGTCCGCGTTTGTAAATATCTAATCACAGAAAGAAAGAAAAAAATTAGTTAGCATATTAAAACTATAATATAGTGTATGATATTTTATTGAAATAAAAGTGAGATTGTAACACGTACGACTTTGCGGAGAGGAAGGCTAAGCAAGAGGCTGCGAAGAACAGGGTCAGGTTTTATGTTGTCGTACGGTAAACGACCGTGGACGAAGCTGTGGTACTCATCGTAGTCAAAATCATATCCGATCGCCTGTATAACGAGGAAATGTTAATTGCAAAAATAAAATAAAATTTCAAACAATAATGAAACTTATGAATACTAGTGATCACGTACCCTAAGACCAGCCATTGTTGTTCCATAGTTCTTGTAGAGAAGATTAGACAACTCCACGATCTTGTCATTTGGTATACCAAGTTTCTCGACCATGTAATCTATATTACAATAGAAAAAACACACCAATTAATTTCAGAAATCTCGTTTACATAATTCAATAGAGAAAAATATAACATGTTCATGTGCTAAACAATACCTTTGATGTTCTTCCCACATTCTCTTGAGACTCCAGTGCTTAGTGGATAAAGCGTATCGTCCAAATCTAAAAAGGATTTTGTGAACCGGTCAAGAAACTGTTCTTGTAATTTATCAAATTGACAGGTTTTGTTCCGGTTAAGTACGTACCGAACAAGAGACAGTCGTACTTTTGCGTCGCCGTGAGCCCGTACATGTTCTCGAACTCCATTTTCTGAAACAATTGATTGAAACAGAGATGTAAGTGTTAAATATTTGTTAATTTAAATAGGGTATTAAATCTGAATCACAGAGATTTTTCTTGGATAATAATGACCCAAAGGGATTTTTTCAGATTAGGTTTGTACTTTTAGGATAGAAGAAAACAAAACAAAACAGAAATAGTGGGGAGAGAAAAAAAACAGAAATAGTTTTGTGTAATGAATGGACAAAGTTACTTGTGTCCCAAGAAGTTGGGATAAGATTTTTTTTTTTTTTTTTTTTTTAAACGTGAACTAAGAGATTCAGCGAATTAGAACCACTAATTGATTCCAAATAATTATTGGTACTACACACACAAACAAAATATACATATGTATGACATTATGTGTGCATGTATATATACAACACATGTGTATGTATGTAATCAGGAAATAAACAAAAAAAATCGGTTGTATTACTGAGATCTCTGATGTAGCAATCAAGAGTAAACCGGCATAAACCGATGTATGACCAATATTTGACCGTTTGACTTAAAAAGACCGAATTTTAAAAACGAGTTATGATCATCGGGTAGTTAATTCGGCTTTAAGAAAACCATAGCACTAAAAAGCTAGCTGGTATTCAATAGACAATGACATCGAGATCATAAAAGGATGATTCATATGATTATGTAATATGCTAGACTAAATTAATATTTTCAGCAGAACTGTTTTTTTTAGCAACTTTAGACAAAGTTACGGGAAATTAGTAAATGAAAATTAAAATGATCGACGGGGTAAATTTTGTTTCCAATTCCTCTAAAAGTAAATAATAAACGCAATTTGGTGAAAAGAAAACAAAATAAACGGCAGGGAGTTTGTAAGCACAGCGTAGAACTGACGAAATGTTCGTAATTAAACGCAAGAAGGTGTTGAATGAGATTTTGGTAGGTATTTTTACCTTAGCCTTCAACAGAAGTTACCAAAAAACTGCGAGTGTAGAGAGAGAATGAGCAGAGTATGTTAAGAGAGAGAAAGGTGTAGGGGAAGGATTCAGAGAGGCAGAGAAAGGGTTTAAATAGAGAAATTTCTCTGGCTCTTTTCGATCATTAAAAGCTATTTGCAATTTTTTAAATTTATATATTGCTTTTTAAATATATATATTCCTCTCCTAACTACTTTTAATTTAAACCGTGTGTTCTCTAAGTTCTAACGTACAAGTCAAATTAAGATGGTCACCACGCCATTCTTCTTTCTCATTTCGTGCTAACATCTGAAGAATTGCAATAATCATACGTATCATATTATTTCTCAAATCCAACCTTGCCTCTCTAGATGAGTTCAGAATCTACGTGACTAATCTATAACACCAATCCTCTTTTGTTTCTTTCAAGAATTTCTTGAGCCAGCAAGCTTCTTCTATCATATTTACAATTATGATTTACTTTGATTGTAGTTTAGTCTTCGAATTTTCTTTTTGTTTTTGGTCCAATAATTAGGCTGCGTTAGTAATATATACTTTCAAGTTTCAACTTTGGGTATTCAGATTTCGATCGTTTAATTTGAAGTCACGTATAAAAACAGTAATACACCAAGTTGATCCACTTCATTTATCTAAGATAAACTTATAGAAAGTTGAAGCATAAAGTTACATATATAGGATATGATGAATTTAGAATATATACACAAATACGCAACCATTATTGTTGTGGAGTATATAAAATCAAAATAATCAGTAACACGTATCTCTAAAATACGATGATATTGTTGAAAGCTATAGTTGTTTCAAACTTTTTTCCTCTTGGTTTCAATCAATAATTGTTTGATTGGGTTTAATTATATAAGCAAGAAGATAGGATCAAAGCCGATCCTATCTCTTTGGTTCCAATTATTGAGGAACTAGAAGCCATTTAAACTTTGTTTTATGACTTTTTAGTGCGTCTAGTTCCTAGACCCAAGGACATCATATCATCTAGAACTTGAGCACATGTATTGAGACTCAGTACTTGGAACTTATGGACTCACTAAATAATTATTTTTGGATCTCAGCAAGTTGCGACAAAATAAACGGAAACTCGTTTTGACTGTTTCTTCCGTATAACCATACATTATTAATTTATCACATTATTGTCCATCAGTTTAATTAGCTTTTTCGATTTCTTATTCGAAAGCTGATATTTTGTGGATGGTACTAACCGAAGACTCATTTATGCAAGAAACTTTTGTAATCGATAAGAATGTTAGCCTTACATATGCACAGCCTGCTGAATGGTCATAAGGCAACACAAATAAAATATTACCTGATATTTCTCTTCATAAACGGGAGATTTTGGCAAAAAAAAAAAAAAACGGATATTAGTTTTTGAAGTATGTGATTTTAGCCAATATCGATCAATTTTTATCAAGTGACTAACACTTGGTTTAGTTGTGAGAACTGAAGAATTGGAAGTTGCATGCATGCAAGCCCGAAGCTTCCACTTTTCTTACTTGAGCTAGTGCGAACTCCTATAAGGTGCCCACGAGAAACACGAGCATGATCAAATATTTACGTTTTAATTATTATCTCAATTATTATAATTTCGTAGTTTTTTAATATTTACCTTCATTAGCTATCAATCACCACAGTTTATAATCGAATAGAAAAAGGTAAAATATATCGTTGACAAAATGAATGTGAACATATATGATGGTGATATAGTATTTAATGACATGTGCATCATGCATGCATTTTTCCATTTTAAAAGCTGTTTATTTATTTCTGCCGTCCACACAGGTAAACATTAACTCATTTATGTTTATGGGTAAAACTTGGAGTACAATTTTAATTGTAAAGTGTGTTAACTAGTACTAACCAGATATATGATAAATAACTCAACTGTTCAAGTTTGATTGAAGTGTTTACGAATTTGCAACTTGCACGATTATTCTCGAAACAAATCCAAATTAATCAATACTTTTATGGTTTTGATTAAAAATCAAGCAAAAACAAACAATCCTTTTAAATAGATAAAAATAAGTAAATATTTTCCATTGATCTCCGTATCTTTTATTTTATGCTGAACACCAATAAATAAAATCTTTATTCGGGAACTAGTCGAAGTTGTGAATCAAATAACTCTTGGCCCTGCGTTGACCGCTGGAAATAAGATCCACATACATAGGATACCTAGGGAAAGCGCTGAGCAACACTGATATATCAGATTCTTTCAAAATTGAACAGTTAAACGCTTATATGCTTGACTCTCAAAGACTAATTCAATACTATGATATTTTCATACTAAACAGATATCTTAAATCATGTGGACTGGTTTGGTATTTAATCATATGGATCTCTGCCCTAATAAAAACGATTTTATCAGACAATATCCCTACCTATGATTTAATCCTATATTGCTTTATATTTTATTTTATATCTATGAAACTATAGATTTTAAGCTTCTTGGCAAGTGTATAAATTTTTACCAGATAAGCTAAGACGTGAATACAAGGTACTAAAGTGCGAATCTGTCAGAATATATTTTTGTCATAGTTTTATTTTACAAACAAAAAGAAAGAAGAAAATAGGGTAGAGTACATAGTGGCCATATAATTGGTACTTTCGAAAAAGACAGACGAAATTTAGGAGGAAACACCAGCTGTTTGCAATTCAGCTTTTAAAAAAAAATGAAATAACTGGTTTATAATATATTAGAGTGGCAAATTATTGGAGTGGATCGTGAAGAAATACGAACAAGAAGAAACAATAAACGTAAGTGTCCTAATTAGAAACTTTGGTACACCTTTAAAAATGTTAGATATTTCATATTTGTTTGAGTTCCCCTTAATTAAATACTTTACTAATTTTTGGAATTACGTGTATAAAACTGTCACACCGATTATTAGGATTTAAATTATAATTGGTGTTTCTGATTTTGACTTATTCTAACTCTTATTTTCTCCGAGCTGTTGCATTTATATCGAAAGCAGCTAGTTGGCATTGATAATGACATTTTTGCTCTCTCTTTTTCTTTCAGTACAGAAAATGTAAAATCAATCAGGGTTGAAAATAATTAATTAGATCCGATCTCTTAGTACAGCGAGTTTACGTTAAAAGTCAATGTATTTTCGTATTCAATCAAACCGGGCTACGTATAAAAAGTAAGTAGAACTACGGACTCGTTTTAAAAAATGGTGAACGAGACAGAATTAAAGGTCCTAACAATATTTTCAAAGAAATATATATTCCTTAGTATTTGTCAAAATTTAATTGATATAAAAAGAAATCATCATGATATGACCCATATCATGAGTTCATGACTCATGTATAATAGACCCCACTACATTTTCCTTGTTAATTAATTATTTTTCATTTTAAATAATTCTGATAATTTTCCCATAGCATTAAGAAACAAGTTAAAAAAAAAAAAATCAAAACACTAACCATCACAAATATTAGAGAGTGTGATAGGGCCTCCCTCCATGTTCACACGTTGACATTTCTGTGAAACTACAATTTGCAAGAAATTTTCGCTGACAACAAAGACCTGCAAACAACTCTATTTCCACAAAATTTTGTTTGTTTTTATTCGAATAAGCCACGATACGTCTAAGAAACTCTGTTGCAATTTAAAGAAAAGAAAAATTAGAACTTACATGAGGACCAACCAAACCGATGTTGAAACTTAGAAGACCGAGTCAAATGATAGGAAGAAAAGTAGACGACGACACCAACAAAGAAGAAGAAGCTGATAAAATGTCATCCCTAATTGGAATATTATTTATTCATCGCCGGAACTACCAGATATTCTAGGAGCTCTTGTCGCCGCCGGCAAAATGTTCACAGCTCTTCCGGTTTAATTTCATGGGCTGGAATGAATATATTAGGTTGTTGATCTGACTGGGCCGTTGTTGAGATTTGTTGTTTGCTTGAGACTTTTTGGTGGTTATTCGGGCCTTACGTTTAGGTCTATTGGGCTTGGTTTAGGGTTTAACAAACTGATAACCGGCTTGATAAAAAAAGTTACTAAACCGATTGGTACGAATCTAAGTTTTTTGGCTTTTCGCTGCTAAAAAAGGAAGTCTTTTGTTTCCCGCGCAAAGGGACTTGTTGCGCAAGTTGGCGCCGCCACAAACGATAGAATTACGAATAAAATAAATAAAAAATGACAATATTTAAAAGGAAAGAAAATATATCAGTATTTAAAGTGCAACCAATAATGATGGTGGAGCGTCTGAAACGGTGCAGTGGGGTCACGCGTAACATAAATTTGGTGCCACTAACCACTTATATTTCACCACGTCAGCAAATCCAACTCACACTCAGCTGTTATTAAACAATCTCCACCGTCCGATTGATATGAAAAGAGACGGAAACAGCATTGTGTGGAAGATTCCCGTTTTCTTTCTCTCTCCCTCCTAAATTTCAGAATTCCCCAAATTTCGAAAATATTAAAGGAAAATAATCTGGAAAAAGCATCAAAAATTTCGAGGTTTTATCTGTTTATTTAATTTATATATAAAATAAACATCTAACCGCCTCTTCTCAGACTTCAAAATTTTTCCGCCGTACGATTTTGAAAACGAGAGGGAGAGGATCCAGAGAGAGAGAGAGATCGAGAGAATGGAAATGGTGGAGGGGAAGATGGAGATTTCGGAGGAAGAGTGTACGACGCCGAGAAGCAGGATTCCGGTGGCGTCTGTTTGTCCTCCCCCGCCGAGGAAGAAGTCAAAGGTTGTGAGGAGAGATCCGCCGATTAACGGTTATTTTCAGCCGCCGGATCTGGAGTCTCTGTTCTACGCACAGCCTCGAAGAGAAGCTGTCGCATAGATTCCAATCATTTCTAGGGTTTGCTTTCTTCTGTAGATACATGTTTCGTATTCAGCGTAGAATTGTCCTTTTGAGATCCTTTCAGATACGACTGTGTATCGAATTCGAATTTACTCAATTGCGATCTGTTTTTATTTTCTCTTTCTCAGAGTCAGAGTTCTTCTTTTCTTATTGTTAGGTGTCGAATCTCGAATTCCCCAGGGTTTTTTTATGGGTTGTGTTTCCATTTCTTGTAGATCTGATTCCTCTTATGGGAGAGACAGAGCCTTTGTTATCGTTAAGTGATTGAAAATCTGTTTCTTCTCGTTATTGACAAAATTTAAGAGTTTTTTTCTTAGATACAATCGAGAAATTGAGATCACAAACCTTTGAACAAGACAACATCAAAGAGCTTACAGAATATTGCATGCAAATGACCATTACAATCCCCTAAGGTTTATTTCCTCTGTTCTGGTTTTGTATTCGTAACCAAAAATAAGGTGAAAATATTTACATCATAAGTTCTGAAAAGTATTGTTCAAACTCTTGATCAATGGTTGGTTTCGTGGTGGCTTCTTCGGAATCTGCAATCCAATGGTGACAATATCACTATGAATCCCACAAAATGTGATTGCTAAAACACACAACCCTTTAGCTTTTTCATTAGTTACCTTGGTTGCTAACACTCCATCTCGCAGAAGAAAGAACGTAAGTCCCAACAGGATTCAGAACCTCTTCAACCGCAGACTCGGGACAAATGAAGTCCATGTGAGAAAAGTCTTCGACATCTTCTTGTGTTTTGTCATAAAATTTGGAACTGCAGTATTGGTCTATGCTTGATATAGCAGAACCTGAACTTGAGCTACCGGTTGAATAACAAGAGTCTTTAAACATGTACGAATAAGCCCCTGTGACAGATGCAGAAGAAGAGCTCTCATCGCCGGTTTTTGTGTCTTCCATAGCATAAGAGCATTCTGCAGTGTCTACGTCTGATGATGGACATGAAGAATCAGGAAGAGAAGCTTGTTGCTCCAGACAAAAGTGTTTCGGTAAGGGTAACAAGTCTGATTCTTCAGCTCGCAGTTTCCTCTTTTTGCTTGACTCAAGAGATTCCTCAGCAACTATCATCGGATCGCCGCTGAAAGCAATTATCGAATAGTAAAAGTTGTGAATTTCCACTACATAAAGCAATCGTAAGATATTTTCCCAATGCTTAACTCATAGTCATTAAAATTGCAAATGAAAGGTCTTAGGACAAAAGATTCCACACTAATGGCACTTATTGCAGTAGAAACAAAAGAGAAGAAAAAATATCTAAACTTTTTAACACAGTGATACCACTAAGATAAAGAGAAAGGACAAATCGGGTTACTTCAGAATCTAACCGAGAAGAAAAAATTGGATAGATTAAAGATACGTTATGCTTAAGATTCAAGTGTTTAGTATCTCTTAAGCCTTCTCTGGGTTTCAGTATGAAATTCTTATACTAAACACATTTCGACTTTAAACGAAATGAGAAAAACCATTGAACATCTTACAGACAAGATACTTAGCTCTGATCAGAAAGTTACGATTCACAGCAGCAAAAACTTTTCGGAAACACACAGAAGCAGAACACGAGAGTACAAGACAGTTTCAATAAAAGAATCGGAGACACCTGGAGTTATTTTCAAGATTTAAGATACAAATTTCACTCTGTAAAGATTCATACAATTGCTTTATACAAACATGAACATAAGAAATGAAAAAGAATATATATTTATGTTTGTGAGATATATGAGGGGGAAAAAAGAAACCTAGGATCCAGCGGTGGGATACTATATTCAGCTGCATCCATGATTTAAGAAGATACTACCAACAAGAATTTTCTTCCTTCCTCGAAACCCAGAAATCAGTTTTGTTGTTGCTGATGATAGTGATGAAGTGATTATGATGTCTTGTGTCTGAATATACTTTTTTAAAAGTTAAAAATCCTTTTTTGGTTTGGTTGAGAAAGAGAAAAGCAAACCCAAGTTCTCATACAAAAGCGACTACAAATCACGGCCTGAGTTGGCGAGCAACCGTTGGGTCATGGTTGAGGCCGCACGTGTTACGGCGCGTGAGCCAAGAATATCTCTAGTAAAAGACAGTAAACCGAGAGCTGTTCCCACGTGGGAGTGATACTTCAGTGGGCCCTGACGTCTAAAGAACACGTCAGCAACTTAAGAATGTGAACACGTCTAAACTTTTCGTGTTCTAATGAAAAGTTTGGTAAAAAAAAACGACCATCACGAGTCTACAATGTAATCAAGCCGCTGAAAACTTGCTCAATCGGCTCATCACCAAATTCCCCAAAACTTTATTAACAATCGTTTGTTTATGTTTTCTGTCAGCAACAGTAATGGTTAATGATTAACACTTGAAAACAGAGCTTAAGGCTAAAAGGGAAAATTAATTACGCAACGAAAGTACCGTGTTAAAAAATCAAAGACAACTACTAACAACTCGAAGTTATTACCCATACGCACGTGTTGGCATACGAGTCTCTCTCAAGTCACGTCTCACGTGCACCTTGTACTACTACATAACCATAATTCTACGCAGCTGCAAAACAAAATCTATAATTACACTGGTATAGCCGATTTCCCGGGTTGGTTACCTACGGTTTAAGATCCGATTCCGAGTCTTTGACCGGATACATCACATTCTACCGGAGCTAAACCGATTCGTGATCTCTGTAGATCAAATTCGATCCACATGTTCTGCTGATGATGGTGTCCAATCACGTATGCCTCCATCCCCATAAGATCGGAGTTTCCAAATGTGAAACAATAAACCGAATCGTTCCCAACCGTGAGATGCGGCACTCGGTATAATAACGGCTGACCTGATACCGCTATCTCAGCTCCTTCAAATACCAGAGAAACCGTCGGTAACCGGTGGAGAATCCCGGTCCGGATCCGAGCAGGCGAAACCAAATAACACAAATCCATGGTTCCTTGGAAAACAAAATCCGGTTCGTCGTAAACCGTCAGGATCCCGTTTGTCTTGTTTAAGAATTCGGTTCGAAGCGCGGTGTAAACTGGTCCGAGCAAGAAAGTAAACTGAGTACCGGAATCAACCATGGTTTGACCTGCACCGGTATGATCCGGTACGAGAACCGACTTGGGGATAGGTAAAAGCTCACCGTTAACTTTAATTCCCGTGAGCTGGACGGTGTAAGCGACACGGTCGAAGTACGGTAACGGCGTCGAGATCCGTATTAACGGCGTGTAGTTTAACGGCGTCAGCCACGTGAAATTGGAGTCGCCGAGGAGAAGAAAACCCGGGAAATCGTCGGTGCCGGAGATGCAATACGAGAATTTGGGGAAACCCATCTGAGAGATGAAAGAGAGGGACCCACGGTTCATGCCCAGTAACCCGGTTGTCTTGTTGTCTTCTTCCGGGTTGGATCCGGAAATGGATCCCATACAGCCGAAAATGAGACTGGAGCCGTTGGTGGAGTTGCCTATGTGGAAAATCTCGGCGGCAAGGTTTCCTTCGGAGGAGGAGGCGTCGGCGTAGGATAGAGTTGCGTGGCAGAGTTTGTCGGAATCGCAGGAAGCGGGTATGAGGAAATCCCGGGTCCGGGTCCGGCAAGTGGGTGAGGAACAGGGGATTGGAGAGTAAGAGGATGAACGGGTCGGGTCGAAATTGTTTAGCGGGTTTGGGTTTGAGGTACGGTTGCAGCGAAGCCAGGAGAGTTCGCTGCCAGTGTCGATGACCATGGAGATGTTTTGAGGAGGAGTACCGACGGTGAGAGTGACGGTAAGAGTGACGTTGTGATGAAAATGGAGTTTGTCGGTGGGTCGATGACCCGAATTATCCGCTGGGGTTATTCGGGTCTTTAGAGGCAAAACAAGAGTTTGGGAAGAAGACGAAGAAGAAGAGAGACATTGAATCGTTCTAATGAAAATAATAAGAAGAAGAGGAAACAGAGGATGGAATCTTGGAGACATGATGAGAGAATCTTGATTATATAAGCTTTTGTAGTTCTTGCAAAAACAAAAACAAAAAACTGAGTTTGTGTGAATGAAGAAGAAGATAAGTTTGTGAGTTTGGTGCAAGTTCACTGAACAGCCATGATCTTTGTCCTTTTTTTTTTCAGTTGGAAAATATCTCTGTTTTGTTTTCTTTTTATCACACGTTAATATCAATATACTTTCTCATAGAAAAATAGTTTCTTAATAATAATATTTCGCAAGTATTATATTCACTGTTAAACTATTGTTTTCACATACGAATTATGAATTTAGTTAATTCGTCTTTATAAATAACTGTAAGAAACAAATGAGCATACATGACATGGACTAATGTACATACTACAACTTTAGAATAAGCTCAATTCAGTCAGATGATTTTTAAGGTGGGTCTCCAGTGAAGATTGCAAACGGCTCTCAAATCTAGACAAATAATTAGGGGAATGATTTTAATATTGTTAAATCTCTTGGTAGGCTGAGTTTCGTTATAATTTTAAATACATTTGGCTTACACTTTTGTTTACAGAAACACTTAAAGCATGTGCGTTTACCTTGGTTTCTTCACTTTATTTGCCATGGAAGTTTGGACGGTGCGCATATCAATAGAGATTCAGACATTTATCTACTCCAACAGTCGATTTTCTCTACATATTCGAAAACTTGCTTGTCTTTGTTTTCGGTTCTAACTTCACCATAGAACACATGCGATTCATCACGAGAGGTTACTTATGAGATTATCGAACAAATTAAACTAGATCATAGTTAGTCTTCGAACAAAACCTCACAATATATATGATATATCAATGTTTTAAACATTCAAAATGATTATATATAAAAGTAGTTTCCACAGATTTTCCTAAAACCATTGAAACAATTAATATCCACAAAAAAATAAGGAATAAACAAGCTGTAAGATGAGCAAATGAGCTGATGTTTACTTTGTGAATATGAATTAAAATGGACGGAAAAACAAAAACAAAAAGAGTTTGAGATGCGACATCCACATGGAAAAAGACTTTTGAAAATAGAGAGGGATGGTTGCACATGTTGTTTGCCTTGCTGTTTTTAGGACAAAACCCTATCACTTTATGAGTTTGGGTCCTTTTCTCTTGAATCCTGCTCCAAATCAGGACACCTTTCAACTTACCGATCAGTCTTATAACTTCTTCCTATCACTTGCCCACTAGGTAAGGTCGTGTGACATATTAATTTGAAAGCACAATATTAATCTCTAAATTTATTTTTTGAATAACTGCCAAAACTCGGACATAACAAATGTTAAGTCCAAAAACATATCTGCTCCTAGAACTGAACGAGAACAAAAATGAATAATATTTCCTTTTGTTAAATGATTAAATCCAAACCATAATACATAAGAATGATGATATATTTTGTTACAATTAACAAAAATCCAAACTGAACTACATATTTGGTTTCATCTTGGCTTAACCCAAAAATCCTGAACCAAAACTATTTATAATACTAAACCTTATATAACATAGGCACATAGTGCATCTAATTTAAAGGACCATAAAAATTGCAGCCATGTCATGTCAATTGGTTGGCTAATCTTGAGATAGCCGAGTAAGTACCACAACAACCACTCACCACCCCGAAGATTATAATGAACACGCATAATCCGATCTGAACAAAAATTAACACACAAAGAAGATCAAATTAAACCCTGGTTAAGACTAACAAAATTCTCCACGAGAATCAAATCATTATTTCGAAGAATGTCTATAAACGGAAAAAAAAAATGCAGTAAAGTAGATATGTTCTTACTTGTGTGTTATTTAATTTACCCTTGAGGATACTGAGATAACATAGGCATGGAATGATAAGAGCCTGCAACCAAAATAAACTTTTGTTTTCGTGGATTCGATCAATTTTTTAATATTAATTATTCATGATGATGAACTTACCACAAGCATTGCAAGGAACGATCCGATTAGTGCAGCCACAATCGCTGTAAATAAGAAAAACCGATTAGAGAAGCTATGATGAAATGGGTTTCTTGCATAGGAAGTTACAGAAATGAGCTTGTTATTAGGTCACTTGCTCATGACGTTATGAAAAACAGAAATTACCGAAGAAAGGAACGGAAAGAGCCACGACTAAGGTTGAGGTAACAAGGATTGTTCGGAAGACTATCGATACACCATGCGATCTCATCTTAGCCGTTGGAATGAGTTCTTCGAGACTCAAAACAATTGGGGTGATTGTTAACGCGTATTTTGTCATCGGTGTAACGACCTATAAGATTGATGAAACTCAATTTCTTGATTAACTAAACATATATACAGTGAATCGATGAGAATGATGTATCTTACCGCTGTCCAAACCGCAATTTTAGATGATAGGAAGTGTTTAGGCATGTTTAACGTGAATTGTGATTGGACAACTTCGCCAAACATGGTGTAACCGCAGGTTGCTACTGCTATGTATAAGACCGTACAGAAACTAAAGCTGCATAAGAAAGAAGAAAGAATTAGTCTATATTAGGGTACCTTGAGAAACAAGTAAGCAGTGATTTTTGGACTTACCAGATGATTAAGACAAGAGGAAACTTTGAAGGATCTTTCATGGAAGAATATATGTTTGGAAAAACAGAATGACCTGAGTAACCAAACCCAAATATCCCTATCGTAACAGGCAAGTTACTGAGATCCAAAAGTCTTCCTGTTGAGTGAAACCCGATTCCATCGACCACACCTACCCAGAAGAGGCAGAGACCGAGCAAGATCGAAGCCAAGACTCCTCCAACTACATTAGAGAGTTTCAAAATCGCAAGATTGGATCAATTAAGCGAAAGAAACAGAGAGATTTCAGAGGGAAGATCAAACCTGAAAGATAAGAAAGCAAACTAAGATCTTTAAGCCAGACTGTCGGAAGAACAAGAAGAGTTGTTAAGATTGCAAAGATCTGAGCCGAGTCTAGAGAAATCCCTGCAGCAATGCTCAGTGAAACGTTTGGGAATAGTCCTGATAAATTATCGCTCATCATGATTATGTATTCCACACAAGCTGCCTATTTTTTTTGTAAACGAAAACAATTGTCAACAGTTGATTGAAAAATTTAAAGAGTATCTAATGTTAACGAAGATGAAAACTTACGTACAACTCCACGTAGAGAAGGATCTGTGATTCAAGAAACAGAACAAGGTTTCAGTTTTAAGAACAAGAATCCTTAAAAAAGCTTTATGGTAATTTTTGTTGGATGGATGATTATAAAAACTTACGGAGATGACAAAGCGACCGGTGATACCAAAGGCGGCTTGACCGATATCAGGGTAAGTTTGAAGACCAGGAGAGCTTTCTAGACATCTCTTCATGAGAACACCTGTGTAGCAAGTGATGACTCCAAAGAGCACGAGTATGACCAAACCAAGCCATCCACTTTCTTTTATAGCATAAGGCATTGTTATTAACCCTAGTCCACACAGAACATTGGTTCCTGCAATCATAATTACAAAATGGCGATGGAATGATACAACAGTCACCATTAGGGCTTCTTAATTATCATAATAACTGTTAAAGTGGTGATTTTACCGTTGAGGACGGATTGAGAGAAGGAGCAGAGATTAGAATCTGGTAAAGGAAGATCGGTGACGGATAGCTTCAGCTGAGATGGAAAATTGGGGGGCTTGACAGGTAATATAGTCTCTTCTTTGTCGGAGATTGGTTGAGAGAGGAGAGGTTTGCTTGAGGAAGAAGAAAACGAATCGCAAAATGAAGATTGTTGTCTCTTGTGGAAGGAAGAGGCATTTCTCCGGGAACCGCTTCGAGGCATGAAACTCAACGAAGGTGGAGTCATTCCGGTCAACAAATCCATTGATTGCCTGAACAAAAATTGAGATTTTTTGAAATCCGAGAGAATTAAACAAAGGAAACAGAGGAAACTGATGATTTTTACCGATAACTTTGTGGCCATGGAGTATTTGAGACATCCGAGAGATTGTTATCGGAACGGTTTCGAGATAGTGGAGAGGAGGAATCGGAATTCGAACCTCCTCTCCGACCGGCACCGTTTCCGTCGTGTTCATCGTCGGAACAAGCAAGCTCTGCTTGATTTTCCTCGTCATCTGTCAGAAACGAATGGTCTCTGTCGTGTAAGAATTCTTCGTCGAGTTTCATCTTCCTCTGTTTTCTCGATCTGAAGGAAATGCAGAAGAATTGTGCAGAGAGAGAGAGAGAGAGAGAGAGAGACGGAGAACGGGTTTTAGTTTCCGGCGAGTCAAAGAGATTTCTTCTATATATGGAAACATATCAATGGAGACTAAAATATTTAATATTTGTTTCTTCTTTTTTTTCTTCTTGCGGTGTAGAATTGATTCTGACGATATTCTTAGGATTTGTATTCTACGAACTTGCAAAATATTATTTTTTGTCTTTTCTTCTGTTGACTAACTTCCAAATCTGTAATTATCTATCAATTTTACACCACCAGTCCCATTTTTCAAAATATTCGTTTATTTATTAGTAGTTTGAAAAAGTAAAAAAAAAAAACAAACACATTTTGATATGTAACACAAAAGAGACTTTTTGGTTTATCGGAAACCGGCTTCTGATCAAGGTATCCGGTATAATCAGGCCATTTGGCCGATTAACCTGGCGATCGCAGCGTAAGTCCCGCAGCAACTGCTGACAACGCCGACGATTATGACGAAAATACAAACTCCGATCTGAAAACCAAAACTATTTCAATCAAAGCGAACCAAGAGTTTTTTTCTGTTTTTGTGAAGCAATCATTGACAAGGAAATAGAAAAAAAAAATCGAGCATTTAGATCGAAGTCTTACTTGGAAGTTAGTTAATCTACCCTTCATAATGCTGAGATAACATAGGCAAGGGAATATCAACGCCTGAGAAGACGAAAACCGAAATCGTTATCGAGAAATTGTTTTGACCGTTAATTTCCGAATCAGTGGTAGTGATATATGGAGACTTACGATAAGCATTGCGATGAAAGATCCAATCAGAGCCGCGACAGTAGCTGCAATATAACGCTATTACATTAGCGACGAGTTTGGTCACGCTCACGCACGTGTTATTGTTTTCAAGAAAGGCGTTTCTTCAGCAAGAAGTTAGGGTAATATTGAGAAAGTGTTTGTGTGTGAGACAGAGAGAGAGAGATTACCGAAGAATGGAACTGTGAGTGCAACGACCAACGTAGAGAGAACTAAGATGGTTCTGAAAACCGTAGAGGCTCCTTTGGATCTCATAGTTCTCGACGAAGACGGTATAAGCTCTTCTAGGCTCAGAACGACTGGAGCGATCGTTAAAGCGTATTTCGTCATTGGCGTAACGAGCTAATTATCAAACCGTGAAAGAAAATGAGATAACTACTAAGAGCATATACATATATACTTTCCAAGGTTGTCTGTCTAACCGCTGTCCAGGCTGCAATTTTCGATGAGGTGAAATGTTGAGGGATGTTGAGTGTGAACTGGGATTGAATCGCGTCACCAAACATGCTGTATCCACAAACTGCTACAGAGATGTAAAACACCGTGCAAAAACCGAAACTGCATGTTTTTTCGTGAGATTAGTAGGGCTGGAAACCAGACCTAAGGTTTCTTGCATAACAAGTAAAAGTTATATTTTTTGGTTTAACCTGGCGAGAAGAACCATAGGAAACTTGGAAGGTTCTTTCATGGATGAGTAAATGTTTGGGAAAACAGAGTGACTCCCAAAACCGAACCCGTAAATTCCGATTGCGAATGGTAAGTTAGTTAAATCGAGAGCTTTCCCGCTCAGGTGAAATCCAATATTGTCGACTGTTCCAGCCCAAAAGAGGCAAAGTGCAAGCAGTATTGAAGAGAAGACACCCCCGGCTAATTAAGAAAAACAAACATCACTTAGAAATAAAAGAAATCATATCTGAAATATATTTATGTGAATTACGAGACGAACCTGAGAGATAGGACAATAAGCTAAGGTCCCTGAGCCAGACAGTCGGAAGAACAATAAGAGTCGCGCTAATGGCGAAAACTTGATTAGCGTCTAGAGACACTCCGTTGACGTAGAAGGAGGTGTTTGGAAACATCCCTGCTAGATTATCACTCATCATGATTATGTATTCCACACAAGTTGCCTAGAATAAATAAAAAAAGAAAAATAATTAAAGTAAGGAGAGGGAGTGAAAATGGTTTTCAAATGAAAAATATTTGACATGCATGAAACATGAAAGAGAGTTTGATACTTACATATAACTCCACATAGAGAAGTATCTGAAATGCAATTCGAAACCCAAAGTTAGGATCACACAGAATCAAAGTTATGAATGATATTTGAAAGAAGAAAAGAAATATTTACAGAGGCGAGGATGCGTCCAGTGGTGCCGAAAGCCGCTTGACCGATGTCAGGGTAAGTGTGGATCCCAGGTGAATTCTCGAGACATCTCTTGAGGAGAATACCTGTGTAGAAAGTGATGATGCCAAAGGCGAAGAGTATTACAAGCCCTAACCACCCTCCTTCTTTTACTGCGTAAGGCATTGTTAGTAAAGCTCCTCCACATAGAACATTGATTCCTGCAACAAAGACAGTTAAGAAGTTGAAAGTATTAAACTGTGGAATGGAATAGATTTAGGTTATAAGTATATGCTTGAACCTTTTTTTTATACCAAACCGACTAATATAAAAGCCAAACACAAACCAATCGGTGGTTTTGTTTTCTTGTTTTCACATATACAACATATGAAAATTTAATTTTATTTTGGTAACGTGGGGATGTGTTGGATAAACTGGACTGTTTGCGTTTTGAAAAAAAAAGAAAAAAAAAAAAAAAGCAAACACAATCATAATTTGATTGAAATAGTTTTACTTTGACCGATCCAAGCAGGAAATTTTAATTCCACAATATATATACTGATAAAAGTTACTTCGATTTGATTATTATACCATTGAGAACGGATTGAGAGACCGTGCAGCTGCGACCTTCATGGGGAATAGAAAGATCCTCAGGGAGTGATAGCTTGAGATGAGAAGCAATGAATGATTTGATGGATGTTACACGAGAGTTGTGGATCTCATCATTGTCGACGAGAAGTTGCTGTTTGCTTGGGGATGAAGTAAAGGAACAGAAAGCAGAGCTTTGTCGCCTCTGGCGAAACGAAGATACAAAACTTGTCCTATTCGGAGGTGTAACTCCGGTCAACATATCCATAGATTGTCTGAAAATAACCCCACGAAAACTTAAAAAAAAAAGAATCTCTTAGAAAAAAAACGTACTGAGCAACTTTCTGTAATGACATACCTATAACTCCGAGGCCAGGTAACGGGATCGTTACTGGATCCGTTACGAGATAAAGGAGATGACGGAACGGAGCTCTTGGCTTGGCTTTCTTCGTCTTCTTCGTCATCTGTCTGATACGAATATACACTTTCTTGCTCGAAGGTCTCGTCTTGCGTCGTCATCAATTAAACAACACAGAGTTGAATGATAGAGGACGCAGTGAAAACGTTGTTCTGCTTTGTAGTTCCAGTATATATTGGCACGTCTATCTCTAAGTCCATGATCCTCGCACCCTTATCAATCAATACTATTTTTTTTCATAATAATAATACCCTTTTCCCCTAATGCAAACGTTTCTCGCTAGGTTATTATTTGAAAAAAAGCACGGAAATATTAAAATATTCACGTAATGGAAAATAGAGGCAAGTACATGTT